>JAKWJA010002500.1:29278442-29728058 GCA_027704765.1 Solanum habrochaites | reverse complement strand
TCTGACCAAGTGTGGGAAATTACGAACTTATGACAGTCCGTTGTGGCTATACGGTCCGTTCCCTGCAGGTTCGTCGTGAATTCAGAGAGTGATCCAGGTACCAGATTCCCAAGAGTTTGGAAGTATTTGGAACGAAGACCCTCGAGGCCGTGTGCCATGACAGTCCCGTCATACTTGCCGTCGAGGGAATGAAGAGAGCAGCAGAAAAATTGCACAAGTATGGGACGACCGGAGTCCATGAACGGTCCGTCCCGTGGATCCGTCGACCCGCCGCATTTTGGCAGATGTCCAGCTATTAGAATCCTTGTTTAATAGGTTTTTCTTTTTTTATAAATACTCGAAAACCCTCATTTTTGAGGTTAGACACCTGATAGTTAGACACCTAATGTAGACATCATATTATGGACTCTTTGTCTTAGTGGTTAGATTGGATTATCAGTGATATTGGTGATTTGTGGTGATTAAGAAGCAAACTTTTGGATTTTCTTCTTTCTCATGAAGTAAGTACATCACTCTTATCTAATCTATTTGAATTTTTCTTCTGACCATGATAACTAAACTTCCATCACTATGGTTGTATGGAACCATAGGGCCATAATGAGATAAACCCTAACTAAATAACAATTCTAGAATAGTGTTCTTGCAGTATTATAATTCTTTTTGCTTAGAGTCTTTTTTAACGGAGGGCCACTTATAACTCGCCTTAATGCTACTTTGGGGGGCGGAGGACGAGAAGGGTGGAAAAGAATCGGAGGGAGTCGGGACAAGCTCGAAGAGAAAAAAAAAGTAGAGGAGGGAGTAAGAGGGTAAAACGAATGGTATGCAAAGACGAAATAATGGATATGGGAAAATTGTTGAAAAAAAGAGGGCGGAGGAGACAGCTGTTCAGATTAGTAAGGAGGTGAGGCAGTGGAGACAGGCGATAGAGGAAGGCAAAGGTGGGAGGGGTACAAAAATTATGGAAGCAGCGATAAAGAGCTGGGGGAGGGGGGAGCGCATAGGGGTATACGAAAGCAAGATGCGTTTATGTTAAGATGGACTGAAAGTTAGTACGATGGATGTGAGGAATTGCGAACCAAGCCGGACAGGGAATGAATAGGGGTTAGACCGTCGGGCACGTCACAAAGAGGTAGTGGAGGGATATGGGGGAACCTCTCCCCTTGCCTTTGCCTTCTTATCCCGTGACGGTCCTTCGTGTGCCTTCCGTCACCTCTGCCAGTTTTTCCAGAATGAAATCTGTTGCTCAAAATGACTAAACAGGTCGTTACATTTATAGACTCAATTTACAGTACTAGAAGTTCTGGAAACTCAGTTGTAGCAATATTATAGAGTACTGAAATTGTAGAAACTTTGGAAATTTTTGAAACTCAACTAGTGCAATCTGCTATACTAAGATAGCATCTGTCAATCTTATATAAAAATTATATTGCTGCTACTTCTTTCACTTAAATAACCTTATTTTTTGTAGGTTTACTTCCTAGGGAAAGAAATCAAAGAGATCTAAACAAACCAAGAAGAATGAATCAATCAACTATACCAAAGTGAAAAGGTTCGAATACAAAGAAAGCTCAAAGTTCATTGAAGCATCTGGATGTTGATATGCAATACCGATCAAGTGCTGAATTTGCCAATAAATTCAAGATTAAGAGAGAACAACTTGCAAATGAACACAATGATAGAGATAAGAAAGGTCAGGCACCAATACCACAAAAAAGAAAGAATTCTGAGGATATGATTCAACAGCAAGGAAATAAATTGATGGGACACAAATCACTAATTAAATCGTCATCAACGGAATATATAAGAACTTCACATATGCTTTGCAAGTAAAGGCACTATTAAAAATGTTATTTTTTTGAATTCTGAAGAGTTCCTTCAAATAAAGGCATAAACTTCCTATGAATAGCTCTAGTTTCCAAACGTCATTCAAGGAAGGTGTTAATGCTTCAGTACATGTGACTAGAACAATACTAGGTAATGGAAAGGTACAACATGATATTGAGGATATACTCAACTTCAAAAATGTTAAGAGGAAGTTGGTTCGACAAGTCACCAATATTGATCAGTCTTTAGATAGGCAACAAATACACAATGAACATGATATTCTTGATCTACCAAATTTCAAGAAGGTAAAGAGGAATTTGGTCATACCAGCTAGTACGGTTGATCAATTTCTAAAAAATCTAAGGATACACATAGATGATGAAACAAAATGTGATAACCACACAACAACAAAAAGCTGAATTTATGCATACTCCTATAATTAATGAACAGAACAAAGGATTGGATGATCTTGTGGATGAAGAAGAACTCGGTGGAGATAAATGTGATGTCAAAGAGGGAAATGACATTGATTGTAGTACAAAAGGTATGTGTTAAACCTTATAAGATTTGGTACTCGTTATAAAATAAGTATTTTATTTCCTGTGTGTTACATTAATCGAGGAATATCGAAAACAGAAAAAGTTTGAGGACAAATAACATGTAAGTATATTCATGCAAGAAATTTGGAAGAAAGAAAGGAGGTGATATTTGATAAAGGACAAGCAATCGGACCAACTAATAAGTTAATTTGTAACAATTAATCAACTTTATAGGACAGTTGCAAGGAATCCTAGATTCATCAGCCTTGTGTACACTAGTTGGCATATGGTGCCAAATGATAGTAAAAAGCGCATGTGGGATTATATCAATGTAAGAATAAGCACTCTTGAGATTTCATATTTTGTTATTTATTTTTACTTATTCAAGATAAATATATTTTATTTTGCATGGTCCAAATTACTAATTCAAATAGAAGTAAAGAAGTGGATGATGACTGGTCTTCGTGATGCTTGGAGGCGACACAAGCAAAAAATTAAAAGGGATATTTTTTTTGTAAAAAAAGTACCCTTGAGGATATTCTAGCAAATCGTCATGATGGTATTCCAGATAATCAGTTCCCGCCAGTTAATAAAGTATTGGAAACACCCAACTGTTCAAGTAAGGTTAAACTAGTGCATATCTACTCATCGACATATTTTCCATCCTATCTATTCTTTTTTTGTTTATCAATTTAATTATCTCTTTTTGTTTAATAATACACAATATGCTAGATGATTTCCCAAAATAGCAAAATTAAAAATGTATAGGCAATCGAATGAGACCTATAAATTTTGCTAGAGTACGCGTGACATTGGTAATACTTCTTAGCTGACATTTGTACAAAACTTTGAATTTCATTTTTTTGTACTTTACTAGAACATACTGATTTTTTTAAGATTTCTTTTGATATGATCTATAGTGTGCAGCAAAAGACAACAAAGAAGAACCATCAAAGCCTGAAATGTTTATTGAAACTCGTACCAAAATGGGAAAGGAAATTCAGGCTGATACCCAAGTTGCAATAGCAAGTTTTTTAAAGAGTAGTAGTGAATGATCTATGCCTTCATCGAAATTATATATTATGGGGATTTTTGAAATTCCAACTGAATTTTATTACAATTCCCTATGTCAATTTTTTATTAAACAGATGCCCTTCAAAATCCTCAAAATTTCTTGATCAAACATATATGAATGCATTTATGGCAGTTTTTGGAAAAGCAGCCTGCCGCTTAGGTAATAATGGAGATCTTTGAACAACAAGTTCTTTGAACAACGATGAAGGAATTAACAATCGAAAATAGAAGCATTCCAATGAAATCACTTCTCTATAGAAGAATGAGAGAAGCAAATGCGACATTTAGTCCCACTCACTTTCTGCAAAACACCCTGAGATTGATTTTCAAGATATAACCAGGGTTGTGGGATCTAACATTAATTCACTGTTGATGCATAGCAACAACAAGCTTTAAGTGGAATAAATCTTTCGATATTCTTTCTTTCTTTCGTGTGACTCATGATTCGGTTCTTCAAAAGGTATTTTTTATTTCACATTCTTTGTATAGTCTGCATATTATTTTTCTTCTAGTTGAGTTGGTGTTCTTGGTAAAAAAATTCTTAACTTCTTTTGTTGTCTTGAATGTTTGAGAGAGACGAGTCGTATAGCTTTGCCTATGATAGTGGTAACACTGTCACTGTACCTTTTTAGTGTTTCTCCAATGATTATGTTAGGTCACCTTGGTGAACTTTCACTTTCTAGTGATTCTATTTCTACCTCACTTTGCAATGTTATCTGTTACAATGTCCTTGTAAGTCTCCTTTAACAAGTTTTTGCTTCCAATTATGTGTATGAATTAATCAAGAAATACAACTGACTTTGATCTTCCAATGCAATTGAGTAGCATTTGGCTATAATTTTTGGACTTGGGAAAAAATTTGCCATGAAAATTTTACATTTGAATAACGTTGATTTGCAAAATATTTTTTTGCAACTTTTGTTGTCTATTTCAAAAATTTTTTGATCCGTTCTATGAAAATAACCTTGATGTCTGTTGTTTAATTAGTGGATCTTGGTCACATTGTTTTGTTTCTTCTTAACATCTTGAGTTGGAAGTGATTTCCTGTACATAACCATCAGGTTCAGATTTGTTATGTGGTTACCGTGAAGTAAGATTTTCTTGTTCCAACTCAACGTGATAATGAACGAAAGTACGAATTTGATAGTTTTAATTGCTATATTCTTTGATCTCTTAGTTAAGTCGATCAATTGAGATTTATGCATGAAAACATGTTGTCAACCAGATGTATACATGATGTTGCTTGACATATTCATTGTATTGAGTTTATTAGTTTAAGTGACTTTCTTTATTAAAAAACTTATTTCTTTGTTGTATTATGTTCCTTATTTGAGATTAAGTTGCGACTTTTCTTCCTCTGTTGCTATATTGTTTTGGTTTTAGGAATTTCAATGCCCAAATTTTATCGTTTTCTTTTTTTTGGTTATTATGTGATCTTCATGTTATTTATTCAGACATTCTATGGGAAGTTGGTGTGGATTTGGATTTTATTTCTTGATTGTTTTTTTGTTGATTCAAATCTATAAAACATGACTAGTTGTTGATACTAATTGCTACTGCTACTGCATTTTGACAGTGTCTGCATTTGTAATTGATGGGGCTTACACCAAGATTTTGTTAAATTTGAAATCTACCGTTACTTTTGGATTTTAGGTTGTAAACTCTTTACTTACTACTACTGCTACTGGCGTTTTCCTTTACTTTTAGATTTTGAATTTGTAGTTGCATGCTACAGCATTTTCCTTACTAAAAGATAAAAGAATTGCATTATGTTTTAGTAAGTGGGAGTCTCTTAAGATCCTTGTGTTGGTAAGAAAACAGGGAAGAATATTTCCCACAGTTTCTCATCATAAGTGAGGCATCACTGAAGAATATTTCCCACTGTTTCTCACCATAAGTAAGGCATTAACCTAGAATTCATGTACAGATAAATGTTCTATATTGATTTGTAGTGGTTTGCTTACCGTGAATACTCTCCAATCATACACTTTCACATTTATTTTTCTAACATATAATTTTATTTTGAATGTACATGAAAATACCGGCAAGTGAATTTGAATTTTTGAAAAAAGTAAATTCGATCTTTTATAGTGAACGATGAAGATTTTTTGTACTATTATCATATACGTTTGAATGGAGCATTTGATTTTTTGGAATTTATTGATATTAGAGATCTTTAAGTAATAACTTTCTAAGTATTGATTGTAAAAGAGATTTTTCTTAAAGTTTATTTGAAATATATAGCTTCGATTTAATTATGTGATTATATATGTATATTAAATATATGTATTTTGAAAGTTTTGTTGTAGGACGAATGTTAAAGTTATATTTTGTAAGTGTTGCTCTAGATGAAATATAAAGTTAAACTTTGTAAGTGTTGCTCTAGAAAAGGTAGAAAATTACACTTTGTAAGTGTTTCTCTAGATGTCATATATAGTTACACTTTATAAGTGTTGCTCTAGATGAGATATACAGTTACACTTTGTAAGTATTGTTCTAGATGAGATATATAGTTACACTTTATAAGTGTTTCTCAAGATGACATATATAGTTAGACTTTATAAGTGTTGCTCTAGATGATCTATAAAAGGCAACACTTGATAAGAGTTGCTCTAGATGACCTATAAAAGACAACACATTTGAAGTGTGACCTATAAACTTCAAAGGCAACACTTTTAAGTTTAGTATAGTGTAAAATAGGTGTTGCTAATGAATTGCAACAAACCGTGCCCTTATACCTCTTTGGTAACGCTTTATAAGTGTTTTCAAAGATGGCAAAATTTAAAAAGTGTTTTCTAATGTCAAAGGTTACGCTACTTTGACCACCCCCTAAAGAATATTGTTGAAAGTCCAAAAGTGCAGCCTTTTATAAAAGGCCACACTTTTTGCTAGTTTAGAGCTACACTTTAGTTTGTGTGTCCGTAGTCCTCAAGTGGTGTACTGTAAGACACTAACACATTAACCCCATCAATTTACGAGTGCAATGGGACCAAGCAAGGCCCCAAAAACCATTCAACTCCAACCAATAACCCACAAAGAATCATTATAACACCCTACTCACTTTCACATCATGAAATTTCTATACATTTCATCTTACTTTAACGTTATAACAACACGTATAATAATTGAACAGTCAACATATAGTATCAATAAGTGCAAGTTCATCATATACATTAATATTAACATAACATAACAATAAAGAAAATCCTCGTAGACTCCCCCCAAGTCTACTAGTGGCAATGCTTAGGTAGAGTCCCATACCCCGACCTAGACAAAGCCTAGACCCCTTAGGTTATCCTAGTGTAGAGTCAATTCTTTATTCCATTATCCTCTTGGGATCATCTTGTACTAACCTACATAGACCACATTATCTATTGTGGAATCTGGTGTAGTAAATCCTACACCGAAAGAGGTGGTCTACTTGCCAAGGTAGTACCCAAACATAAAATTCAACAACGTGGCTCCACTAGCCTAGTTATTCCTTGTCAAGACCCAAAACCGAGCCGCGCTGGCACCACATTTACCCCCATGTGAGCGAACCAACCAATCTAAACCTTATCATTTTCATTTCATATAACATAAAACCAAGGCGGAAGACTAGACTCATAAATAAAGACAATTCAATCCTTCCTAAAAATTCAACATCTATTAATTTCCCCCAAAATCTGGAAGTCTCACCACAAGAACGATCTATGATCAAATTACTAACTATGACTAGAGTATTCTAAGAACTAAAACAGATAAAAGCTAGTCTATGACGAAACTTCAATGCTCAATACTGAAGGAAGGAGATCCCGTCCCCAAGCTAGAACATTAGCTCACCCTGAAGATCCGTATGACGAAGATGCTTGAACTCAACTGTTGAGGTTCGAAGATGACGGCACGTTTGCTGCCCTCCACAAACAAATAAAAGGAACACATAAAAGTAGGGGGTCCAGTCAACCAAATACTGAGTAGGTATCATCTGCCAACTCGAAATAGAAAACCGTATATATCAAGTATCATCATAAAATCAACTCATATCCCTAGCATGCAGCATTACCAATTACCATAATCCTGGTTACAACACCAAGCACATCATGAGGACTCACTCCTCCTCATCTACTCGTTTTGGGAACATGTTTTAGATTGAGTAATATTAGTATCTTTCAAGATTCATTATATTATTTACTCTCGTGTTGGTACGTGACACTGCCGCTCCCATTCTAAATCCTGGTGTCGAACTGTGACACTAACCTTCCGATCCTCATATCTATCCTGGAACCGGAATGTGGCAACCTATCCATATCATCCTTGTGTCGGTAACGGACAACTCCATCCTCATATTCTATCCTGGTGTCGGAGATGTACGTGACACTCTCCGATCCTCATATTCTATTCCTGGTACGGAACGTGCAACCCGATACCCTATCGCCACTACTTTTCGTTTCATTAATCCATTCTTTATACAAGGCATCGTCCCCATTACAAAGTAATTTGTTCTTCCAAAGATTTAAGATTCATAGCTTTATCAATGCTATTTTATCACAATCATGTATTATATACGATCACATCATGCATACACGCACTTAAGCATATGAAGACTTAATATACTACTCAACACATTCATTCGCTATTAAAAGTTTCTACAATAGTGTAAAAACCATAACCTACCCCGTCCACCGAAGATTAGTGATTCAAGCCCAGCACTTGTCCCAAGCTTTGTTTCTCCTCTTTTTCTCCTCTTTCAATCGTTCGACTTTCTCTTCCCCCTTTTTCTTTCTGTTTTTCTTATATTCAAACCCTCTTTATTTTATTTTCCCTAAATTATTATATAATTAAGTTTTTAAGAGATGGCAACTAAGAATCCACTTAAATAACGTAAGGTTCCTTTTTTAACCCCCAAGTAATTAAGGCTTATTAACATTACCCTATAACTTTATAATTATAGGCAGGAATAGTCAAAACATCCTTTAAATGTGTAAAGAAATCCTACCCGAACTGGATTGGCGTAGCCCGTTACGGCCCGTCGTGCCTGCGACGGTCCGTCCTGCTGTTCCGTCGCAAACCGTCAGAGACCAATTTCCATCAAAGAGTCGTGACGGTCCGTCGACGACTACGCCGGTCCCGTCTGCCACACTTCACTCCGTTCCCGACGGTCAGAGAGTCCAATTTCAGTACCCATTTCAATTTTTTCTAAGTGTTTTTGCAAAACACAGACACCTCCACGACGGTCCGGTCGTGCCGTGACGGTCCTCGTGGCCTCCGTCACCTCTGCCACCGAGTTTTTTTTCCAAATAAAATCGGTTCTCAAAACGACTAAACAGGTTCGTTACAATAGAATACCACTTTACTTACCCATCGTTCGTCCCCGAACGATCACAAAAGAAAATAAGGGTGAAAAGGAATACCTGAATCTGTAAACATATGTGGGGTACTTTCTCGCATATCTGCCTCCTTTTCTCCCACGTGGCTTCTCAACCGGTCCGATTCTTCCATTGGCACCTTGATGGATGCAATCCTCTTGACCCAACTTGCGAACTTCTCTATCTAAAATAGCACCGGGCGCCTCTCATAAGAACAAGTTCTCATCAAATCAAACTAATCCACACCGGATTATGTAATTGTCCATCCCCATGGTATCTTTTCAACATCCGACAACATGAAGCCCCGGATGTACTCCTGACAGCCCTGGAGGCAAGGCTACTCCTAAGCCACCTCCCCTACTCGCTTAAAGTACTTCAAAGGGACCAATGTATCTTGGGCTTACTTTGCCTCTTTTACCCAAAAACCGCATCACCCCTTTCATTGGTGAAAACTTTCAACCGACTGTTCACCCTCCAGAACTCCAAGTCTCGAACCTTTCGATCTGCACTATTCCGTTTTGCTACTTTTTCCGCCGCTAGAAGCTTCGCTTGAATAGATTTCACTTTTTCTATCGAATCCCTCAAAGATCCGACCCCAAGGTCTAACCTCGAATGCCTCAACCCAACCCAATTGGAGACCGAACATCCTCCTACCATACAGTGCTTCAAAATGGAGCCATATCAATGCTTGAGTTATAGCCATTATTGTATGAAAACGCCGCTAAGGGTAAGATCATACCCCCAGGGCCTCCGAATTCTATCACAATCAACGAAAGCATATCCTCCAACACTTGAATCGTTTCGCCAACTGAACCATCGGCCTGAGGATGGAACGCGGTACTAAGATCCAACCTAGTACCCAATTCTGCATGCAATGTTTTTTCCACAACATAAGAGTTAAACTGGCGTACCTCTTCTGATTGATGGATAGTTGAAACTCCATGCAATCGAACAACTTCGGAGATGTAACTTTGGCTAACTCTCTGCATTGGTAATTCACCTTACCGGAAATGAAATTAGCAGACTTAGTTACCTATCAACAATCACCGCAATAGAGTCATACTTGGCCCCCATGTCTTTTGAAGACCCACCACTAAGTCCATGCCGATTCCTCTCCCATTTCCTTCCGAATGGGCATTCTCGGGAAGTGTTCCTCCGGGCCTCTGGTGTTCATAACTTTACTTGTTGACAATTTGGACCTTTGCAATAAAAATCACAATACAGCTCCTTCTTCTCCACCAAAAGTTTTGCTTTAGGTCACGGTACATCTTGGGTTGCAACCCTGATGTATCGCTACACCATGACTATGAGCCTATGTCAGATGTGGTTGATCAAATCATCGACGCAGGTACCCATACTTCCCTTAATCCTCAAAACAACCTTCCTCATTGATTTTTTGCTTCTTTAGCCTCTCCGTGCAACACTTTCTCTCGGACGGATTAATTTTTCATCATTAAACTGCTTTCCCTTAATCTATCAAGGAAGGAAGATTTGCTCCACACAAGCTAAAAAATCCATCCTCCCTTCCATTACTTCTAGATCTCATTAAGGTCGTTAGCAGAATCTTGAACTTCTCTAGCCAATGGGCGCCCTAGAATCCTTGTAAGTGAGCTAGACTTTCCCATGCTTCCCTCCTTTCTACTTAAAGCACCCCTACAACATTTCGCCTTCCCCGATTGTAACAAAATAGTGATGTCGTAGGTCCTTCAGTAGTTCCATCATCTTCCTCTGTCGCAATTCAAATCTCTCTGATGAAGACATCCTGTAGATACGATGAATCCGTGTATACCTCACCCTTTTAACCCATATAAATAGTGTCTCCATTGCTTAGTGCAACACTACCCAAGCGCCAATCCAAATCATGAGTTGGATAGTTACGTTCAATGTATTTTTAATTGTCCCTGAAGCATAAGCATCAATCACTCTTTCTCTGGCATTAGCACTGGCGCCAAACCCGAAAATAAGATGCATCACAATACACCATGAAATTCTTCTTGCCTTCCACTGGCAGGTGAGAATTGGTGCAGGTAGTCAACAGAGTCTTTGAAGCTCTGAAAGCTTTCCTCACACTCATCCGACTTCATAAAAATGGAACTTTTGCTTTAAAACAGTTTTCCCCCCACCCCCCCCCCCAGTTCGTCAGTTTGGGAGGCAATAGAAGAGAAATCCCTGACAAATCGGCGGTAGTAAGCTAGCTAACCCACCAAGCTCCTTATTTCTGACAACCTGAGTAGTCTTACAACATTCTTTCCTTCACTACTTCGATCTTAGAGGATCCACCATCACTCCATCCTTAGAAACCACTTGCCCTAAGAAGGGACAACTGCATCTACCAAAACTCACACTTAGAGAACTTGGCAAAAAAGCTTTTTTCTCCCTCAACGTTTCCAATAACCATTCTCAAATGCCCTCATGTTCCCTTTTACTCTTGGAGATATCAGTATATCATCAATCATACATCACAAAAGAGGAAATCTAAATATGGCTTAAAATCCCATTCATCAAACTCATGAATGCACGCATGGGCATTCCTTAGACCAAACGACATCACTACAAATTCCGTAATGCCATAACCTGGTTTTCCTAAAAGCTCTTTTTGGCACATTCCGTGCCCGTATTTTCAATTGATGATCCCGGATCTCAAGTCAATCTTAGAGAGACACAAGCAACTTGTACTGATCGATACGTCATCATGCCGAGGAAGAGGATATTGTTTTCTTTAATAGTCACCTTGTTCAATTGCCCGGTATCTAGGCATCATCCTGAAACTCCCATCTGCTTCTTACAACAAACCGGAGCAACCCCAAGGAGATGCACTTGGTCTATGAAGCCTTTGCTCAACAACTCTTGAAGTTGGGCTTTTACCTCTCTTAACTCCGCGGGAGCCATTCTAAAGGGGGGTATAGAAATGGGGCGAGTACTTAACCGGTTCAAGATACAACAGAAGTCACTATCCCTCATCGGGGCATACCCGAAAGATCTTTTAGGAACACCATCAGAAAACTCCACGGACCCCGAACCGACTCAATCGAAGGTACTTGGGTAGTGTCATCCTTTAGAATTTCAAGAAAGCTACACACCCCTTTACTAAACCATTTGCCTAGCACGATAAAGAGATGATACGCACCGGATTGTAAGTGTAGTAACCTCTCACACTAACGGATCTGTCCAGGCTTGGCTAACGTCACCTGTTTTAGCATTAACAATCCAAGATCGCGAATTGCGGAGAAAGCCAAGTCATACCCAGAATATATCAAAATCAACCATCCCTAAGATAACCAAATCTACATAAGTGTTTACTACTCCCACAAAGTTCACCAAACAAGACCTTATACCGTTTCACTACCCCAATACTCACTCCCACCGGAGTAGAAACACGCTAGCGTATCATAATTCACAATGTAAAAATTTAGACCATTAGCAAATGAGGAAGATCCATAAAGAAAAATGGTGGATCCAGGCATCAAACAATACAGAAGCCTACAACCAACAACCAGAAGATTACTGTGATGACAGCATCAGATGTCTCCTCCGCCCTCCGCTCTCCCGGAAAGCAATAGCAATGGCCCTTTCGTTGTTGTCCGTTGCCCCTACACATGTTTGTTGATGTAGTGCTCCAGTTTGCCCATCGACCCCGTCCATTTTGGTGACCACCACTTTCCTCGAACACCTCGCCGCCGGAATAACGCCTCTGCCATGACCACCTCTACCTCTAACGGTTGGGGGTCCTATCGCTCTGTTTGGACAATACCTCTTGATAATGCCCAGTCTCCCCACACCCATAACACGCTCTAGTGCACGCATTAGTCTCTCGGAGAAATGTTGACCCGGATCTGAGGTGGACCCCAACTACAGTCTGTAGTAATACTGAATGGGTCGACTGAGTAACCTCCGGAACCCTGTCCTCTAGAGTAGAACCATTAAACTCACCTCCCTTTCGAAACCCTTTGATGTCGACGCCGTGGTGACTTTCAAATCAACTGGCTTCCACTCCTTCACCTTTCTTAGAATCTACCACTTCGTGGAAGGATTTTTTGCCGTAGCCGCTACCCTTAAGGCTAAAATTCGCAACTCTGTCTCAACCCCCCGTTCACAAACGGCGAATCCGCTCTTGTGGACTGGAAACATAGTTGGGTGGCAATATCTGGATAGTTCACGAATTTTAGGCCTCATATGCATTGACCTGACATCCTACCTTGCTCTAGCCAAAAACTCACTCCCTTTTCCTATCCCTCAAGGTAGGGGGATATACTTTTCATAACAAACTAGAGAATGAGGCCAAGTCATAGGTGGTGCCTCTGTTGGTTTGACATTTAACATGTGACCCAGCACCACCATTTTGGCGTTCCCTTGAAACGATAACTACGACTCAACCCCCAAACCGTTTCTACAATACCATCTTGTGTAGTAGCCATGACAGTCAACCAGAAAATCGTAAGCATCCTCAGATTCTCCCCTTGAAGACTGGAGGTTTCAATTTCAAGAACTTACTAAAAGTTCATGCTGATCATTCGTATTATAGGCCCAGTAGTCCAGACGTTGAACGTGCCCTTGTCCAAGGAGGCAATCCTACGATGGGCCATAGTGGCTGCAAAGTCGTAACCTCTGAAACCGGAGGTTTGGTGCAGAAAATATTTGGGGTGCTTGACCCTATCAACCACCCCCCTCAGATAAGCTAGAACCCGATTGATCATCTCTGGGGTATGATTGGATTGTCCATTTCCTCATTCTGTACTTGTTCATTTCTCTCCCATCCTCCCATCTCTTACTACTTCTCAGTAGGTGGCGGAGTTACCGCCCTATAACCATAGGGCCTAGGTGCTCGCCTCCCCCTAGAGGACGTCCTCCCACGACCTCTACCGCGGCCTCTTGCACTGTTGCCCTCCGATCTACGCCCCAGTGGCGTTTCACAGCTGCATCTTTCTTGCGATGCTTGTGTTGGCGTAGTCGTTGCTCTAGTTCTAACCCTCTGCGAATAGAGTGAAGATGGTCAGATACCAATTTGTATCACCTAGATACCAATTGGATCCAAGTATAGCACGAAAGAAAGAAAGAAAGAAAGGGAATTTTCTAAAGTCTATACGCTTCTCAAAGAAAGTAAAGCGTCCCCTACCGTTCTGTTTAATACTTCTACTAGACTGTTCTTGTGTGGATGAGACCAACGAACCTCATGCTCTGATACCAAGTTTGTCACGACACAAAACCGAGCCGCAACTGCACCACATTTTAACCCCTCCTATTTAGAGACAAACAATCTAAACCTTATCAATTTCAATTTAATATCAACGTAACATATGCGGGAAAGCTTAAACTCATAAATAAAGACAATTCAATAACTTCTAAAAATCAACATCTATTATTATCCCCAACATCTGAAAGTCATCACCACAAGAACATCTATGATCAATTACTAAACTAGGAGTATTCTAAGAAGCTAAATAGATAAAAGCTAGTCTATTCCGAAAACGTCACGGCATCAAGACAAGAGGAAGGAGATCCCAGTCCACAGCTAGAAGCATACGCTCACCCGAAGATCCGGTATGACGAAGACTGGCTTGAACTACTATTGAGTCGAATTGACGGCACGTTTGCTGCAACTACCCAAATACAAAGGAAAACATAAAAGTAGGGGTCAGTACAACACAAGTACTGAGTAGTATCATCGGCCAACTCGAAATAGAAAACTGTACATATCAGTATCATCATAAAATCAACTAATATCCTTAGCATTGCAGCATTTACATGACCATAATCCTGGTTACAAACATCAAGCACATCATGAGGATCACGCCTCCCTCATCTATACTCATTTGGGAACATGTTCTTTAGATTGAGTATATAGTATCTTCTTTCATAATCATTATATTATTACTCCTCGTTTCGGTACGTGACACTGCCGCTCCTCATTCTATCCTGGTGTCGGAAACGTGACACTTCTCATCCTCATATTCTATCCTGGTACCGAACGTGGCCCCCCGATCCATATACTATCCTGGTGTCGGAACGTGACACTCCGATCCTCATATTTCTATCCCTGGTACCGTAACTTGCCGCCACAACCCGATCCATATACTATCCTGGTGTCGGAACGTGACACTCCGATCCTCATAATTCACCTGGTACCCGGGAACGTGGCACCCGATCCTTTTTTTTCCCGCTAATCTCACTCCTCTTTCGTTCGTTAAGCCTTCTTTTATCCAAGGCCTCGTCCATTAACAAAGTATATTAGGGTTTCGTCAAGATTTAAGATTCCAATACTTGATCCTGCTTATTTTATCACAATCATGTCTATATATCAGACCACATCATGCATACACTCAATTAAAGCATATGAAGACTTAATAATACTACTCAACACATATCCATGTCGCTATTTAAGAGGTTTACTACGAAAGTGTAAAAACCATACTACCCCTCCAACCTAAGAATTAGTGATCAAGCAAGCAATTCCCAAGCTTTGTTTCTTCTCCTCGTTTCTCCTCTTTCCTCGTTCGACTTTCTACCCCAAGTAATTAGGCTTATTACCTTAGCCCTATAACTTTATAATTAAAGCCGATAGTTCAAAACCGTCCCTTTAAAACGTGTAAAGAATCCGACCCTAACTGGGATTGCGTAGCCCGTGACGAGTCGTCGTGCTCGACGGTCCGTCTGCTGGTCCGTACGCAACCGGCAGAGACTCAATTTTCCATCAAAGAGTCTGTGACGGTCCGTCACGACTACGACGGTCCTCCTGCACTCCGCCACTGGTCAGAGATTCATTTCATTCCCCATTGGCAGATTTTTCCAAGTGTTTTGCACGACAACCTCCACCGACGTGTCCGTCGTGGCCCTTGACGGTCCGTCGGGCCTCCGTCCTCTGCCAGTTTTTCCAAGAATAAATCTTTTGCTCAAAACGACTAAACATGTCCTTCGTTACAAATGCCCTATGGGGAAAACATAGTTCAAGAACTATGAGATAAGTTGGGAACGCCTCTTTAATGCTCAATTAATTATAGTCTCCAATCTCAAGAGTATGAGTGCTCCTACCTGCCCTATGTGGGAAGGACACTCCTCAATCTAGTTCCTCGTTTCTAAGGCTAGAGTCCTTTTTTGAAATGTCCTTTAAATCCTTATTATCAATAATATCTTATTTTAGTCATTATAGGATCTACCCCTTGTATATCATCATCATTACTTGCTAAATAAGATTTGTATGAGTATAAATCCTTTCATCACAATTCATATAGGTGAGGTTAACACATTGCATATCGCTTCCTAATAAGGCACATTGGTATACACCACCATCCTTATAGAATTTACATCTTAACTAAACTCAAAACCATAATTAAGACATTTCAATTCAACATTATACCACCCTATCAATCCTAAATAAGGCATACTCCAACACAATCATCTTTTCTCAATCACAATTAAGCACAAGTTAAAGTCAATAGGGATTACAAGACTTACCAAGTCTGCTTCATAGTTCATCATAAGGGTCTCAACAACACCCATAAAAAAACACAACTAGGCCATCAAATTAACATAATTCAATAACCAGCATGATAATAAGGCTAGAAGAACCACTACACAATAATTCAATACTAGCTCAAAGCTTAAGACAAGATAATTAGGTCAATTCTCATAACATAGATCACTTCTCCAGAACTAGTATGGAAGACTAAAATCCATATTAATTTGTTCTTAATTGTTGTAAAAACATCACTTAATAGTGATTTATCTAACAATCAATTTAATTGAATCAATCACAATTAAATTTACATCAAGATCAAACCTACGTTAAGGGTTAAGGATCAGATTTTTCAAATTAAACCAAACTATCAAAATTGATCATAATAAAGTTAAAATACATGTTAATATATCCATTATATCCTAAAGAAACAATAAAAAACTCAGTTCATAACATCAAATTCGTAATTGAATGAAACCCACTTGAAAACTCAACTTTTTGAAATACATTGAAAGAGCCCTTTTAGGAAAGAAGTCCCAAAGGTGAATTAGATCCCATACCTCAAAGTTTGATGAAGATCTGATGGTTAAGTCGGCCCTTTCCATCCTAAAAACCTCCCCATAGCTTGTCTTTAATGGTGTCTTCAAATAGAGAGAGAAAGAAGAGAGAAGGAAGAGACTTTATCTTGTGAGTTGTGTTTCGATTAACGAGGGTTGGGGTCTCTATATGGGGAGTTAAACTAGTTAATTAATCATCCTTTAATCCATAAATAACCCCTAAACACCTTAATTATTATAATGAACTTAATTTAAACCGTGCAGAAAAGTTGTAGACCCCATCGACGAGACCACGATCGACGGATCGTTGGTCCATTGAAGGGCAGGCAGTGGATCTCTACATTTTTCTACGTTTTTTTCGATGGTTGGAAATGACTCCCCGTCGATCCATACAAGGATCGTCTCCTGCATCTCGTCGATGCACACTGCCCAGACTGTATTGACATCAACTTGCAAGGGTCCTCCTCAAGGATCCTTGGTTGGTCCTTGGGGATTTTTTCCTAAACGTTTCGATCAGGAATCACCTTAAAACATGTTATACACCCTTTCACCTAATTTAATGAATTTCCAACTTCTAAAAGCTAATAGGCTAAGGCACACTAGTACTCCTTAGAACTAGTTTTCGAACGTCATGGACGTTCTTAGACATTTTTCTTCCTAAACTTTCTAAATGACCTATATTAATTAAAATAGGTATTAAAATAGTTCTTAGACCCCATTGTACCTATGTTAGGCTTTAAGACACGTCTTGGATTTTTGAAGTGTTTAATTGATAGTTATTATCATATTTTGACTATTGTCCACCATCTACTATTTGGTATAAGGTATTTTTTGGCAATTGAATTAATTGTCGCCTTAATCAGTGGGTTGGTTGTATTTGTCATATGTTATCTTTTATGTTGGGTTTATGGAAAGGAGAGGGAGAGAGTTGTGTAAAGGTATAAATTTAGATTTTTGTTAACTTTAAGGATAGCCTTGTTTCATCTGCTAGTTTTCTTGTTTTGGTGCCACCTATGAGGGTCCCTTTGCTTGTATAAAGGATTGAAGGTCTTTTTTTTAAAGACCATATTTTGGTATGGATCTCTTTTTCTTGTTATACAATAGGTTTATCAACAAGAAGTTTGGGCTTGGCTTTTTGGAAAGTCTTAGCTAAGAAAACTTTTACTAATGGCCCGTCTTTTGTGGCCTATAAAGTCACTTGAATAGTTTGTGTTTGATTCTTTTCATTTTCGTGGTTCTTCTTTTCTTCTTTATTAAAGTAGGTTATATGACAATGAGATGGAAGTTGTACATTCTGTCTTATTTTATCTTATTGGAGAGAATAAATTCTCCATTTATCCTTTGCTTTTAACCTTATGAAATGTCAAACTTGGATGTTTAAGTCGAATAAAGAACTTCATCTCCATGCATCTATGCTTTTATGGTAATTTTGAATGCAATTTGTTCTAAAAGATTATATATCTCTTACTTTTTGGTTTTTACATTCTATTATCTCTTGATTTCTATGTATGAAGGATACTTGTCCAATACGAAAGGCATAGGACACAAAACAGCGAACTTCAACTTCCTATTGCTCCTCCTCCCGGTTTTTTGGGTGTGATATTGAGGTAACGTTGGGCTTACATTGTTATAATATGATGTATCTTCACATCTGATGTATGTTGTACACCTTTTTATTGATATATGGGGAACCCTAAACCCTGAGTAGTTAGAATCATCGACGTATTTTGACTTTGCTAAAGTTCTCTAAGTTGATCATGGATCCTTCTTTAGTTGACTTCGACAGAAATCAGTCCGCCCTTACTTTAGGATACATGCTACTAAGGAAATACTTTATCAACTAAATCAATAAAAAAAAATCCAGCCTACCTTGGTAGCACCAGGTTTCCATATGTATAGCACAATACTGATGCTAATTCCTTTGAGGGAGAGTTGGGTTGATCTAAATATACTGGTATGTTGTATCGTGAATACATGTATGTTCGTCCTAAGAAGTTTTATAGGGGTCAAGTTGGTTGGGGATGCACACCTCCTTGGCTGTCTACTTTTACATATAAAATATATTTTGTTTCATAAGAAATTATGTTTATGGAGTTGGTCTTTACTTCCCTCTAAATGTGGAATACTAATGTAGGCCAGGGAGTATACGTCTCTCTCTAATCTTCTCTCTCCTCTCCTCATGCTCTCTCTCTCTCATCTAAATATATAGCCTCTCTCTCCTTATCTCGTCTCGCTCTTCTCTCTCTGTCTCTCTGCCCTCTTGGGCGGTAATTTTGCACGGAGAAGTGTTACCACTTTCTGCCACAGGAAGTCTAGCATAAAGCCTTCATGTTCTCATTGTAGGTAGGCATTTCCAGGAGTCAACACCTTATTGCTATGCTAATGGTTTTGGAGCCAATTTTAAAGGTCTCCTGCTGAAGCCTTTTAGAGGTCTTTTGAGCTTGGATTTTAGTTAGTCATTTGAAATGACTTCTATTGGCCATGTCAAGTAAATTGTGGTAATTCCATCTATCTATATGGAAAAACAGTTGCCTACCATTAATCCAAAGCGTTCAAGAGACGTAGAAACTAATGGTAGAACGGATTGTCGTCAATACTTAGCTAACTTTAACTTGTCCAATATATCTCATATAAAAATTGTGTGTAACATACAAGATTGTGAAAAGGTAGCAATTTTATGTTAAGGTTACTGGACTATATCACATACCAAGCAAGAAACTTTAGGGTTCATATTGCCTCTCGTTAGAATCTTCCATGTTGTGCTTTATAAATCTGCAACCTCGAGTGTTTCCTAGGACAGGTTTTCATCCCATTGCTGAGTATCAGTGATTGGTAACGTCATAGCAGAAGCAATCACGAAACTCTTGTACCGTTCTGCATAGTCGTTCTCCTCTTCCTCATGTCCATGTCTCTAGTTTCTCTTTGGTAGAGAAAGGAAAAAAACTTACACAGTAGCTTTAGTCCACAAAAAACCACTATGAACTGCCAACATAATTTTGTACCCTCTCCCTTATTACTCTTTACTTTTTCAATCTTATGAATCTCTGAAAGATTTTATGAATCCTCAATGATGATTTTAGGGATGAAATAGTTTCCATCAACATCAATCAAAGAGATTGGAAAGTTCATTAGAACTGTCCAAATAAATTCCAAACATGCGATAAAAATCAACAATTAATTTAAATCCAACCATTCCACATCTATCATAATTTTCCACTAACAAAAGCTTAAACGAGCACATCCATCACATGTTTCTAAAGATTTATCCACGATCCGTTCTTACACATATTGAACCTCAACTGATTACCACTCTTTTTGAAGTTGTGGTGATTCTCAAACAATAACTTAGCATGATCAATACATCTACCCAACAGAAGAACCAATCACTTTCAAGTTCCCTGCGACACCATCCTTGCTGCTGTTTTCGCTTATTATTGGTGTTTTCGTTATCCTCATACATTTCAAATCTATGGTAATATAGATATTTTCTTGAGAGGCTTAATTTATTGTAGAAGAAACACTAAGAAAATAAACTGTTGGGTTATGATGGTTTTTTTTTTTGGATTGTAGTTGGGGTTTTTTTGGTTTGTTTTTTTTTGTTGTGTGTTTGGTTTGTTGGTTTTTTTTTTCGTGTTGGTTTTCGTCGGTGGGGCTTGGGGGTTGGGTGGGGTGCCCCCCCCCCAACCCCCCCCCCACCCCCCCCTTTCTTTCGTTTATTTTTTTCATTTTTTTTTACCCCCCCACCTCCCCCCCCACCCCCCCCCCTCGCCCACCCCCCTTCCTCCCCCTTGTTTTTTTTCCATACCGCTTCTTTTTGTTTGCTTTTTTTGGTTTGTTTATTTGTTTTTTCATCCCCCACCACTTCCCCCCCCTCCCCCCCCCCCCTCGTCCCTCCCCCCCCCCTCCCCCCCCCGCCCCCCCCCCCCCCGCTTATTGTTGTTTTTTTGTTGTCTTTTTTTTTTTTTTTTTTGTTATTTTTGTTTTTTTTTTTCCATTTTTTTTTTGTTTTTACGTTTTGTTTTTTTTTTTGTTGTTGCGGTTTTTTGTTTTTTTTTTTAGTGTTTTTTTTTTGTGTTGTTTTTTCTTTTGGTGGTTGTTAGATTTTTGTTTATTGTGGGTTTTGTATGGTTTTTTTTTTTTTATTTTTGGTTCGGTGTCTTTTGCTCTTTCCGATATGTGTGTTTGTTTTTTTTTATGTAAAGTGTTTTTCATTATTGGGTTTTATTTTTATTGTTTGTTGTTAGTTTTTTTGGGTTTTTTTGTTTTGGTCTGTTGTTTTTGTTGTTATTATTTTGTGTTTTTTTGTTTTTTTGTTTTGTTGTTTTCTTGTTTGCTGTTGGAGTATTTTTTGTATAATAGTTATTGTTTGTGTTTTTTATTTGTATTCTTTTTTTATTTATTGTTTTTCTTCTGATTTTTATTTTTTTTTGTCTGGTGTGTGTTCTTGTCGTTTGTTTTGTTATTTTATTTTGGTTTTAGGCTTTATATTTTTTGAGTGTTGTTTTATGTTTTCTCTGGTTGTTCGTTTTATTTATTGTCGTGTGGCTTTTTATTTTTTTTTTTTGTCAGTTTTTCTGGGTTTTTATTTTTGTTTGTTTTTTTTTTTTTGGTATATTTTTTTGTTTTGGTGTTTTGTGGTTGTGTTGTTCATTTTTCTGGTTTGGGGTTGACGTAGTTTGTCTGTTTGTTTGTGTTGGTTTTTCTGATTCTCTGTTTCTGTTAGTTTTGTTTTTTTTTTTATGTTATTTTTTGAGTGATTTTGTTTGTGTTTGGTTTTTTGTGTGGTTGCTGTTTTTGAGGTCTGTAAAACTAAAAAAAAAAAAAACTTTTTTATTTTTTTGTTTTTTTAAAAAAAAACAAAAAAATATATTAATATTTGATATTCACGCAACGTTGAGATAGTTGGTCTTCCTCTTGTCTTCATTTCTGTTGTGGTGTTGGTTAATTGGTGATCTATAGATTCATATGTACCTGAGTGTTTGGGGATCTAGGGGGGATTACGTATCCTCCCGACTTCGGGGTCCATTTCTGTTAGTTGTGACGGAAAGGTTCCGTCCGAGTTGACCCGCGCCCGCGCCGCCCCCCCCGCCCCCGCCCCCCCCCCCCCCCCCCCCCCCCCCCCCCCCGACCGCCCACCCGCGACTCTGGCTGTTGTAGTTATTTTTTTTTTGGGTCTGTTAGTGGGGTATTGTTTTTGGTTTTTTGTTGTTTTTGTTTATGCGGGGTGTGTGAGACCTTGAAGTCTTCTTTCCCCTCTTCTTTGAAAGAGGGTGGCCCGCCCCCGGGCGCCTCGCTTAGCGGGGGCTTGGTATGTGATAGGTTCTGGCTGGCCCTTGGGGTGGCTGTGTGTGGGGTTGTTTATTGGGTTTGTTTGAATATTGTGTGTTGTTGTTGATGAGCTTTCATTTAATTTATATTATATGGGGTCGTTGGTTTGGTTATAAGAGTTTGTGGGTTTTGTGTTGTTGGGTAGTTCTTGTGTGAGGGGTTTTGGTTTGTCTTGAGGTTTCTGTTTTTGGTGGGGGGTTTGTTTTGTGTTGTTTTTTTGTTTGAGTTTTGTTTGTTAGCATTGCGGGTTGATTTATTTCGTTGGTTTGTCTTGTGTGGTTCGGGCGCGTTGTAGGGGTTGTTTTTTTCAGTCTTGTTTACGATGGGGGGGTGTGAGGCTGGCTGCTTTGTTGGTTTTTTTGGGTTTTTGGTGTTTGTGTTGGTATTCTTAGATTGGGGTTTTTTTCCGGTATTTTCGTGGTGTTGTCATTTTATTGTTTACTTGTTTGGTTGTTGTTGTTTTTGGGATTGGGGGGTTGGTGGTGGTTTTTGGTTATTCTGTTTGCTCTAGGGGTGATGGTGTGTTCTTTTATTTTGATTAGTTTTTTCTTACTTGTTGTGTATTGTTTTGTCTCTTATTTCTGTTTGTTTGGTGTTCGATTGGCATTTGTTTGGTTCTGTTCTTGGGGGTTTGTGGCTTGTTTTTGTGTTTTATTTGGGTAGTTTCTGATTTTTCAGTGAGTGGTTCTCGGATTTGTGTTTATGGGTGTGGGGTTTTTGGGTTGGTTTTTGTGAGATTTGGTTTGTTGTTGTTTGTGTGGGTTGGGGTGTTGTGTTTGTGATTTGTTGGGGGGATTTGAGGTGTTTGTTTAAGGTGATTAATTAGAGCTGTTACATGGTGTGATCTTTTGGGGTTGGGTCGTTTGGTTGTGTTTTAGTCGGTGGTATTTCTTATCTGTTCTTGTCTTGTTATTGTTTTGTGTGGTTTTTTGTATATTAAGTTTTTTGTGTTTGTGTTAGAGTTTTCTTGTTTTGTTGTACTGTGGGTTGCGTTTTGTTTCTGGTTTGCTTTGTTTGTGGGGTTGGTTTCTTTAATTTGTGGTTATAAGGAGTTGGGTTCGTTTTTTGGGTTGAGGTTTGTGACGTGGGGTGTGGTTTTTTTCTGTGTTTTTGATTTTGGTTGGGTTTTTCTGGTTATCCGTTTTTTTCTCTTAGTTTTCGTCTTGTGTTGCTGTTTGTGTTTTTTCTTTTGTTTTTTCTTGTCTTCCCGTGTGGTCGGTTGGTTTTCTTTTTGGGCGTGTAGGGTGCGGGGGTGTTTTTTTTTGCTATTTTTGGGTTTCTGTTTATTTTTGTTTTGTTTTTCTTCGTTTGTGTTGTTTTTTTTTTTTAGTTGTTTCTTTTTGTTTGTGTGTGGTTGTGTTTTTGCCCACCCCCCCACCCCCCCTTGTGTCCTTCCTCCACCCTTAATTCCTTCCTACCCTTGTTTTGCGGCTGTCTCTATTTTCTGGGATGGATTTTTAGGTAGTCAAAAATTTTGAGTGTTCAAAATTGTACTTTTCTTACATGGGTCAGCAGACACCATTTTCTTCTTCCCTTGTCTTCCCGTCTATTAAAATTGCATATGGAATAGACCAATGATTCAATGTCTTGGATCCACATGCATATGGAATAGAACAATCACTGAATGTCTAAAACTAAGGGTATGACAGTCATTTTGTTAGAATGCCTTATCCAATCAACTAGTATAAATAAAAAGGCTCTCCTTGGTCTTTCTTATTCTAGAAATTAAGCCTCTCAAAAAGATATTTATATCAGCAAAGATTTGAAGTGCATGATGATGATGAAAACACTAACAATTGGTGAAAACTGCAGCAAGGACGGTGTTGATGTGAAGTTGAAAGTGAGGAATGAGGTTCTTCCATTGGTAGATGGCTTGATCTTGTTCGGTTACTGTTTCAGAGTCACCACAACTTCAAAAAGAGTGGGAATCTGTTGAATTTCAAGATGTATAAGAATGAATCGTGAATGGATTTTGAGAAACATGCGATGAATGTGGTCATTTCAGCTTTTGTTAGTAGAAAAGTAGATTGAGATAAAATGGAATTATTTAAATTAATTGTTTATTTTTATCTCATGTTTGGGATTGTTCTGGACACTAGGAACAAACTTCCAATCTCTTGGATTGATGTCGATGGTGACTATTTTATCCCCAAAATATTCATTGAGTATTCAAAAAATATGTTGGAGATTCATGAGATCGAAATTTGAAAGAGGAAGAAGGGAAGAACAGAAAATGAATTGAGTAGTTCATCACGGATTTTTGTGGCTACGACTACTGAATTGCTTCTACCAAAGTGGCGTAGGATATGTCTAATGATGGAAGAGGAGAAAGACTATCCAAAGATAATGGGTTTCGTGATGTCGTATTGTATGACAGTTAAAATCACTACTACTCATCGTGTAAGAAAATTGGTCCTAGGGCAAGTGCAATTGCAGATTTTTAAAGACAACATGGAGATTGTAACGAGGGCCAGAGCGGACTATAAAGTTCTACTTGCTTGGTATAGGACACCGTCCAAGAAACATAATATTATGATAACTTTTAAAAACTTGTATTTTACTATTATTATTGAGTAATTTCAGTTTTTCTGTAAAAAGTTTCCGCAAAGGTAATGATTCAGCATCATAAGGCAACAGAATAACTATTTCAATTTGTGTTACTTTTTCCTTTTGTTTTCGTATTTTTACACCATATCGAAGCTCTAGTGCAATTATTTCTTTTTAAACATAGGTATAGGTTGAATCTGACCCAGCTAATCCCCTGGTCATTACCAGTAAGCCAAACCAACATGACAATCTCCAGCGTGTTTCTAGCTTCAAGAACATACACACCTTGTTATTTATTTTACTCATTTTTACTTTGGTAGAGAAATTCATGCTTTGCTTTACTTGCATATTTGAACCGATAATGAGAATCTCTCACGTAGAAAACATTGTATTTCTTCAATGAATCTGAAAACTATATCATTGTTATGTTTCTATTTATTTATCTCAATACTCTAAGAAGTCTACGACAATAAAAAAGTTCTACATTCCATTCAAAATCTTTTGTAGCATTAATGATTAAGTCTCCAATATTACTCGTAAGAATTGCTGTATTAAACAGTACTCCAGTCCAGTTCGCAAAGCGATTGCCTCAGACAATAAATAGGAAGACCTCCAATTCTCTCTTCATCATTCAAAATAACAATGAAGTCACCACCTAGAAGCAAAGGTTACCTCATATTTTGACTAACTGAATAAATATCATCCCACAAACTTAGTGTTTCATGCGTTGAATACTTGACATAAATGAAAGTTAGTATTCAATTTTTTCATTGTTATGCACTAAATTATCATACCACAAGTCACTATTTGTTTTGTTGGATTCAGCAGTTCCCATCCCTGCATTTTATAATGTTTGTTGCTGATTTTGTTGTAGTTGTTGCTCTTGATTTTTATCACTATAGACAACCACATGTATAGACTTCCAAATAGCATTAATATGTCTATTCCATATTAACCCAATCTTACATCCGCCCTTCACATTACATTGTTTGGGAATTTGAATTTCGCATATCATCCATCTCTGGCCACAAATAGAAAAACTTCCCTATCGCCGCATATTGTAAGTGTTCGATGGTGTTCATCCGCCTAACTTAATCATCAGTCCATGTTATTCTTAATATACTTACAAAGGTTGTTTGATCGGAATAAGCACAACATTAGCAGGTTTATGTTTTGAGATAGATTCATTGTATTAGGTATATGAAGGTCAACATATTTGCCTCCTTGAGTAGTTGGCAAACTTTTATGTTCGTCAGGATTATCCTTTGTTCCAGTATATTGGTTGCTAACGGGAATTGAATTTGAATTGATGGATATTTTCAGGCCAGACGCCAAAGCAGGCTGACCAGTGACCAATATGTCCATGATCGATAAAAAATTTCTTGTAGCAAGGAGAATTTTTAAGTTCACCTTTCGTTGCCACTAAACATCTTGTCTATCTTTTCACTCAAAATTCATTATATGAAAAAATAATGTAACTTTTATTCTTTTTAATTTCTTGTAAAAAACTAATTATTCTTCTCTATAATTGAAAAGATGAGAGTGTTTTGCGTTGTTGGCATTCATGTCCAATAAATATTGAAAAACATGAAAATTACTTATACAGGGCGATAGAACAGTTCAAACATAAGAAAGCGAAGGGGTCGTCGTGAGGGGTGGAGTAGGCGGGCCTGGTCTGGTTGAGCGATAGATTGGTCGGGGAGACTGACGCAGTGTGCATGTAAGGACTGGGTGGGGTGTTGAATCATGAGGGGACAAGAATGATGCGTATTGGTACTGATGTGTTTGATTCAATGTCTAACTGCCTCTCAAGGATGGCAGGGCAGACCTTTACAATTGGCTCAACAACCTCACCATAATAAAGAAGGTGTTGCTCTTGCCTGTACCCTACAACGAGCAGTTGTATCTCTTACTGCTTTTCCTGATGCAGAAATGTGCAACCACTTCCCCAAATATTTACTTTGAAAAATTTATATGTATATATATATATACACTTAGGGGCACGCACGTTGCACGTGTGAGCTATGGTAAGTAATATCATTCTATATGATTTTTTTTTGTAAATCAGTGGTTTGATAATTGGGTGAATTAATATTAATGTAGTAGAAGCGTACATTGTGTTTATTAGTCATTTAATTATTACATGAGGTATTAGTGATGTTATATAGTGTACCGACCTGTTTAGGAGTCGTTTTGAGCAATCAGCAGATTGTTATTTCTGGAAAACTGTCTGAGACGACGGACCCCACAACGACCGTCATGGGCCACGACGGACCGTCGAGGGGTGTCTCGTTCTCTAGAAACACTTACAAATTTGAAAATGGGATAGTGAGCGCTCTCTGAACATCACGACGGATGGAAGGACGGACCGTCTTGTCCACCGACGTACCTATCACAGGCCAGTCACATCAAAATCAAGTTTTCTGAACTTTGTGACGGACAGCAGGGACGGAACCGTCGCAGCACGCGGCCCTTCACAGGCTGCGCAATCCCCACAGGCTGGTCGGATTTCTGTTTAATTTATTTAAGGGGCGTTTTGGACTGTTTCCCTACTTTAATATAAAGTGGTGGTTAATGTTAATAAGTCTATTACTACTTGGGGGTTAAAAAGAGGGTAACCTTAAGTTAATTAGTGGGTATTAGTTCCATCTTTTCTACTTAATTATATGATTATTAGGATAAAAGAAAGAAGGGTTTTTGTATAAGAAAAAATGAAAGAACCAAAGAGAGACAGAACAAGAGAGAGAAACAACGAAGAGACAACAAGAATTTGAGGAATTTTGCTTGCTTTGATCCACGAATCTATCTTCGGTGGAGGTCGTTATGTTTTGTATAACTATTCGTAGTAAACTCTTAATAGCGGATGATTAATGGTATTGGTATATTTTAAACCCTTCTATAATGCTTATTTTGGTGCATGCATGATGTTATTTTATATATATTGATGGTGATTTTATATATATGATGTGATAAAAAAGCATGAGGAGCGTATTGAATCTTAAATCTGAGACAAACCCTATATCTACTTTGTTAATGATGATTCCTTGGTATAATAAGGAGTCTTGATGAAAGACTGTATAGTGAAAGATTAGGTGCCGCTCGGGAGCCACGTATCCGGTACCTAGGATAGAATAGAGGATCGTGAGTGTCACGTTCCGACACCCATGAATAGTATACTGGCTCGGTGCCACTTCCGCTACCAAGGATAGTATAATAAGGATCGAGTTCACGTTCCGACACCATGATCGTATATGGCTCAGGTGCCACGTCCGGTACCATGATAGTATATAAAGGATCGGAGTGTCACGTTTCTACACCAATATAGTATATGGATCGGGTTTCTCGACGTTCCGGTACCAAGATAGTATTGAGGATCGGAGTGTCACTTCCTACACCAGATAGTAGTGTTGGATCGGTTCCACGTTCTCGGTACCCGAGGATAGAATGAGGAGCCGAGATTCACGTACCGACACAGAGTAAATAAGATAAATGAATCTGAATCTGAACAGAATGTTAATATACTCAATCTAATGGAACGCTAATTCCCAAATGAGTATGCCACCCAGGAGGCTTGAGTCGTCATTGATGTGCTTTAGTGGTTATAACGCAAGGATTATGGGTATGTGTTAAATGCTGTAAAAAAAAAATAATGCTAATATAATTAGTTGATTGTTTATTATGTTACCTGATATATACTGTATTTTCTATTTTGAGTTGGCCGATATACACGTACTCAGTACACTTGTGGGTTTGTACGCCCCCCTAACTTTTAATGTTTTCTTTCTTCTTTCTTATTTTGGAGTGCAGCAACGGTACCGTCGGGTGTCTTGAACTCAACCTGCAAAGCTTCTAGCCAGTACCTCATTACACACCGTGGATTTCCAGGGTAGCTAATGACTTCTAGCTTGGAACTGGATCTTCTTCCTCATGTCTTGATGCCTTGAGTTTCCTGCATGGCTAGCTGTTTAGTTATTTTCGCTTTAGAAGACTCTTAGTTTAGTAATTTGGAGATAGATGTTCGTGTGGTGTGACTTCCATATTTGGGTGATCGTACCTATAGATTTAAGTTTAGAATTATTGAATTGTTTTATTAATGAGTTTAGTCTTCCCATTACTTGCTGTTTTGATATTACATTGAAGCTGTAGGGGTTAGATTGGTGGTTCGCTCACTAGAAGGATAATGTGGGTGGCCTGTCGCGATCCGATTTGTGGGGTCATTACAAACTTGGTATCAGAGCATTAGGGTTTCGTTGGTCGCATCACACAAGTACAGGTCCTAGTAGAGGCTAAAGAACAGTAGGGGGACCCTTTACTTTCTCTTTGAGAAGACTATAAGACTTTAGGTGAAAATTCCATTCCTTTCTTTATTTCTTTCGTGTATAACTTGGTCCCATTGGTATCATAGGGATACCAATTGGTATCTGACCTCTTCACTCTAATTTCCGCGATGGTTAGAACTAGAGCAACAACGACTGCGTCAACACCAGCACTTGGCAGAACAGGGTGCGTCTGAGCCCGCCGCTGGGGCTGTAGCCGAGGAAGAGCACGGCAAGAAGGCCGTGGTATGAGTCTTGGGAGGACGTCCCTCTAGCTAGGTAAGAGGACGAGCACCTAGCCTCGTTACTATGGCGGTGACTCCTCCACGACTGTAAGGATAGTAATAAGAGAAGGGGAGGATGGGGGAAATGACCAGTGCATGAATGAGGAATGCCACCCGAACCTACCCTTAAATGATCAATCAGGTTCTTTGCTTATGTAAAACGGGTTTATTCTGATAGAAGTCCAACCACCTCCGTATTTTCCCACACCAGCAACCTCAGATTCCTTAAGGTACAACAATGCTGTCTACTATGGCTCCGCGCATGGATCCTTCATTGGATAGGCCACGTTTCCTCGACGACCACAGGGCCTATATTACAAATGATCAGCATGACCTTTTTCCATTTCAGCTAAGTTCTTGAAATTGAACCTTCTCTCTTCAAGGGTGCTTGAAGCTGAGATGCCTATGATTTTTCTGGTTGCTGTCATGAGATATACCAGATGTATAGTTAGAACGGTATATTGGGTGTGAGTTTGTGACGTTCATTTCACTGGAACGCCAAAATTGAATGTCGGTACACATGTTTGTGTCAACCAACAGAGGCAACACCCTATGACTTGGGCATTTCCTTCTCTACTTGTTTATGGAAAGTATATCCCCCGGACTTTGGGGATTAGGAAAGGGATGAGTTTTTGAGCCTATGAGCAAGGTAGTGTCGGTTAACTTACATATGAGGCTAAATTTCGAGCATTATCCCGGTCCTGTCCAGCCAACTCTGCTTCAGTCCCAAGAGCGGATTCGCCGTTTTGTGAAGGGGGTTGAGATCCGTAGCTGCGAATTTCAGCTTTACAGGTAGCTACCAACGAATCCTTTCAGAATGGTGACTTTTTGAAGAGGTAGAAGGAGTGTAAAGCCGGATGACTTCACACCATGGCAATGACATCAAAAGGGTTTTTCTAAACTGGATGTGAGTTTTAATGGTTCTTAACTCTAGAGACAGGGTTTTTTCGGAGGTTACTCCAGTCTGACCATTCATCCTTCACCACAACTGTCTTGGGGGTCCACCTCAGACCATCAACACATTCTCTGAGAGCCCTATGCTTGAATCCCAGAGTGTTATGGGTGTCGGGAGACTGGTGCATAATCAAGAGGTATGGTGTCCAAAACAGAGGTTATAGACCCCCAATACTAGAAGGGTAAGAGGTGTCAATTGTAGATGCCGGTTATTCTGGGGACGTGGTATGTGGTCGTAGGTAATGTTGTCACCAAACGGCACGGGGTTATAGGGAAAACGGGAATCCCCTAACAACCCAACACATGGTATGGCACAGACCGACAATTAATGGGGCCCACTGTTACTCTTTCCCTGGGCGATTCTGAGGGCGCCTAAGACACTCTGATGCTCGTCATCCACATTAAATCTCCGGTTTGGGGATTGCTGGCTTCCTGTATTGTTTGACCCTGGATCCACTTTCCTATTATCTTCCTCATTTTCCCTAATCGGTCTTCTTTACCCTTGTGAATTGCTTTGACATGCCTATTCATGTTTTCTACCCCGTGGGTGAGTCTGTGGATAGTTGAAAAAGTATTGGTCTTGTTTGGTGACTTTTGTGGGGAGTACTACTTATGTAGACTTGGGTTACTTAAACGGTTTGATTTTGCTATGTAATTCTGGGTATTGACTTGGCTTTCTCTGCGAATTTTTCGACCTTGGATTTTAAATAATACTTAAAACTGTTACGTTAGCCAAGGCCTGGGACAGATCCGTTACTGTGGGAGGGTGACTACACTCAAATCCGTTCGGATCCGTCTCCTTTCTTCCTGCTACATAATGGTTAGTAAGGGTTGTTTTACTTTCTTGGCAACCCCTCTGGATGTACTCCCACGTCCCTTCATTGATTTCGTGTCGATAAGTCCGCGGTTTTAGGATGTGTGTCCTCCTGCAGACCTTCCTGGCAATGCCACCGGATATAGTTTAAAAAAATTTGTTGGAAAATTTTTCTGCATCGATCTTGAACCAAGTACTCGCCCATTTCTATCCCCCTTTAATAATGGCTTCCCGTGAGTTAGGGAGTTTAAAGGCTCAACTACAAGAGTTGTTGACACATGCTTTCTTAAACCAAGTGCATCCCCTTGGGGTGCTCCTGTTTTGTTTGTAAAGAAAAAGATTGGAGCCTTCGATGTGCATAGATTACCGACAACTAACTAAAATAACTATTAGAACCGTAATCCCCTTCCTCGCATTGAAGTTATTTGTTCTACCAGTTACAAGGTGCTTTTATCTTCTCTAAGAATTGACTTGATGTTGGTTATCATCATTGAATAACGGGAGTAGATGTGCCCAAGACTGCCTTTTTGAACTCAGGTCATGGGCATGAATGAATGCTTGTATGTCCCTTTGGATTAACGCATGCCCCTCTTGCTTTCATGAGCTTTGATGAACGGATTTTAAGCCATATCTGTAATCTCTTTGTGATCGTAAGTTATTATGCTATACTACGATACTCCAATAGTAAGAGAGGAACATGAGGAGCATTTGAGAATTGTGTTTGGAAATGTTTGAGGGAGAAAAAAAGCTTTATGCCAAAATTCTCCAAGTGTTGAGTTTTTGTTGTTCAGTGTCCTTCCTTCTTGTGGCACGTGGTTTCTGAGGGATGGCGTGATGGTTGATCCTTCTAAGATCGAAGTAGTGAAGAATTGGGTAAGACCTACTAATGTTGGTCACCAATAAGAAGCTTTTTTGTTTTAGCCAGTTACTACCGTCGATTGTCAAAGGATTTCGTCTATTTCTTCCCAACTGACGACTTGACTAAGCAGAATGATCCATTTGTATGGTCGGATGAATGTGAGGAAAGCTTCAGAAACTCAAGACCTTGGCTGACTACCCGCCACCTATCCTTTACCTTGCCAGTGAGGTAACTTCATTGTTTATTGCGATGCATCCTATTCTGGCTTGGGTGCCCGTCTAATGCAGACAGAAATGTAATTGCTTATGCTTCGAGGTAATTAAAGGTGCATGAACGTAATTATCCGACCCCCGATTTAGAGTTGGCCTGCGGTGGTGTTTTTGCATTAAGCAATGTAGACCTATCTATATGGGTTATATGTGAGGTCTATATCGGATCATCATTGTCTACAGTATGTCTTACGCGAGAGATTTGAATTTGAGACAGATGAGTGGATGGAACTACTGACGGATTATGATGTTACCTATCTGTATCATCCCAGGAATGGCCTAATGTTGTAGTCAGATGCTTAATAAAAGCAGGAGCAATGTGTAGTTTATATGCCCACCTCACAGTTTTCTAGAACGCCCATTGTCTAGAGAGGTCGACTCCTGGCTATTGACTTTATGCAGGTTAGAAGTAAATGAGAATGTGATTTGTATGGCCAGTGTGGAGGCAGCTCTTCTTTTCTTGACAAGATCAAGGTGAAAACGTTTTGATTGAGAGAAACTAAGATACGAATCTTCGGTGATAAATGGTGTTGCGAGGAGAGGCTAAAGAAGCCAACTCCGATGAGGAAGGTGTTTTGAGACATTAAGGGCAAGGGTATTGTGTACCCCGTGTAAACGATTTGATCCCACACTATTCTTACAGAGGCTCATAGTTAACGGATATTCTATACAACCTGGTGGCCACCAAGATGTTACCGTTGAACCTAAGGCACACTTTTGGTGGAGTAGAATGAAGCGCGACTTGCCTGAGTTTTGTTGCCAAATGTCCAAATTGTCGCACGTAAAGTATGAACACCAGAGGCCCCGTAGAACACTTCAGAGATGCCCATTCCTGAATGAAGTGGGAGAGAATTGCAATGGACATCGTGGTTGTCCTTCCGAAGACATTGGGGAAGTTTGCACTCTATTTTGTTAATTAGTGCGGTGGACCATTAAACTAAGTCCCCTGCTCATTTCATTCCGGTTATGTGACTTAACAATGCAGAAAGAAGTTAGTCAACGGTACATCGCAGAAGGTGGTCGAGCTGGTCAGGGAGTTCCACGGGCCAGCAGATCAAAGAGAGGTTCTCTAGTTTTACTATCTAAGTTTTTGGAGAACATTGGCTGGACTGAATTAGGTATTGGTTGGATGCTGAGGAATGCATTTCACCCGAAACCGATGAAAAGAACAGTCTGAGGCTAATATCAAGATATTGTGGAAGATTGCGTCGAGCATGTGTGATACAGAATTCGGAGGTCATTGGATAAACTTCCTACCCTTAGTAGCGGAGTTTACATACAATAATAGCTATCATCAAGTATTGATATGGCTCCTTTCTAAGCGTTGTATGGGAGAGTGTAGTTCTCCCATTGTTGTTTGATGCATTCGAGGTAATAGACCCCAAAAAAGAGAATTGGGGTACTTGACCTTATTGATGGATCTCCGTAGAAAAGTGAATCCATTTCAAGAAGATCTTTTAGCGGCTCAAAGTAGGCAAAAGGAGTATGCCAATCGACAAGGATAGGGATTTGGAGTTCATGGAAGGTGTAACAGTTTTTTGCTGAAGGGTTTCGCCCATGAAAGGGGTGGATGCGGCTTTGGTAAAATAGGGTAAGCTAAGTCCGGGTAGATAGGACCATTTGAAGTACTTAAGCGAGTAGGGAGTGGCTTATTAAATTAGCCTTGCCTCCAGCACGTCTGGAGTGCACCCGGTATTTCATGTATCTCTGTTGAAACGGTACCAACTGGGGATGGGAACCTTATCATTCGTTGGATTTCAGTTTCCTTTATGAGACTCCTTGTTCTTATGAGAGGAGCCTGGTTGCCATTTAGATAGAGAAGTTCGAAAGTTGAGCATCGAGGGAGATTGCATCCATTAACAGTGCAACGGAAGAATCGACTAGTTTGAAGAGGCCTCACTGGGGAGAAGTAGGCTGGTATGCAAGAAAGATACGCACACTCTGTTTACCGATTCCGGTACTTCTTCTACTCTTTTTGTTTTTTTCCTTCTCGTGAATTGTCTGAGGACGAACTATCGGTAATTTGTATCTATTGAACGGACCTGTTTTAGCGGAATCGTTTTGACGCAGCAGATTATATTTATCTTCTGGAAAACTTGGCTGAGACGACAAGACCCCTACGATGGCCGTCAATGGCTAAACGGACGTCGAGGGGTTCCTCGTTCCAAAACACTGAGAAAATTTAGAACAAAATTGGGTCTAGATTAGCGACTCTCTGAATCGCACAACGAATGGGCATTGACGGGACCGTCGTGTCCACGACGGACCGTCACACCGGCCATTACTCAAATCAAGTTTCTGAACTTTTTGACGGACAGCAAGGATGGACCACTCGCAGTCACGTCGACTGGCCTCCAGTAGGCTTCTCAAAGGTCCCAGGCTGGTCGGATTTCCTGTTAATTTACATTTAAGGGGCGTTTTTGGACTATTTCCCCTCTTATTATAAATTGGTGGTTTACTGTTAATAAGTCTATTACTTGGGGGTTAAAAGAGGTAACCTTAAGTTTAATTAGTGGTTTATTAGTGCCATCGTTGTATACTTAATTTATATGATTATTAGGGTAAAAGTAAAGAGGGTTGAAATAAAAAAAATAGAAAGAACAAAGAGAGACGAAAAGAGAGAGAAACGAACGAAGAGACAACAAGAATTTTGAGGAATTTTCTTGCTTGATCACGAACTTCTGTTGGAGGTGGTTTTATATGGTTTTTATACTATTCTAAACTCTTAATAGCGCGATGATATGTATTGGTAGTATTGTTAAACCCTTCTATATATGTCTTTAATTTGTGCATGCATGATGTAAAATTTATATATTTTTGATGTGAATTTATATTATGATGTGATACAATAAGCAGATTAAGCTATTGAATCTTAAAAATTTTGAAGAAAACGCCTATCTAATTTGTTTAATGAGGATTCCTTGGTATAAAAGAATGGCTTGATGAACGAAAGAGTGATATAGGGGATCGGTGTGCCGCCTTTCCGGTACCAGGATAGAACAAAAAAAATTTTTAAAAAAAAGAAAAATAAAAATCTAGCAAAAAAAAAAAAAGTAAAAAAAAACTGAAAAAAAAAAAAAAAGAAACATAAGAATAGAGGATCGGAGTGTCACTTCCGACACCAGGATATATATGGATCGGGTGCCACGTTTTCCGGTACCGAGGATGTAATGGAGGAATCGTAGTGTCCACGTTCTGACACCATCAGGATAATTATATGGCATCGGGTGCCACTTTCCGGTACCAGATAGAATAGGAGTCGGAGTTGTCCACGTACCGACACGAGAGTAAATAAGATAATGATCTGAAAGATGTTAATAAACTCAATCTAATGAACCTAAGTGCCCGAAATGAGTATTGATTATGGGCGTGAGTCCTCATTGATGTGCTTGGTTTTGTAACCAAGGATTGTGGGGTAATTGTAAATGCTAGATGCAAGGATATAGTTTGATTTTATGATGTTACCTGATATCTACTTGTTTTCTATTTATGATTTGGCCGATGATACCTACTCAGTACTTGTGTTTGTACTGATAGTCCCTAACTTTTATGTTTTTTCTCTTCTTGTTGACTTTGTGGAGTGCAGCAACGTAACCGTCGTCTTCTAACTCAACCGCACCTCTAGCCAGTCTTCATTACACCATGATTTCACTAGGGTGGACTAATGCTTCTAGCCTTGGACTGGAATCTTCTTCGCAGGTCCTTGTGGGATGCCTTTGAAGTTCCGGCATGGACTGCTTTTGTTATTTAGCTTTTTAGAATACTCTTAGTTTAGAAATTTGATCATCGATATTCTTGTGGTGATGACTTTCCCAGATTTTGTGGGATAATAATCGATGTTGAATTTTAGAAGTTATTGATTTGGTTTTTAATTAATGAGTTTAAGTCTTCGCATTACTTTTCCTGTGATTATTTACATTGACAAGTAGGGTTTAGATTGTGTTGTTCGCTCATCTATAGGAAGGATAAGTGTGGGTGCCCGTTCGTGATCCGATTATGTGTCGTGACATATAGTTATAAGATTTAACGCATTTTTAAAAATAGGATCAATACATGTATGTTAATATGATTTGGTTAAACAGATGTAGGAAAGTCACGGTTAATTGTTTAAACAATAAAATATAATATTAAAAATTATTAATAGAATATAATGTAATAAGCTGATATAGTAATGAAAGAAATATTCCGAAATGACCCTAATACATTTGAAGAAGTGTGGTTCGTGGAGATCCATTATGGTATTGCATAATGTTTTGTTTGCGTTCTTCTAAACCGTGATTGAAGCAAATGTAATTGGTGTTAGTATATAGTATGTGTAAATAATTAATTAATGTGTAGAATGACGATATATTGAATGGAGGTTATCGTACCTAAAACTTCCTTATAGTACGATGTTCTTTTGTACGTTCTTTTTTTACGTTGGGGGGGGGTGCTTTGTTAGGAAAAAGTAATTTTTGTTGTGGTACTAGATATCCCTCTTGATCGTACCACTTACAATTGACCACGTGAGAAAACCTGTTGGGAAAATACGAACCAACATTTTGATTGTTTACCGTTGAGCTTTATTTTAAGTCATTGCAAATAAAAGGCCGTAACAGACAAATTGCGTTCGATGAATCACATTGGATGTGTCCTTTATTTTGTGGTTGTGATAGTTTCTTCTGTGAAGAAACAAATATTTTTGTTGCAGAATAACAACCACTTGATATTTCTGCGGCAGGACATTTTGAAGAAACCTCTACATTCATTCGTTGCCATTGCATTACGACCCTTGAGGGTCCAAATTCCTTAGCACCATGGTAGGTACATTTTTCCATCACATTCTAACATGCAGCAATAGATATATGTCAAAATCTATCCCTTTTTTTTATTTTTTTTTTCGCCTCTTGTAAGGTTGTAATGTATTATGTTCAATACCTATTTAGTTTTGGGAACCATTTGTTATTAAAGTATTTAGAATTCTTCTTGTAATCGTTGTTGGTGTCATCTCTTCTAATCAAAGCTATTGCGAATATCTTGCTTTCACCTGGGAATTGTGGATATTTAACTTTTTATTCATTTTATCCACACGGTCCATTTCTTTCTGCTTGATAAAATTAGCCTCTTTCAGTGAAAGATTTTGCTGTATCAAGCATTTGGCTTGCAGTTTTGAAATATCCCTTTTATTCTGGATTCTTCTTAATTCCTCCTGGGAATGTTTGAATTGTTAATTTCTGGGAGGAAGGACAAATTTTCTCTTATTGTTGGTTTCAATCACCGTTTAACCCACCGAAGTAATATACTCAACTGAATTTTGGATCTGTTCTTGCTCTCATAGATCTAGTAAATTGAAGCTTGTCCATCAAAGGCTAGAGATAGATTTGACCGCAATCTTGCATTTCAAATGTCTGCTCGAGTTGATTTGGACTACTGGTAACCCTTGCAGAAAATCTCCCTCAAAAACCTGTGGACTTTTTGCCGCCGAAGTGGTTTATCGATGTCCTATTTGTCACTTAAGCTTCTGTTGTCCTATTGTCGACTTTCTCTAGTGTTTTGTTGTTTGCATGGGTGTGCTTCATCCCATATAATCACGTTTGCTTTTCTAATCACTTTGGCAGCACCACTTTTCTTTGACATGTTTGTCATAGTTGATTCAATTGTTTTGAAGTGGATCTTTAAACCTGGCGTGTGAATGTACGTCGTCCGGTAAGTTGTGTGCAGTATGCCCTGGTTGTTTTGTTGCCAAACCTCGTCCATACCTTCTTTGATCTAACATGGAAGTAATGCCGGTATAGGTATGTTTTTCCTGTTCCCCAGGTCACTCCAGGAGCCAAAAAAAAATTGCAGTTGTCCCCATCATCAGATTGATTGCACTTACATTTCTAAAGCATATGTTGTTCTCGATTTAATTGTGACTGTTGTCATCAAATCTTTCTAGTGGTATCTGCATGGACATTTTTTCCTTATTTCTCTCATTCTGATGAACCAACTTCGAGGAAATTGTGATCTAGTTGAGGAATGTCATATATGTCTATGCTTTTGCCAATACTTTGCAAGCAATTATTAATACTATTCAGAGTAGAGTGTACTATAGTATTGTGTTAATTTCCATATAGCCTGCTGAAGTCCTCTGACATATCCTCATAATAAGTATCCCAGATTTTCTAATATCCGTTGGGTTACAATGAACCAAAATTGTAGCAAACAAACTTCTAAGAGCGAATGGCATTTCGAAGACAACAGACTCTCTCATACATTCTGTTATGTTGTTGTCGGACACAAGTAACCCTCTTTCTTTGGCTGCTTCTTTAAAGGTCTGACATTGCTTGCCATTGACCGTGAGTAAGTCGTTGAATGACAATGTTCCCCTTACATGGTTTCGTAACAATGGTTCATAATATCTTTCCCCTTCTCGAGGATTAGCTGTGAAATATAATCAATATGTACTAATTAATAAGTTTTAAAATTATCAATGTATATGATTTTATAGCTTTCTACATTCAGCTTACCGACTGCAGTGCGACCAATTACATATCTTGTTTTCCTTTTTGTCCAAGTCTTTACCTTTGAATTCCAAACATAATACTTCGGGAATTCTCTATAAAGATATGTTTTTGCTTCAGAGTCAACTGGGCACATTCTGAAATATTCGGTTAACATTGTTTGCTTGACACCATCCCAGGTGATGACATTTTTTAAATTTTGATTTTTCCAGTAAAACACTATGATTTTGTTTTGAGTTAGTATGTGTATTTGATAATTTTAATTATTTTTTAAGTAATGTGTATTATAATGCATTAATATGTGTACCTGAATGTTTTTCCGGCAGATGTAGTTGAAGGTTGATGACTACAGGTTCCATTTCAGTCAAGTTGAATTCATATATTCTCCATATTACTTCAGGCAGTGAGACCCATCGCGCATCATGAAATGTTTGTATTTCGTCAATAACATTTTCACCATCATCAGACTGAACATAAACTGCACACAGATCATGTCCTTTATATATATACTTGTATAGACACTTTATTGCTATGACTTCTGAGCAAACCTCAACATTAATGTGACAATTGTATCTTGTAAGAAGATAAGGGCTACAAGGTACTACCCATTGATTTTTCATATGCATTCCACAAACAATCTCTATTCTTCCATCCATTATTCTTTTATAAATTGGATATCCATCCTTTGCTTGGATTGATTTGTTGTTGTATGGCCTTGGATAATGATATTTACACTGTCCATTTTGCATTCATGTGTTTGTTGGACGTTTGTTTCCACATGGACCATGAATCATATGTTTGAGCGCTAATTTATGCAATATAGGATACTCATATATATCTTGAATCTCTGTTGAGATAAACCTATCGTATTGATCTCCTGATTAGATGTGGTGCCCTTCTTTTAATATGAGAAGTAGGTGTATGTGTGGTAGTCCCCGTTTTTGAAATTCTACCACGAATACATAAGAAACAACAATTCCAAATATTTCTTTCTTGAAGTTTTTGTCTTTTAGATCCTGCAACTTAGCTCTGAATATTCTTGTTACCAAGTAAGGTCTATGTTGAGGAGTTTGTCCAGGGAGCAATTCTTGTTGGATTTCAATTCAGTCAGGATTGCATATCATTGTTATAAACAGATTTGGCCTACTAAAATGTTTTACGAAAGTCATTGCATCCATATAGCGTTTTTTCATATCTCGTGCCCTCCAATAAATGATGATAGAAGTAGTACTCTTTGCCCAATTCTATCTCCCCTGCATTCTCTCGAGCTGACACTATAAAAAATACATTGATAAACATCTCTTCTAGAATTTGATTTTTCCTTTTTGAAATATTCTAGCCTTGTTGTTTCAAATTTTATGTACATGTCAACCACAAATGATTGTAGTAATCTTCCACATAGTAGTAATACTGACCTTTCTGTTTCTCGTATTTGTAGCTTATAACAATAGTACTCTCTGCAAGAAATATTTCCCTTTATCTCACGGCAGACATCAACAAGTGAAAGGAATCACATGAATATAATTTTGATTTTATGTTGGTTATCATATTGGTATAGTAGAAAAATGTATTTTTCTTGTATTTGTATTTTATACGCCTTTGGTAGTATTATTTTATATCGTGTATGTGGTTTTTATCAGTTGCTAACTTGTGAAGAACATGACTATATTTTTGCTATAAGAGGGCATAATGTAATATATTTTACCTTGATCCTCTTTGGCTAATATTGCATCATCTGTTATGAAAGTTGGAATATCATTGACTATAGGTGGTGAGTGAGCACTTCTTTTGTGAGGCAGTCTTTTGCTTGATTTTATTATTCCTTGATTCCATCCACCTTCACCTCTTGGTAATAACAAAGGATATTGAAGAGGGTCATAACAACCAAAATAGTGTTTTACTCTATGTTTGTACCCTGAGTGCTCACGAACAATTATTTCTCGATCAAAAGGTATGTTTGGATTGTTTCCATCGATCCAAATTGCTGCTACTTGTCTTATCGAGGGTCTATTGTCCACTCGTTAATCCAAAGAGGCATTTGCAGTAATACGAAGTTGAAAATTGTGGAAACTTGTTTGGTTTTTTAATTGGCAAAATATTTGTGCAGATGGGTTACTCTCCATTACCTGTTTGATTTTTGTGGCAATATGGTCTGAAAGAAATCTTTCATTCACCTTTGATATCCTGTTGGTCAATTCTTTGTCTGTATCAAAGAAGTTTAGTTGGAAGTAACATGGATTGTCATCACGTGGTACCAAAGATGTTAGATCGTGATAAATTTGACCTTGTGCCCTGAATGTGTATACTCCTTTTTTTGCAGATGCTAGTTCCTTATCATGGTTAACACCAAAAGATGTAAAAGAAATTCTACCGCGTCTGGAGTAGATGCCACAAACATTTCATATAGTTCTGTTGGTGCTTCAGTTTTTGCCAATTTGATATATCTGCTTGCACAACATAATGTTGGAGGTTCATGTTCCAATCTTTTTGCAACACAATAAATACATTCTGGGACGACTTTCAGCATGTGCAGAGATGATAAAGATAAGTTGTAAGCAACAATTCCTATATGTAGAAATATTTTTAGAGATGTGTTAGAAATGTAAGTTGATAATGTTATTGAATGTTCAAGTTCTGTAAGATATGAATAGGGTTTTCCAATGTACCTCTAACTTCATACTCTTTGGATAATGCTCTAAATAGTCAATTGATTTTACGTTTCTTTTTCAAATGTGGATGTTCATCTTCTAGATGTGATATTGGTGGGGTTGCTAGTATATACTTATCCACTATGCGCAATGTGCTTCACAATTGACTTTTCTCTGTAAAGGGAACATTTTTTGGTACATTTTGACAAAGGATGTAATATTTTTGTATGTGTGTATGCAAATATGTTTGCATTGTGCTAAGTACTCTTGTATGTTGGATTTAACTTGATTCTATAGGTTCTTACCTGGGTTTGTTGCATTTTTTTATATGGTTGTATGCTGATCGAGTTTACTGGCAGAAGGAAGTTTTTCCTTTACACCTGCTGTTTGGCATGAATGAAAGGAGTGGTGGTATTTTATTTTGTTTGTTTTTTTCTCCCTGTGAGTTGATTATTAGTGGCATTTGTATGAGATGGTGTTATTATTGTGAATTTGGTGATATGTTGTGATGTAAGTACTTAATATATTGTGGTTTCCCTTGATGTTGGTGTGTGTCATGGTTGATTTGATGGTGATAAAAATTGGGTATTGTTGGTTGACACTTATCTTATCCTTCCTCATAAGCATGTTAATTTAGCAGTTATCTAAAACATAAACAGAATCATAATGAAAAATTGTAGTCATATATTTGACATAATAGGAAAAAAACATCTAGTATAGTGTGGTAGGATGTATGGAAACTTTTTATGTACGAGGATATAACATTGGGAAGAAATTGTTGTTGATATGTTTTGTTTGATGATAATAAAATTTCATACATGATGTTTAGTGAAGCAGTTACCAAAAATCCATTGCATATAGAACAGTTAAGTTACATGTTAAAAAGTGAGGTTAGGTGAAGGTTGCTCAGTTGAAAAAAGATAAGTTGTTTAAATATTAGGGAGATCGTAAGCATGGGAGATAAAAATAAGGAAAATTTTAAAATCAACTAGATATTAATTTTTTTCTCTTTGATCTTCTTTTACCATCTGATAGGGCATGATGTTTTGTATTTAACTTTCCCGGTCCTTTTTATTGTATTGAATTAGTGGGGGCTTCGTCGTCACTTTCATATAGTACCATTCTGTTTTTCTACATATTGTGTCCTCTCTTTTGTGGATTATCATCTGCATGAATTGTTATGTGTTATAGTCCTCTTGGATGTATTAGTTTTTTGTGGATTGTTTTTGTGTCAATTTCAATGCTGCATCTTCTTTTTCAACATGAGAAGGGTATGCCGTGCTGCCAAACTATTTCTTCATTTGTTCACCTCACTTAGTATCTTCGTCCCTGGATTCTTGTTTGTTAATTTATATTGTAACCTTGGTGTGAATGGGGGGAATTTTTTTTGAAACCTCATATATCTCCATAGCTATCACATTCATGTTTTTGTCAACATCTGGAAATATGATCAATCTTAACAGGATTTTGAAATTTTTCCTATTACCAATACAATCTTGCGATAGTATGGTGATTCTTCATCTGTGCAATATGAAAAAAGATATTAGCTACAATTGAAATAGGTAAAGTAACCACAAAACACCAAACCAAGAGAAACACCTCCATCAGCCCCTCACAATATCAATCTTCTAACCCAACCACTCTTACCGACTGCACTACCCCCCACCGCCCCCCAACCCCATATCCCAATCCCCCCTCCCCCCCACCCCCGCGCTCCATCAATAATCTCTCCACCCCACACTACTCACCTATCACTCCCCCCTTTAACCAAACCCTACCACTCCACATATCTCTTACCCAAAACATACAAAAAACCCCTCATCGAATCACACCCCCATGTCCTCCATCCACCAGTCCCTCACTACCCCCAACCCCCTCCCACCATGCCCCCTCCCAAACAATTTCGTCATCCACGCACTCCGCCCCACACCAATCCCCCACAAACCCTTGAGTCCCCTACTCCCACCCCCTCTCGTTCGACCCTACGCCATCCTCCCGGTAGTTCATTCCCCCCGGTTATGTATACGGCCAATATTTCTTTAGAGTAAGTGATTTACCTTTCAGATGTAGAGAGACGTACTCTTTACGCCTTTGACAATGAAAATAGTATTTGCAGCATAAAACATGGGAATACTTAAGAAATTGATCCTCAGCAGAAGTGAGTGACATCAATCTTTAAATGATATCTACATCAAATTGGAAGTTTTAATCATTTTATGGTGCTAATTATTTGCTAGCGATATAGTAAGATCTTAGTTATAATATTTTTTCAGCATCTGAGTAAGGAATATTCTCTGATTGTTTGTGTAGTGTACCTGGCATCATAATCAACATCTTCAAGTCTACAGTAGGTACAAGTTGCCACTACTAGTATAAAAAAGTAACAGCTTGTACCATTGTTTGTTGCAAGTCGTGATACCATGGTCGGTGTTACTGTCAAGTAAGTAAGGGTCGTGAAAACTATATTACAGTTCCTATACGTAAATTCAGTTAATTCACGTAATTACATTTGTAATATATAATTGGTAAAAGATTGAGTGTTGTATAGGAAAGTACTTCACAATGGCAATGTGAACCATTTAAAATATTACTAATTTTAACTTTGAAGGACTATTTGCATTAGCTCCTTGGGCATTAGACTTACTGTCAATCTTTTCTGCCCTCATGATGTCATTCCTGAAATTGTTAAGAAAGAATAAAAAATATTAATGGTTGTTGTTGTAGCATTGTGGGTATCTTTGAATAAGTGTGATGAATCATGTGTGGTAGTACTTACCATTTTGGAGATTGTTCGCTTTTTCATATGTATGAGTATAAGCAACTATAAACAGGAGTTGTGGAAAGGACAAATATACCCTATTTCGATAGCGTACTTATTTCAGTGATACTTTTTATGTACTTTGGAAAATTGACTCAAATATATCAAGTGTGGAGATGTATACTTGATAAATTGATGATTTTACCTCACCAAAAAAAAGAACTGGTTTGTCACTTTCAGGCTTTGGAACATTGACCGGCGATTCCATCAGTCTCCCATAAAATCAATGAATTTCAATCATACATGTGCAAAGTTAAATATTTTTGTAATGATAAAATGTTATGACGTGAAATTATTTATATGTAGATGCATAAAAAAGTATATGTTACCTTTGGTTTGTAACGATTACTGTTTGTGCTATTGACCATCGTTCCTTATCCAGTTAGTGATGTTTACTATGAGTAAAAGACACACCCAATCCTTGCAAAACAATGTGTTAAAAATACCTATTTATTTATGTATGGAAACAAAACAAAACATTTAGTGAAATTTACCAAACAACTTCGTTAGTGATTTTTCAAGCTTATCAAATATAATAACATCCATTTGAAAATTGTTCAGTCTTAAATAATGACTTTGTCCTAACGACCTCCTCGGTGTTGTAATAACTTTCTCGTTCGAGCTCCTGGTATGGATAAGAAATGTGTTAGGTCCGATAATTCCATCTTATACTGTTTTAGTAACTTTGATCAGTTGAAAAAGACTGTTACATGCTTATTGAAATCTTTGTTGAAAAGAGTGGTTTGTATTTTGTAACATGAGGTTAGGTTGAGGGAGGAGAATAGATAGTTAGAATGGGTCAGCCAGAAAGAGAGTTCAAAGCATATAAATAATGTATTAACGCAAAGAATAGTTGTAGACAGTACTGAGGTGGTATCGTGCTGTGGACTTCGATCCGCCACCTAAGATCTGTTGCCAACGGAATACCTTCACCATTGTATTTTTATACTCTTTGTAAAATCCCTTTAATAACCAATTTCTGTTGCTATTTATGCAACTTACCTAATTGGTTAGGCATGGTTCTCGAGCTTTTATACTTGTCATGTTATTGTGTAGTATCTAGGATTGTACTCATTACAAATATATATTGTGAGTAAATTTGCTATTTGTTTTTATAAATTAGTTGTTCTGTTGGTCTACATATAAAGATTATCAAGAATGTAAGTATTCAACGAAAATAAAACGTTTCTTTTTAAATTTTAAAAGCGATAAAACTTAGAAACCAAACAATAGTATAAGCGGGTCAATTAATTGCATCACGGTACAGGGTGGAGAAATTATAACCTTTCTTGTGTGTTATAAAACCAAGAAACCTGTAACTATTATTATAACATAAGAGATGAAGATTCGATAGATGTTAAGAGTAAGAGTTAGATATTAAAGAAAAAGTGTAACGCAAGGTGGGGGTGGAGGTGTATAAAGAGTGAAATAATAATTGCCAGACGTATAGAATTCAAAATGGGAAAGTAAAAGTCTTGGTGGACAATCTGTTTGCATGTTATGCGTAATAAATTTATTCCTATTAATACCTTAACTGGACGCAATGTATGGTATTTTTGTACAAAATAATTTCAGAAAATCGTGTCCACAAATTATTATAGGTAAGTAGTTTCTGTCCTATCAATCATGCTGGTAATAGATTCATATGAATAATGTTGAAACAAAATTAATCACGCTACGTGTCCTAACTGTCGAAATAATATAAAATTAAGATTAAACAAACGTTTGCGTTGCAGCACTGTACATCTTGTTGATACGAACCTTATTCTGAATTGTAGAAGAATTGTTGAGACCCGTATGACTCTATACTAGCATGATAATTTTACATTTAGAGTATCTTTGGAAGTTTTTGATTAGTTGTTATTCGTTTTCTTCCAACGCTTTATGTACAAGTTCTGTACTATACCTCTAATGATCTTATTGATATTGTCTTTTCTTGGATTCATGTACCAAATATTTCTTATAAGTTTCATGTGTTATGTCGCTCTATTTTATCTTTCACATGCACCAATTCAGAGGTTACAATTTGTATAAATGAAGCTGAAAATGCTTGATTGATACATCCAATAATTCTGTAAGAATAAGTCTAAAAATTCATACTGTAGCACAGAAAATGTAATGAGAACATTCCGTTTTCTGAGGAACTCAGCACACCAACAACCATAACCTCTATAACGCTATAAGTAAAATTCCACAAAAAAGAAAGTGACAAAACTGGATGTCGTGTGGTATGATAGGGTCGAGGTGAACGGCACCTAGACCGTTATCGCAGGGCAGGTTATTCTCACGTGATCTATTTGGGAGGCTAGATGGAAGGGGGTAAATAGGATAAGCATGTTTTTGGCAATGTCTTTGAGTGTTTTGGCAATATGTGTGAGTTTGCCTGCCAGGTCACACGGCGACGACGCGAGGCGACTTCGAGAGTATTAATGTCCGGCGAAATAGTGTACCTATCATGAACTCCAAAGGAGTCTGCCTTTTAGAACGACGACGTTCTTATGTTTGTGACTTAGCAGTTAGTCACATATTATGGGAGCCTCAGAAACCACTCGTCCACGATTTTCATATACGACCCGTGAATAGTTATCAAGTAAAATTGCTCGCAAATGGGAAGGCACTTAATCGGGTGTACATTATATTTTAACGTAGCCCACACCAACCTCCAGGTATATATATATTTGGAATTAGTAGCAAAAGCAAAGAGGAAGTGTAGGAAAATAGATTTACCTTAACAAAGCCTCCTTGCCTATTGTCCCCTACATCAAAGTAAAACACCTGCCCCATTTAAAAATCACAAACAACATTTAATAGATGTGAATAATTAAAAGATTATAAAAAATTGTGAACAATATAAAAAGGAACAGAACACGGCATAAACTCCAATATATATTTTCCATTACAAGTTGTTTATATCATCATGGATAAAACTATCTACTTGAGCAATTACGAAGAAAGAAGACATATTGAGGAGGTTGGGTCTTGCACAGACATCCTTCATTTTCATCTCCATAGCATAATCAAGGGGCGCTATAAGTTATAAAGAGTGTGTAAATAGTTTTAGGTACTATTTCCCCACCCCCCCCCCAAATATCTCCAATAAGTGCCTCAATAGTTCAAATCTCAAGTCGGGGATGAAGTTTTTGTTGAATAGAAAATCCAACCGAATTTATAAAGAGAAGTGAAAAAAATATACTTGTCTATATGAAATACCTTTATTGCAACCGTAGGCCTTGTGAAGCATTCACAACACTAAAGATTTGATATCCGTGTAAAGAATATCAAGTTGTCCCTTACAAAAAGCTTGATGCACTATCTCCCTTCAACCATTTGAGAAAATGCAGCAAAAGGAAAGGAATTAGGAATATCCATAGACCGACCCAATCATCTCCACATTATAGGAACTATGAGATCACCCGAAGGACAGCCTCGGTATCCAGGGATCACTGAACATATTAGCTTTCCACTCTCAGTTTCGGCAGTCTGGGTTGGAGAAAGGCAATGAATCATGAATAAAATCAGGTCTTAACACAAAAGAGTTTAGTGAAAAGTCAGAAAAATTTGACATTCATTTGATGAGAAAAGAAAAGGAATATCGGAAACTCTCAATGTCAATGTCGAACCAGCAGCCTTAGCCATCGATTAACATTATAAGCACAATGAATTCCTTTACTCCTAAAGATGACAAAAAAGGTAAGACAAGGTAACTGACTTATAAGAGAAGCTAATATAATCTAGAACTGTTGGCCCAATTTAACAGACTTAGATATCTTTTTCCTTTGCTAGGATTTAAGTTTTTTATCAAAAAAATGCAAATAGTATCCTCTCAAGTGCCCTAAATACAACTTTTCATGCAAATTATTATTTTGCAAGTTGTAGAACTAATAATAAAAAATATTATCATTTATATAAAATAGTAGAAGTATTTAATGTGGTAATTGCCCTTGAAATTACCATATCAGAAAAAAGAGAATACATTATTAAAACAAATAGCCAACGCTAAGTAATAAATTTGAATACTTGCTAATTGGATAAAATAAGAAAGAAATCAATTGAGAGTTAAGAGAATATGGCATCAAAACTCAATTCTCTCCTCAATCCTTACAGAATGAGAATTTCAATGATAATGGTACACGTATTGTTGGGTAATTAAGCCTCATCAAGTACTTGTATATGTTTGCAACAAACACTACTAGTTTTACTATGCACTAAACGCCTTCTATTAATTTTAATCAACGGTAAAAGTAACTGAATTCATATAGCAAATCTCCAAACTACAAAGCCAATAGAACACCACATGTGAACAAAATCTTGAAAATAAAATAAGACAGCATGATAAAAAGATAGATAAAAGAAGATATTTTAAAAAGATCTGCAGAAAATTGCGAAATATTCTATTTTGATGACCCATAACTTACTATGTGCCTGCCTACTATGGTCGTGGTAGATATTATGGGAGTTGTAGAGGATGGAATGATAGGGGCAACATAGGATATGGAGGTGGTGGTTGTAATGGCGCCTGTGTATATGGGAACACTGGTGCTGCTACTGGAAGGTCTGTGCCTGCTTTCTATAGTCGTCGTCGTGGTTATGGGAACACTGGCAATGTCACCAAAAGGTTAGATGAATTCATATTTTGGAATTAAAATTCATACGTGAAGACGGAAAAAACTACAATATATGTTTTTCATCAGAGATTGCTCACCTTCGTTCATGATCACACTTCTTTTGAAAATTGACACTAACTATTAGGCAACAAAACAGACCACCAAAATTGAAAATTCACAGTAACTATTATGCAACAAAAATAGAGCACCAAAAGTATTTAACCGTATTTCATCCAGGCAGGAAAAAGGGAAGAATTTTTATGGACAAAACAGGGGGGGGGGGGTGTATTCAAGAATTTAATACAGAAAGAGAGTATCTGAAAGGCTTTGGAAGAAGTGAAGATACACAGAATAATGAAAAAACAAGTAGAGCATAGCACTGGATAAAATACAATTTATATATCCATCACAAACTTCCTTTCAGGGAATGTAACAATCACTTACATGCTAAGATAAGCATGCAACATCAAGTTGGCAAAGTACAAAAAAAGTATTTGGTGGAATAAGATATACAGATAACCCAAGAGGAGGATTTAGGCAGCTGTGCATATGAGGGTGTTCCTAACTTAGGACAATATTGTAAATGAATGTAAAAATTTTGCTAAAATCGGGAGAAATTGATATGATTAAAATCAGCAATCCATTTTACTTAAAAATGAGAAAATTGCAAAACACACAGAAACTATATTGTGTTTCTCTAGTTGAGAAATAAATATGAAGGCTCAATGGAAAGAACCAAAAGGTGTTTGTGAATATATACCCAAGACCATCTAGCACAATAAAAACAATCATAAAAATCCAGTAAGCTAACGAAAAGGATAAGAGCCAACTTGTTGCCCAGGCAGTTGTTGCCAATAAGCACCCTCTTCAAACAATGTCTCTAATCTAGCTGCTAAAAACAATTAAATTAGGGCAGTCAGTAACTGGTGCTTCTAACTGAAGGTCAGTGCCTTCCTGCGTATAGTCATTGTCGTGGGTATGGAACAGGGCAATGGTGAACGACCTGTTATTCCGTTTTTGAGCAACAAATTTTATTTTGGAAAAAACTGGCAGGGTGACGAGGCCACGACGGACCGTCAACGGGCACGACACCGGCGTGGAGGGTGTCGTTTCAAAACAACTTAGAAAATCTGAAATTGGGTACTAAAAATCGACTCTCTGAACGTCGTGACGAAATGGGCAGGACGGACCGTCCCACAGGGTGACGGACCGTCACGAGACTCTAGGGTGGAAATTGAGTCTCTGACGGTTGCGACGACCTGCAGGCGGAACCGTCGCAGCACGATTTGCCCTGTCCCGGGCTACTCAATCCCAAGTTCGAGTCGTAATTTCTTAACAGCGTTTTTAGGGACGTTTTTGACTATTCCGCTTATTATAAAAGTTTAGAGGGTTAATGTTTCATACGTCCTAATACTTGGTGTTAAACGAGGTACCCTTAAGTTAATTAGTGGGTTATTATGTTCCCCATCATTTCATCTTTAATTAATAATAATTAGGGTAAAAGAAAGAGGGTTTTGAATAAGAAAAATGAAGAACAAATACAGAAGAAAATAAGAGGGAGAAACGGAGTAGCTAGAGAGATATAACTGAAGGAGTACAACAAGAAATTGTGGGAATTTGCCTTGCTTTGAATCACGATTCTTCGGTGGAGTGTAGTTTATGGTTTCTTTTACACTATTCGTAGTAACTCTAATAGCGCATGATAGTGTTGGGTAGTATAAGAGTCTTCTTTATGCTTAATTGTGTGTATGCATGAATGTATTTTATATATATTATGTGATGAAACAATGGCAGATTAAGCTATTGAAAATCCCAAACCCCTTTTGGGGAAAAAAAAATATAAACTAATCTCTTGTTATATGGATGCCTTGACTTATAAAAGAAGGCTTGATGAACTAAAGTGATGAGAGATGACGCCTTGGTATAAAAGAAGGCATTGAATGAATTAATCGAATGAATTAGGGATCGGAGTTCCACGTACCAGACACTAGAATTAGTGGGACTGGTGTCCACGAACCTACACGTAGATGTAGGGGATCGGGTGTCACTACCGACACATAGAATTAGTGGGACGGGCCTTCACGACCGACAGTAGATGTAGGGTATCGGAGTGTCAAGTTTCCGACACAATCGTATAGGGATCGGAGTGTCCACGTACCGACACAGGGAATAAAGATATGAAGCTTGAAAAGATACTAATATACTCATCTAAAGACCTGTATCCCACAAGAGTAATGGTGTGGAGGCTTGAGTCCTCAGTATATGATCGGTGATATATAAATGAATGTTTGTACTTGTTTCGATCACTGTTAAGAATATTAGTTGAATTTTATGATGTTATCTGAGATATATTGGTTTTCTATTTAGAGTTTGGCCGATGATACCTACTCGTACTTGTGGTTGTACTGACCCCCTACTTTTATGTTTTTTCTTTTGTTTATTTGTGGAGGCAGCACACGTGCCGTCATCTTCGACTCACAGTAGTTCAAGCCAGTTCTTCGTCACACCGGATCTGTCAGGGTGAGCTATGGCTTCTAGCTTGGACTGGATTCTCCTTCCTCATGTCTTGATGCCCTTTGAAGTTTCGGGCAAATAGACTAGCTTTTATTTATGTTAGCTTCTTAGACTCTCTTAGTTTAGTACATTGATCATAGATTTCTTGGTGTGATGCCTTCCAGATTTTTGGGAATCAATAGAATGTTGAAATTTATAGAAGTTTTGAATTGTCTTTTATTATGAGTTTAACGTCCGCATTGCTTTATGTTGATTTAATTGACATGATAAGGTTTAGATTGGTTGGTTCGCTGTCACACAGGGGGTAAAAATGTGGTGCCACGCGGCTCGGTTGTTGGGTCGTGACAAACTTTGTTATCAAAGCATTAGGTTCCGTTGGTCTCATCACACCAGAACAGGTCTAGTAGAGTCAAGGAACGGTAGGGGGACGCTTTACTTTCTTTGAGCGGCCTATAAACTTTAGGAATTCCATTCTTTCTTTCTTTCTTTCGTGCTATTACTTTGGATCCAATTGGGTATTCTAGTTTATACAAATTGGTATCTGACCATTTCACTCTATTTCGCCAGATGGTTAAGAACTAGAGCAACGATACGCCAACATCAACCTCGCAGACAAGATGCAATCTAACCAGCCACTATGGCTGTTAGCTCGGAGTGCAACAGTGGCAAGAGGCCGCGTAGAGGTCGTGAGGAACGTCCTCTAAGGTCGAGGACGAGCCCCTAGCCTATCTGGTGCTAGGGCCGGTGACATCCCCTCCCCCCGAAAAAGGAATGGCGGACCTGAGTGAGGTAGTAAGTATAGGGAAGGATGGGGAGAATTACAAGTACAGAGCAGGAAATGCACCCCAACCTACCCCAGAGATGATCAATCAGGTGCTCGCTTATCTTCGTGTGTTGTCTGATCAGGGGTCATGCACCCCCAACGTTTTCTGCACCAGACACGTCCGGTTTCAGAGGTACGACATTTCACCTATGGCCCTCGTATGGATTGCCTCATTGGACATAGGCACGTTTCCACGACGACTACTGGTGCCTATAAAATTGAAATGATCGCAAAGGGGGGAAAAAAAAAAAACTTTTTAGTAAGTTCTTGAAATTGAAACCTCCAGTCTTCAAGGGTGCAGAATCTGATGATGCTTACGATTTTCTGGTTGACTGTCATGAGCTACTACACAGATGGGTATAGGTGACCGGTTTGGTGTTTGATTCGTTAGTTACCAGTTTCAGGGAATGCCAAATTTGGTTGGCGGTCACCATTTGAAGTGTCAACCAACGAGGCAACCACCTATGACTTGGGCCCTCCATTCTCTAGCTTGTTTATGGAGAAATATATTTCCCCGTACCTTGAGAGATTATGAAAAGGGATGATTTCCTTGAGCCTAGAGCAAGGTAGGATGTCGGTCCAATTGCATCTGGGCTAAGTTTCGTGCACTATCAGATATGGCCACCACAAACTATGTTTCAGTCCACAAGAGCGGATTCTCCGTTTTGTGACGGGGTTTTGAGATCACCATTGCGAATTTCAGCCTAACAGGGAGCGGCCTACGGCAAAAAACCTTCCACGAAGTGGTAGATTTCGTGGTAGAGGTGGAAGGAGTGTGCCAGATGATTCACCACGGCCTCGACATCAAGAGAAGGTTTCGAAAAGGGGGTGAGTTTTGGTTCTTACTCTGAGGACAGGGTTCTGGAGGTTACTCAGTCCCGACCCATTCAGTCTTCACTACTAGAGCTGTAGTTTGGGTGGTCCACCTCAGACCATTCAACATTTTTTCTCAAGAGACCATCGTGATCTAGAGTGTTTATGGATGTGGGGAGACTGACATATTAGGAGAATTTGTCCCAAACAGAGTAATAGACCCCAATAGCTCGAGGTAGAGGTGGTCCTGGTAGAGAGGCATTTTTCTGGAGAACGCGGTGGCCGAGGCAGTGGTGGTCACCAAAATGGCGGGGTACGGGAAACGGGAAGCCACTACATCACAACATGGTAGGGACAACGGAACAAACAAACAAAGGGCCCATTGTTTTATGCTTTCCCTGAGAACAGAGGCGGAGGACATCTGATGCTGTTCATCCAGGTAATCTTTCTGGTTTGTGATTGCATTGCTTTCTGTATTGTTTGATCCTGGATCCACATTTTCTTATGTACTTCCTCGTTTGCTAATGGTCCTAAAGCTACATTGCTGATTACTTGATATGCCTATTCTGTTTCTACTCCGTGGGTGAGGTCTGTGGTATTGAACAGGTATATAGGTTCTTGTTTTGTGAACTTTGTGGGGAGTAAAACTTATGTAATTTGGTTCCTTAGAAATGTTGATTTTGATGTAATTCTGGGTATGACTGCTTTTCTCCGCATTTGGCTTTTGGATTTAATGCTAAAACGGTGACGTTAGCCAACCTGGGACAGATCCGTTAGGGTGGAGTGTGACTACACTTCCAATTCCGGTGCGTATCATCTCCTTTCTTCTGCTACTAACATGGTTATTAGGGTTTTTACTTTCCTTGACCTCTCAGGATGACACTACCCAAGTTCCCCTCGATTGAGTCGGTTTCGGTGGTCCGTGAGTTCTTGATGTATTCCCATGCAGATTTCCTTGATGCCCCCAGATAGGATATTGACTTCCTGTATTGAGCTTGAACCGGTACACCCCCATTTCTATACCCCTTATCGAATGGCCCCCGCGGAGTTTAAGAGAAGTAAAAGCCCAACTCCCAAGATTGTTGAGCAAAGCTTAATTAGACCAAGTTGCATCTCCTTGGGGTGCTCCGGTTTTGTTTGTAAAGAAGAAAGATGGGAGATTTTCGGATGTGCATATACTACCTGATCTTAACAAGGTGACTAATAAAGAACAAGTATCCTCTTACCTCGCATTGGATGACTTGTTCGATCAGTTCCAATGTAACTTGTGTCTTCTCTAAGATTTGACTTAGATCCGGTTATCTCAATTGAAAATACGAGCAACGCTTGCCAAGACTGCTTTTAGAACCAGGATGGCATTACGAATTTGTAGTGATGTCTTTTGGTTTCAATGCCCCTGCTGCTTTCATGGTTTTGAGTGAACGGATCTTTTAAGCCATATTTTTAAATCTCTTTGTGAATCGTATTTATTAATGATAACTGATATAACTCCACGAGTAACAGGAAACATAGGAGCCTTTGAAGAATGGTATTGGGAAACTTGAGGGAGAAAAAGCTTTATGCCAAGTTCTCCCAATGTGAGTTTTTTGGCTATATGCAGTGTCCTTCTGGGGCACGTAGTTTCTTAAGGATGGAGTCATGGTGGATCCTCTAAGTTCGAAGTAGTGGAAAAATTGGGTAAGACCTACTAATGTGTCCAGAATAAAGGAGGCTTTTTTGGGTTAGCTAGCCTCCTACCCTCGATTTGTCACGGGATTTCTCGTCTATTGCTTCCCAAGACGAACTTGACTAAGCAAATGTTCCATTTTATGGTCGGAATGAGTGTAGGAAAGCTGTCAGAAGCCTCAAGAGGGCTGGCTGTGTTGACTACTTGGCACATTCTCACCTTGCCGTGGAATGCAAGAATTTCATTGTTTATATGTGATGCATCTTATTCGTGTTTTGGGTGGCGTGCTAATGCAAGAGAATAATGTGTTGCTTATGTTTTCAGACAATTAAAATGCATGAATGTAACTATCCAACTCATGATTTTGGAATGGCTGGCTGTAGTGTTTGCACTAATGCAATTGGAGACCTATTATAATGGGTTAGTGTGAGGTCTACACGGATCATCGTAGTCTACAGTATTTCTTCACTCAGAGAGATTTGAATTTGAACAGAGGAGATGGAGGAACTCTGAAGGACGACGACTCCTTACTATTTTGTACCATCCGGGGAAGGCGAATTGTAGCGGATGCTTTAAGTGAAAGGCGGGAAGCATGGGAAGTCAGCTACTTGCAAGCTTCTAGGCCCGCCCATTTACTAGATAAGTTCGATTTCTGGTAACGACTTAATGAGATTAGAAATAAATGAGAAGGATATTTTTAGCTTGTGTGGAGGCAGATCTTCCTTCCTTATAAGATTAAGGAAGCAAGTTTAATGATTACCAAATTGATCCGGATCCGAGATAAATTTTTGCAGGAGAGGTAAAGAATCGAAAGTCGATGAAGACGGTGTTTTGAGGATTAAGGGAAGTGTATGTGTACCCGCTCGATGATTGATCACACTATTCTGACGAGGCTCATAGTTTCAAGGTATTCGATACATCCGGGTGCAACCAAGATGTACCGTGACCTAAAGCAACACTTTGTGTGCAGAATCATGAGCGTGATATTGTGGATTTATTGCCAAATGTCCAAACTTGGTCAACACGTAAAGTAATGAACACCAGAGGCCCGGAGAAACACTTCAGAAGAATGGCCCATCTCCGGAATGGAAATGGGAGAGAAATCTCAATGGACTTCGGTTGAAATCTTCCAAAGACTTGGGCAAGTTCGCTCCATTTTGGGTGATTGTGGAACCTATTACTAAGTCTCTGCTCATTTCATTCCGGTAGGTGACTACAATGCAGAGAAGTTAGCCAAACTTTACATCTCAGAAGTTGTTCCGATTGCATGGAGTTCACTGTCCATCATATCAGATAGAGGTTTTTTTTTTTTTTTACGCAGTTTTAAACTTCTACGTTTTGGAAACATTGCATGCAGAATTGGGTACTAGGTTTGACCTTAAGTACCGCGTTTCCGATCTCAGACCGATGGTCATTCTGAGCGAACGTTCACGTGTTGGAGGATATGCTTTCGTGCCTTTGTGATATGAATTCGGTGCCATTGGGAAATAGCTTCTTACCCTTATCGGAGTTTCATACAATAAATAGGCTATCCCTGACCACATTAATATGGCGCCCTTTGAAGCCAATGTATGGAGGAGATGTAGGTCTCCCATTGTTGGTTTGATGCATTCGAGGTTAGACCCTTGGGGACTGATCTTTTGAGGGATTCGATAGAAAAAGTGAAATCTATTCAATAAAAGCTTCTAGTCGGCGCAAATTAGACAAAAGGAATTGTGCATATCTAAAGTTAGAGACTTAGAGTTCATGGAGGGTGAACAAGCTTGGTGAAAAGTTTCAACCAATGAAAGGGTGATGCGGTTGGTAAAAGAGGCAACTAACCCAAGGTACTTGTCCCTTTGAAAGTACTTTAACGAGTACGGGGATGGGCTATGCGTTAGCCTTGCCTCCAGGGCTGTCCGGAGTACATCCCGGTTATTTCATGTGTCCGAAATATGTTGAAAAGATACCATGGGGTGGAAAATTACTATCCGTTGGGAATTCATTTTTTGCCTTGATGAGAACTTGTCTTATGAGGCGGACCTTTTGCTATTTTAGATAGATAAGTTCCAGTTCAGGTCAAGAGCGATTTCATCCATCAAGGTGCAATGGAAGAATCGACCGGTTGAATAAGCCACTTGGGAGAAAGGTGCAGATATGCGCGAATATAACCACATCGGTTTACAGATTCATTATTCCTTTTTGACCCTTGTTTTCCTTCTTTTATCGTCGGGGACGCACATGGGTAAATTGGTAATCTATTGTAACGACCTGTTTTTTCGTTTTGAGCAACATATTTTTGTGGTCTGAAAAACTGGCATATGTGACGGAGGCCAACACGGACCGTCAAGGGCACGACGGACCGTCGTGGTGGGTGTTTCTTTTCAAAACACAGAAAATCTGAATTGGGTAGTGAAAACGACTCCGAACGTCGTGAAGAAATGGCGACGGACCGTCACAGCGGACGGACCTTCACAGACATCTATGGTGGAATTGGATATCCTGACGGTTGCGACACCTGCAGGACGGACCGTCGCAGGCACGACGGCCCGTCCGGGCTACGCAATCCCAGTTCGGGTCGATTTCTTGTACCGTTTTTAAGGGACCTTTTTGACTATTCCTGCTTTAATTATAAGTTAAGGGTTAATGTAATATCTAATACTACTTGGGGGTTAACAGAGGTACCTTAAGTTTAATTAGTGGTGGTTATTATTTCCATCTTTCATTTCTAATTACCATAATACTATAGGGTAAACGAACGAGGTTTGACTAAGCCAAATAGAATACACAAGCCCGCAGCAAAAAGAGAGGAGAAAGATTAGCGAGAGAGAGCACGAAGAGGTACAACACGAATTGAGGAATTTGCTTGCTTGAATCACTATTCTTCGGGGTAGTAGGTTTGGTTTCTTTTACACTATTCTTAGTACTCTTAATAGCGAATGATATGTGTTTGGGTCGTATTATAGAGGTCTTCTATTATGCTTAATTGTGTGTCAATGCATGATGTGAGTTTTTATATATATGATTGTGATAAACAGCATGATGAAGCTGAATCCCAAACCTTGATATCACCTAATCTCTTGTAATGATTATCCTTGGTATAAAAGAAGGCTGAGGAACTAAAGTGATGAATGGATGACGCCTTGGTATAAAAGAAGTGCGAACAAGAGCGTAACACAAGGGAACGGAGGGAAGGGAGAAGACGCTGTGAAAGGGTAAAGAGATGAGTGGATAGAGAGGGACCCGAAGGGAAAAGGGAAGGTGTGGAGATAACGTGAAGGGTAGAGAGAAATAGTGGAAGTAGGGGGGGGGAGAAAAATCCAAAAGGGTGAATAGGAGAGGAGGCGCGAAGAGGTTGGAGTAGGAAAGGGGGGCGCTGGAAGAGTGGTGTAGGGGATCGCAAGAAGTAGGAGGAGCGGAGACTAGATAGGGGGCAATCGGAAAGGCAAGGTCAAGATTGGCGAAAGTAGGTATGTGGAGTTGGGAGGTGTAACAGGGGGTGGAAGCGCGGGGGGGGGATGTAAAAAGTATGGGGGGGAAACAATGAAGATTAAAGTATGAGAAGAGTGTATATGGGTTTCCATTCCATCGAATGAGATTAGGGATCGGGTGTCACGTACGACACCTAGAATTAGTGGGACGGGTGTCACTGAAACCGACACGTGTATGTAGGGGATCGAGTGTCCGTACCGACACAAGAATTAAGTGGGACAGGTGTCACGAACCGACCGTAAGTAGGGGATCGGAGTGTCACAATTCCGACACATATAGTAAGGGGATCGAGTGTCACGTACCGACACAAGGGAATACAGATAATGAAGCTTTAAAGATTTACCTAATATCTCAATCTACAGAACATGTATCCCAAAAGAGTATGGTGTTGGAGGCTTGAGTCCTCATAGCTATGATCGGAATATTATAAATGATTGGACTTGTGCTATCACATTTAGAAATATTAGTTGGATTTTATGATGTTTCTCTGAGAAATATTTTTCCTCTATTTAGAGGTTGGCCGATGCTACCTACTCATACTGTGGTTGACTGACCCCCTACTTTTTATGTTTTTTCTTTGTTTATATTGTGGAGTGCAGCAAACGTGCCGTCATCTTCGACTAAACAGTAGTTCAAGCCAGTCTTCATCACACCGATCTTCAGGTGTGAGCTATGCTTCTATCTTGCTGGATCTCCTCCTCATGCTTGATGCCTTTGAAGTTTCGGCATAGACTAGCTTTTATTTATTTAGCTTCTTAGAATACTCTTCGTTTAGTAAATTGATCATAGATGTTCTTGTGGTGATGACTTTCCAGATTTTTGGGGAATCAATAGAATGTTTGATTTTAGATTTATTGAATTGTCTTTTATTTATAAGTTTAGTTCTTCCGCATTGCTTTATTTTGATATTAATTGCATGATAAGGTTTAGATTGGTTGGTTCGCTCACATAGGAAGGTGAAATGTGGGTGCCAGTCGCGGCTCGTTTTGGGTCGTGAACCAATGTCGGCGCAAAAGGCTAGATTGGGGAACGCTACTTTTGGAAATAAAATTCAGACGTGAAGACGGAAAAAAAATACAATATATGTTTTTCATCACAGATTGCTGACCTTCGTTCGTGATCACACTTCTGTTGAAAATTCACACAAACTATTATGCAAGAAAAATAGACCACCAAAATTGAAAATTCATAGTAACTATTATGCAACAAAAATAGATAACCAAAAGTATTTACCTATATTTCATCCAGGGAGAGAAAAGAGAAAGAGTTTAAAGGATAATAACATATGATTCGAGACATTTATACAAATCAAGAGAGATTATCAGAAAAGGTTTTGGAAAAGGGAAGATAAAATTTCATGACAGTTGCACAAGAGAAGTGGATACTAACTACAACGACTTTTACAACTAACTACAACGACTGTTAATAATCAATTAATATTTTTAATAAATTAATATACCAATAATATTGTTTTTTTAAAATGGTAAATCACTTTGAGGTTAAGGGTTCATGCGTCTAATAAATATGAATATCTCTATATATCATATATCTCTCATATAATATAATAAAAAACTTGTTTACTCCAACCACTTGCTTTAGACGTATATCAAAACTAGTTACCCCACTATTTTTAAAAATAACGTACTTATTACTAACAAAAAAAATTCAGTATTAAAATCTGTTAGTTACAACTCTTAAATATATTTTCTCCTCCTTTCTCTTTAATATGGAACTTTTATTATTGTATTGTTTCTGTTCTTACATTTATTATAATATAATATAAATAAATATTGTTAAAAAATATAGAAGATGTACTAAATTTGAGGTTTCTAGTTGGAATATTAGATTAATTTAAGATTCATGTTAGGAAGTGTTCTATTTTCACTATCCTATGAGATTTTCCACATCTATATATCTTGAGGTTTTAAGAAAAGAAGATCTAGGAATATTAAGAAAACATAGTTCAAAATTGTGAGGAAATGCCTTCATTTATAGTTTAAATGAGAAGTAAATTGAACATATTGGTAAGCAAGTGCATACAAAATTAAGTTAGTCCTTTGAATTTTATTGGTATAACTAGTCTTGAGGTATCATTTTGAAGAAAATGTTCACTTCGCGGTGAAGAGAAGAGATAAGCAAGCACAATGGTAAAAACAGTTCGTGAGTGATTTTGATACGGATGAAATGATACAATCGAGATTTGTTGATTAAATGAATTTTGTATTGTAATAAAGACTTTTGAGTATTTAAGGTTGTGATTTTCTTCTATTAAGTGAATTAATATGGTTATATGTTCATTTATAGGAGACATAGGGGCAAAACTCGAATATAATTTAAAGGAGCCAGGGTCCTAAAGAAAATTAAAATTAAATTTAACGGAACGTAGTGTAGCCTTCAAAAAGAGGTGAGAGCAAGAATATTTTTCTATGACTGCAAGGGCTAAAGAGTTATTTTTTGAGGGGTTGAGAATTGAGTCACACGTGACTTATCTGTTTTACTCTGGTTATTGTAATAGTGTTACCAGTTTATCATATTTGTGAAACTGATTGGAAAAGACTTGAGAATAAAGTGTACATACATTCAACTCGAGTGTGACGATGAGTTTTTTTGTGGTTATGAATTCAGAAATGAGTACTATTAAATTTTTTGCGAAGGATATGGTATGATATATGAAGAGGCGACTATGACAAGACAAGATACATGAATTCCTAAAAATTTAAAGGTATAAACTAATGTTGATAGATAAAAGGATTGAGTTACATATTTGAATTTACAATTCATATTTATTTTCATTATATGTTTACATTGATGGTGATGTGTTTTGTTAAGATATGTATTTGTAAGATATGAAATGATTGTTTGTATCGGTATTGAGCATGTGAAAGAACTTATGCATGGTTTGGAACATAAAGTTTGTTACATTTGATTGTTAAAGAATCAATGGAATGATCTCCCTCAGATTTTTGATTTACAGTTTGAAGGAAAACGTGATGAGTTGTTGGTGAAAGGATAAGATTGGTAAGCAACCTAGAGAAACAAATGTTTGATATATTGAAGGGTCGAGATATTTTGAATTTTCAGATTGGAAAGAATTTGAGAAAAGTTAAGGAATAAGTCCTCTCATATAAACCCTTGGGGTGTAGTTCAAGGTTGTACTTATTTTCGCCTATGAATTCAGATATGAATGTGATATGTGAGCTAGTTCGAAACAGAGTTACTAGGAGATTATATCCGACTTTTATAAAGTTTTAGTTTTTATTTAGGTGATAAAAAGTGAGGTATGAAAAAGTTGTTGTTTTACGTGGGATTAGATTGGTCAAATTATGATGTATAACTTAAGAATGATACAATGTGAGATATTATTCAACATGGTGATTAATAAATTTGAAGTTTAATTAATTCTACTCAATTGAGGGGACTATATTCAATGTTATGATGTGTAACACAAATATTTGATGGTGAATAGAGCTTATGTGCTCAACGTATATAAACTTCTTGTGGTGACCGAGAATTCCTTAAGGTGTTGGTCTGAGTTATATAATGGTTTTGATATTAGTTAAAACTAGGTTTATCAAATATTTTCTACAGTTGTATATTGTGTATGATCGTAATAAGGAAAAGAATGGTTGATTGTAAGTGGCTAACTCGAGGAGATAAAGTCAAACGAATGAAAATATTTGATATGGACACAGTGGAAGGAGTATCTAGAGTTACTCAACCTTGGTTATGTACATTCATATGTGACCAACTATATCATTTTGGGCGTGGTTTAGAGACTGATTTACTTTCTACGTCCATATATGTTTTCACTTCTATGGGTGAGTCCAGTGGATCAGGTGTACCGACTATGTGCTTGTTCTCTAAGAAGGGTTGCATCCTTGGTTAGACATGTTCATTCAACATATGGAAGATTTTGTGTTTTTTTGAGATAGTTAAAATATACTAGTAATTGTACACACATAACTATGAGAATTTATAAGAGAGAAACCATGAAAAATTACACTTGTTCGATAGACTTAAGACTTATATCATTATTGGTATCATGTGTTGTTTATGTGTTATTAAACGTGGGGACCATTAGGCCAAGTATTTCATTCTTAAGGATTGTCTATAATAGCTACTAATCTAGTATTTCAAAATGTTGTTACAGGTTCTATATGCTTGAATGTATCACTCGATGGTGGTTACTTGATTATTTCCATCTTTGGATTACATTAGATACATTCTCCTTGATGATTACCTGAAGTTGAACGATCATAATTATATAGCTTAAGCTCGATGAATTATTATTTTTGTGCGGATATATTCTTGATAAGATCTGTGATGGTTTTTGCATTATGAGTGTGTGGTGGCTGGTTCAGGTTCACTTCTGATTGTAGCCAATATTGATTCAGGATTTTAACATGGTTATATTATATATTAATTATCCTGGTGGATGTGTCAAGGTCTATAGGAGAATCGCTAAGTTGAAGAATCCAATTGGAAATAGTTTTTTTGTTATTTCAGTTTACATATAATAACAATTATCACTAGAGTAGTGAGATGGACCCATTTGAGTAATTTTATGGGAAGAGGCGTTGATCTCCAATTGGTTGGTTTGATACTTATTAAATGAGACCTTGGGTAGTAATATTTTGAAGGAATTGTTGAGAAAACTACCTTTTCTTACCCTTACCTCCCTTTGATCATTCGAGGAAACGATGGGTAAATTTGTATCTACTGTAATGACCCTTTTGTCGTTTTGAGTACGAGAGCTTTTTTACTTCATAAAATACATTCAATAGATTTTACATGATATTTTTTACAATTCTTAACTACAATTATAGAATAAATGAGGTTGTTTTTATAATTTGTTTAGTTGGTGGTTAAGGGAAATAACATTAAAATTAATAGTGGACCACTTTTACTACTTTTATAACTAGTCATATATTATATAAAGGTAAAAGATAATTTGTGGAAGAACAAAAATGGCGAGGAACAAAAAGTAAAGTAGAAACGGGTGTGTAACAGATTGTTGGTGTACATATTGTTACTGTTGGAAAGTGAAGAACAAACATTAATTGGTCATTGACAAAAGGGTATTGTTTAATGATTAAGGTACGCAAACAATTGTATAATATAAATAATGTATGCTTAAATTTAAGAAAGAATCATACTAGTTCAGTGTTTTTTATTTTGCAATTATCTCTGTTTGGATTTGTGAAAATTGATGTTAAATATTTTCACTAATTATCATATTATGATTCAAGTTTTGATATATTGGTATGGATTATATTATTGTTATTATTTTTATAATATTTATGTAAAAGGTTGGAATCGTAGTATTATGCCTATATGTTACTGTGAAGTACAATTCGTTGGAGTTTTATGTGCAAAATAAAGATTAGTGCTGCAAATTGGTTTTGGTGAATCATAGGTCAATTGAAATTGGTGGATTAAATTGGTATATTATTTTCTAGAGTGATGCTGTAACATAATTGTGGAATAATATAATAAATACACGTAATAGTTTTGAGGTTTCTTCTCATCTTCTTTTGATTATTGATTTGAGTGATTAACATGACTTAGTTTGTAACTCTTTGAATAGTTATCACATTATGAATTTCAGTTTTAATATATTGAAATCCGTAATTATTTTTTAGGTGTATCAAATTATTTAAATTCCATTAACGTATCATAATAAGGTAAGTTTATGGGTCAAGCCTAGACATAGAATAATATGAATGTTGATATGTTCGTTAACTCACAAATTATGCATATATATACTTGATAGATTGGAAACTATCGGAGGCTTTGAGGAAATGAACAACATTGAAAAAGTAACTTTCTTGACTTCCTATATTCGGTGGGGGTTAGGTTGTGATATTTTTTTTATAGATAGATCTTAGTAGCGATTGATATGGGTGGGTTGATATTGTGAAGCTCTCTATGTTCTTGATTGTGTGGTTTGTTATTGGTCTTAAATCTTAAGATCGTAAAACCTATAATATTGAACCCTCTCTATGAAGTGATGCTCTCAATAAAAAAGGTTTGATGAAATATTGTAAATAAAGTTATAAGTCGTCATAACAAATTATAAATTAACGATATTATTGAATTGAGGTGTCACGTTCTAACATGTTTTTATGGATAAGAGTACCACTTTTCGACACGATATAATTGGAACAAAGTTTCATGTTCTGACGCAATAATATTGGATCAGGATGTCACATTCTAACACTTAACATTAAATAGGAAAACTTATTGAATTAACTGAATGTACTCAATCTCCAAGAAATCAATTCCCAAAATAGCTTGGTTTGAAGGGATTAGTCCTCAAGTTGATCTTTATATTGTTGACTGATTGCGTACTTACTTTAGTGTTTCGACACTAGTTCATGTTATTTGTTAATTTCTACATTACTAAGTTTCATAGTTGATTTTATACTATTACTTTATGTATATTCATTATTATTTTGAGTTAACCGATGACATCTACTCAATCCACATTGCCTTGTATTGAGTCGTAATTGTATTTTTCTTCGTTTTTCTTTTGTAGAGTACACTGAGTATACCAATGACTTTCAGCTCTAGCTAGTCTCAAGCATATTAGGTTCCATGGTGAGCTAATCATTCATACTCGTATTGGATTCGCTTGGTCATGGCATGATATCCTTACTTTTAATAATAAACTATTTTGTTCATTTATATTAGTGCCTTTAATACTCTTAGACTTAATATTTGAAGTTTAGGTTTCCTTGATGTGATTTCTTACATGTTTTGGAATGACATATAGTAGACTTTAATGTATCTTTGTTTGTTACACTAATAAAAATAAAGATTCCGCATTATAATTAGTACTTTGTAAGTTGCATGACAAATAAGTTGAGATTTGGATTACTTGGTTCACCCTCCTAGGAGGTTTGGTGTGGTTGCCATACATGACTCGTTTTGGTTCGTAACTCTAAGTATGGACAATTTTAGTGATTGTCTCTAATCAATACAAGAGCTAAGGTGAAATTATAGCAAATGAAATACCTTTTATCTATAAATTTTTATGTCACTCAAATTTCAATAATCTCCTTCCAAATTCTCCTCAAGTTCTATCGTAATATCTCATAATTTAGGTTTTTTAACTCTTCTTTTACATATTTTAATTAGGTTTAGGCGAATCTCACACGCGGATACTTACATGGATCCGTATCCCAGAATCATTAAAATTATATCATGAAGGATCCAACGTCTTGATCTGGACACTTCTCTGACACGCGGACCGAATCTGAACGACATAGGGTATTAGTGCTAAGAAATAAACTCCGCATTAACAAACAACAACATATCCAAGGAATGTTGCATCTTTATTTCTGTTAGGTCATGGTCAAATATAGGGGACTAGGAATTTTATGTACGTATCTTAGTGGTGGTGATTGCTTCAGATGTGAATCACACAGGGACATGAAGACTCAAATATATGCAGATGTTACTGAATAGGGAGCCTACACTTTATGAGATACTAACGAGATTCTTCCTTATGCTAGATTTGCTCAATGTAGAAATGATTGTCGATGTATGATGTCCCCAAGATAAAGAATGGGGTTGTAATGATCAAGATATCTTCTTATGCTCATATAAGATACAAACTTGCATGAATTAAAATCAATTGGATATATAAGACAATACCAATGCCTTTTTTCTTCTATTAGACGACTTTCTCTTAATGCATTATTTGGGGCTCTGATAGTCTTCCTTCAGAGGAGTTGCACGACTATTGCTTGTACATTCTGCAGCTTCTAGGAGAAGGTAATAACCTCAAGCTCTATTTCATTGATAGTAATTAGCATATTTTGAAAATGTTCCACCATGTTGCTAATATTTTGTATAAGGTAAGTTTCTGGGAATTGAATTATGTCGCCTTGTTAGTGGGTAGGTTGTTTGTGATGTTATCTTTTATGTGGTTGTATGGAAGGAGAGGGACAAAGTGTTTTAAGGGAAAATTTTAATTTTGTAAATGTAAGGATTAGCCTTTTTATCTATAGTTTCTTTTTTGGTGCACCTATGAGGTCCTTGTTTCTATAGAGGATTGAATGTCTTTTTTAGAGGATCATATTTTTTTTATGGAATTTCTATTTCTTCTTATATGGCTCATACATGATTTTTCTCAATCATTAACAAATTATTTAACCTTATTAAAAGAATTGGTTGCTTCTTTATGATGTATTAACTTAGAAACATTTACTAACAACTTGTCTTTTGTGTCCTATAAAGTCACTTGAATACTTTGTGTTTGCTTCTATTATTTCGTGGTTCTTGTTTTCTTCTTTATTTAATCAAGTTATATGACTATGAGATGGAAGATGTACATTCTGGCTCATTTTATCTTATTGGAGAGAATAAATTCTCCACTTCTGTTTCGCTTTCAACCATATGAAATGCCAAACATAGATGTTTAAGTCAAATTAAGAATGTAATGTCTATGCATATATGCTGATATGGTTATTTTAAATGCATTTTGTTATAAAATGTTATTTGTATCTTACTTTATTTTTTGTACATTCTATTATCTCTTGATTTCTATGTATGACGGATACTTGTCCAATACAAAAGGCATAGGACACAAAATAGAGAAATTTAACTTCCTATTGCTCCTCCTCTTGGTTTTTGGGGTGTTGACAATGAGGTAACATTGGTCTTACATTGTTTTTATGTGACGTATCTTCACATCTGATATATGTTGTACACCTTTTAATTGATATATGGGAAACCCTAAACCCTAATTAGTTAGAATAATCGACATATTTTGTCTTCACTAAAGTTCTCAAAGTTTATCATGGACCCTTCTTTAGTTGACTTTGATAGAATTCAAAATGGACTTACTTTTGGAAAAGGTCCACTAAGGAAATGCTTTATCAACTACATGAATGATAAAAATCCAGCCTACCTTGTTATTAGGGTTGTTACATTATCCCCTCCTTAGGAATATGCGTCCCCAAATGACACTACACATCATTTTAAAGTAAAGAGGGTGATTTTCGAAAATATCTTAGCATGGTTGAGACTTTACTCTTTGTGAATTTCTGTTTCACACTTACTCTTGATAATGCATATTACTCAAGCTTATCTGAAGCTTCATATTTGAGATTGAGGAACTTCCTTCTCAATCACACTTAATTGGATGCACCTCACAACTCATGCAACACAAAAAAAATATGTCCACGCTATACAAAAACAACAACATGATATGCAAACATGAATTCATTTGAACTCACATAGTGCAATTATTACACATATGATTTTTGGACATACAACACCAAGTCGCATATTGCACTAAAACTTAAAGTTTGTTAAGTAAAACCATCCTTAGAAGGATTATATCTTACCACTAGATAACATAGTGTTGGCCTTATAATTTGAAATTATATGGCTTTGTTGGATTGATTTGGCAACTGAAACCTCACTATCCTTGTTTGATAGTCTATGGTAGCATAGCACTTATGGAAAAAATCCATACCCAAGATTTTCAATGCTTTTTGGTGGTGAATATCTAATTTACATATTAGTAGGTTGGTGCACATCCTTTCAACCTACTAGCAGCTTCGCATTAATAGACTAAGGAAATCCTTCCTAAATTAGTCTTATCAAAGAGTACAACATGAATACAGACATAAATCACATAAGTCAGCAACCATAATGATGACTCCAACATATTAACTTCATACTAGTGCATAAAACCATACACATGAAAAACTAATTTAGGTTATGCACCCGAGACATCACCGGAGGTGTCTTCCCCTACATCCCTAGACAGGAGTGCAAAAAAATCGTTGCCTCCTTGGAGACTCTTCACTTTGACCATTCGGTTGAACTTTCTCCTTACCTTTTTCTTTACCTCTCATATACGGACAATCCTTCATCATGTGACCCAATTTGCTACAAGTGTAACAAGCCTCAGATCCCCTCATACACCCTCCTCCATGAAGTTTGTACCACACTTTTCCACAGGTTGCCCCTCTTGAGTGTGCCTACTCACTGTTTCTCTTTTCTCTTAACTCTAGGCTCAGAACCCTATCATTTCGCGATCCTTTGAATAACTTGGCTCCCTTGTGTGTTGATAACCCTTCCTTAACAGGGCTTATATGCATATTTTCTTAAAACTCTTTCCTCCTTTGAAAAAAAATTCGTTCTCATACTTTGCCCTTGACATTTTCCCTTCCCTAGGTTATGTTCCCTCTTCCTCTGCTTTCCTCCACTTGTTTGACATGGAACATACTTTGATTGGACCATGGTGGAATGCATCATAGTGATCCTCACAATCACTTTGGATTCTCAGCAATCTATGTAGATACTCCATCTGTAAACAGAGGATTCCATCCCGTGAGGTCCCTTAACTACTAACCATGGTGCGTGAAGGTTGTTTTCCCTTGGAATATCTTATTACTCTGCCTGGGGCTGTCATAGCCTGCATCTTTGTATAGGTGAAGGCTTGGGGCCATTCCTGAAAGGTTCTCCTTTACTTCTTCTATTGTCACCCTCTGTTTAACCGGCATATATCCATTTTTCAGCAGCTGGGGGCCTGGGGAGGAACTTGGTTGCCCCCAACATCTGCTCTACTCTTCCTGACAACGGTCCTCTTGTGTTCTATTTTCAACAAAAATAGAATTGAATTTTAGATACGCGCATAAAACCCAAAGAATCACAATTAGAGAAGCCAAAATAGATAAGCAGAAGGGATTTTCCCCTTAACTACAATCTTAGTCTCAAATGAGGATAGTGGTGACACTTCATTCCATGACTTAGAAACCACTCGATATTGTTGATTTTTGACATATTATCCTCAGAATTTTACCTAACACTTATATACAACTTTGTTATGACCAATCTAGGACCCCAACGGCAGGTGTCCTTGACCTATCAGAGGTCGCTAGACAAGGCTAAATACGGTCATCATACAATCATCTAGGTTATTTAGCAGTGAAAATTGAACTTTTTGTTACTTAACAGCATTTAATACATTATACTTAAAAACTCATAAACGTCGCAATCACAATATAATATTATGATTATCATGAAGATGTCCATCTGCGTTAAGTGTATACTTTCCAAATGGCAAAACAATATAGTGTCCGGAATATGATGATAAAGACAACCAATAAACATTACTCCACTAACGCACAACCTACATCTAAGCTAGAATAATAATGGAACTAGCTTCCCTCTCAAACCTATATTAACGAGAAATATAAATAATCAAGCGTCCTCGAAAGCATGAGGGCCTACCAAATCGGGATAAATGCTCCACTTCTGGATAGCTGCAACGTCGTACTGTAAGATCTAACGTCCACCTGTACCTGCACCTAAAATAAGATATTGTATGGGATTAGTACGCGCTTGTACTAAGTATGGGTATATGCAAGCACACACCAAGTACATGCATGAGTAAGAATAGTTATTTCCTAACAACATGATAAATGGAACGTCAAGTTAGTGGACTTGCCAAAATTTGGATTAGGAATGTCAAAGGAGTTGCCAAATTTGAAATAGGAAATTCAGTGGACTTGCCAAATTTGTATTAAGAAAGCCATACCATGATATTAACATGCATCATCATTTTTATCATTTTACAAACAACACATAACAAATTGCACATATCATATCACGTAGTTCACATCATTCTTTCATATCCCATGAGACCCTTGAATCATGGACTTAACATTCGGACTTCCCAAAATGAGGGCTTAACATATGGGACCTCAACTAGGAAGTCTCCTTTAGAAAACATAGAGTCTGCTTCATTAATTCATACGTACTTCATTTTCATTCATTCATATACTAGAGCAATCACTAGTCATACCTAGGATGTAGTTTAAGACACTCATCAGGTTTGGTATGCAATGACCAAGAATAACCTAGTGTCATTACTTGAGTCTAACTCACCTCTTGATTATTCTATCCTAGCACCTTTGGTATCATTCATTTCATTATGTGTATTCTTTGAGGCTGACCTAATTCTTTCTTTGGGAACTTTAACCTTAACCGACATAGATCATGTGAGAATCATGAAATGTACTGTCTAATCCCGACAGCAAAAAGAGGTGGAATCACTTGCCAAAGTGAACCAAAACATGCAAGTGTATATAGGGAATTGAACTCTGCTAGTACCTATATTGGTAGTATTGGTTTAAAGACTAGGAGAAATAAAGAGACTAATACCCGACATTCCGGACAGTCTCATCTCATGAGAGTTACGTGAACCTCCGCCCTTTCCAAATGAAGGCATCACCGCTCATAGATAGCCTATCGGTGCTCAGTATAAAGTTCAATTACATTAAACTCATGCATGATGGAAGTTGTATTCTAGCATGAGGACATCATAGCTCATGAGATGATTTCTCATCTCATCATTAATATTAATTATGCATTAACTTCGATACTTTCATGAGAGTGTTCGTAGAGACAGGTCTTTTAATTAACTTTACACTCTCATTGGTGATTACTTTGGTAGACATTACTTATCTCATTTAGATGAGATCTCTCATCTTCTCACATTAGCCTCTTATTATTTGTTAAAACATCATTCTCATAAACTTGAACACATTTGCTTTTCCATCATTACGACCCCTTCACGTGAATGTTCATTTCATCATATGTCAAGCGCTTGTCCATTTTAGTGTGTTTTTCACATTTCATACCAATAACCCTTCTAGGGTTAGATCATTTTATCACATCATCTATGCTCACCTACTTTTAATGTAAGCTAGACTATGAGTCCCCACATACAACCATTATCTTCTATTCATAGTTTGTTCTAAGTGATTCATGTTTACCCCAATATATGTTGTACAGACTATGATCTTGTCCTATGCCAGATATTGATTTCGATATTTAGAGGCAGATTCATTAATCTTTACTTAGTATGCGTATGTGTTCAATAAGGAATGGGTCGGGGACCCAATTTTTTCGAATCCCTTGGACAACCCTTAATTTTATTTTAACTTGACTATTTTTGCAATTTTTTAGATTTGTTGGGGGACCCTAGTTTTATCCCTACCACACCATAATATTTCCTTTGTTTTTTCTCCTCTCCTTTTTCATGTAAGAAGTCAGGAGATTGGTGGCTTCAATCCTACCAAGCTCATTATTTTTTCTTTTAATTTATCTTTAAAACTTTCTCTCCTAGCAAAGAAGTGTGGTTCAATCCCTACTCTCCACATTTTTTTTCGCCTTTTATTTTTCTCCTAACGGATGTGTTTTATTATTGTGGGGATTTGGAATGCGTGGTCTCTCATCCCATTCTCAAGAGGTTTGTTGTTCATCCCTTCTCACCAGAAGCTAATTTTTCGTTGCATTTTTCTCACATAATTTTTATCAAATTTTCATTTGGTGAGGTCATGGTTTCAATCCTCAATTACCTAACATTTTAATAAAATAATTATAAATTAAACTCATTCTTTTAAAAGTTGCCCGAGACTACAATTTCCTGCAGGCTAGAAATTTAGTCTCTTCCAATCAATTTTCGTTTTAATCTTTTGTTAATTTTTTTTTTGTAGTTTTCATGTAATGATCTCTTGGGTTCAATACTTAGGGATTTTACTTATTTTACATTCATTTTTCGTTTCTTTTTCTACCAATTCTTTTGGCCGAACCCGACTTACCAAATGCAGGAAATTTGATCACTATTTTCAGCTTCTTTTTATCATCATTCATACGTCAATTATTAAGGCATTTCGTGGATCATTTGGTGAATCTTTAAGTTTAATATTTTTAAGATTATATTAAGCCAAGAATTACCATTACATCCAGAAACATTACACAGCTTCTACACCTCTATAACTTCCTTCAAATTCATAAATGTTTCTCCACATCTTTCAGACCACACCCTTTTCGTATCCTTCTCTAACAAATCAATCAAAGTCGTTGCCCTCTTCGAATAACCTGCAATGCACTTTCTGTAATAGTTAGTCAATCTAAGAAACAATCTCAAATTCTTAACACTACGAGTGTCGGCTCATGCGTACAGTCCTCTGCACTTTTCGTAGTGATCCATTCTAACATTGAATCTTTTGTTAACTGTGACATCAGATTTCCCTACACAACATTATCTCCTAATCTTGAATAAATTCACACTATTCCATCTAAACATAAAATTTATATTTTGTCAATTGAGACAAAACAAAAATTAGGTTATTAACATGTTCTCCAATGTTTGACTATAGATAACAATATAATCTAGATAGACAACCATGAAATCATCAAGATAATCAAACAATACAACATCATTCATTAAGTTGCAAAACATAGTCGGAATATTTGTCAGCTCTAATGGCATTACAACGATATATAGGTACATCCCTTTATGTTGTTACCTGGCCCCCAAAAAATTTAGCCCTGGGGCCGTTGAGAATCAAGGCGTCTTGTTTGATTTAACATACCGGGGTGTCAACACCTGTCCCTTCAAATCCTGCATGATATTTGTTCTTTACAGTTGCCTTATTAAGCGTTCTATTATCCATACACATTCTCATATTCCCTCTTTTTTCTTTTGAAATAAAATAGGCGCACCATAGGGAGCCTTAGATGGTTGAATCAGACCAGCATCCAACAAATCATTCGACTATTTACATAATTTATCCATCTCTTAAGGATCCATACGATAACGAGTTTGTGCAGGAGTAATCGTGCCTAGTAGAAACTCAATCTTATGATCGATATACCTCCTTGGTGGTAGTTTCTTTGGAAATTAAGCTTGCATTACATCAACATATTGTGTCAACAATTCAGTAAAACAATCAGGAACTTCTACTATTATGTCAGGTTTCAATTCGACTGAGGCAACAACTATAGTTTCATCACCTATCCTTAACCCTTTGTCGATTGACATAGAAGACAACAACATTCCCTTGTCTTTCTTCTTTGAAACTTTATTAACCTTTCCAAATGAATCAACACCCTTAACAACTCCAACATTGTTCTCATTCATAACCTTCATACCATCTAATTGAGGAAACAGAGCAAATTGAAACTTCCTTAGAAAATCATTCACAAGTATCATTTAAAATTCACCAAGCGGCATCACCATCAAATTATGTTTTCCACACAACTTCCAGTCTATATAGACACCCCATAAGCCATGCCCCCAATAGCTTGTGCTTTAGAATTGACTGTTTTGACCTAGAAAGGACTTTTATTAAACTTCAACCCCAATTTCATAGCAATCTTAACATCCACAAACGTATAGGTAGCCCCTGTATCACACCATGGCATTTCACGGTTTGTTCAAACCTTCAATTTCTTTCTGTATGACTTCGTGGCACGTGAGGATTTGAGTATGTTCATCCTTAAGATTAATTAACCCATTGGTAATTTTATCAAAAGACAACCTTAATGGATTTGCCATAGCCACCATAACTTCTTCTTCATCCTCCCTTCAATTCACATTTCCATCAAGAAAATCATTTACTTATTCCCAATTAGGCCAAGACTTAGCCATATGAAGACCACCACAAGTCCAACAACCCTTTGAATTACCATCTTTATTCTTTGGTCTATCTTTTCATTCTTTCATTAAATTTTCCTTTGTCATTATTGTTTTCCTTAAGATTCTCCCTTTTTCAATCCCCCTTCTTGTCACCCTTTTTCTTAGATTTTGAAGTATCAGTCACAAGACGAGTTTTGCGAAAATCAACAAACAAATCAGCAACAACAATTGCTCCAGGCAAATCCTTAGCATTCTGCCTCTGAAGTTCATTTTGAGCCTAACAAAATAAAGTTACGTAATTCATCCTCATCATACATATTCTTAATGTCTAACATCACATAGGTAAATTTCCTAATGTAATCCCTCACCGAAATTGTTTGCCTCAGTCTCTTAAACTTGTTCCTTGCAAGACAAGAGGCGTTACTAGAAATAAATTGATTGCACACTTTTTATAAACTTATCCCATGTATCAATTATGGGCATCCAAACTCCTCAAATCGTCTGCCTTTGTAGCCTCCACAATAGTTAAGCATCACCTTTTGTAACGACCTGTTTAGTCGTTTTGGAGCAACAGATTTTATTATTTCTGGAAAAACTGGCAAGGTGACGTATGCCAACGACGACCGTCAAGAGTCAAAACGACGGACACGTCGTGGAGGGTGTCGTTTTCAAAACCGACTTAGAAATCTGAAATTGGGTACTGAAAATCGCTCCTCACGTCAGTGACGATTGGGCAGGACGACCGTCGTCTCAGAGGCTCGACGGGCCCCGTCACAGGCCATACACGACACTTAAACAGTCTCTGTTGCATACGACGACAGCAGGTACGGACCGTCCCGCAGGCGCGACGCGCCCGTCACTGACTACGCAATCCCCAGTTCGGGTCAGATTTCTTTAGCACGTTTTAAGGGGACACGTTTTGACTATTCCTGCTTTAAAATTATAAAGTTTTTGTTACTTTTAAAGTCTAATTACTTGGGGTTAAAAAGGTCTTAAGTTAGAATTAGTGGATTATTATTGCCATCCTTTTAAAAACTTAATTATATAATAATTCAGGGTAAAAGAAAGAGGGTTTGAATAAAGAAATGAAGAATCAAGAGAGAGAGAGAAGCGATCAATGAAGGAACGAGATGACAACAAGAAATTAAGGAATTGCTTGCTGATCATAATCTTCGGTGGAGGTAGGTTATGGTTTCTTTTACAACTATTCGTAGTAAACCCCTTAATTAAGCGAATGATATTGTTGGGTAGTATTATTCAGCTTCCCACTATATGCTTTATTGTTGTTGGCATGATTGTTCTTAATATAATAACATGATTGTGAATAATAAGGATGAGAAAGCTATCGAATCTTAAATCTCTTGAAGAAACCCTAATCTACTTGTGTTAATGCGATGCCCTTGGTATAAAAAGAAAAGGCTTAATGAACGAAAGTAGTGAGATTAGGGGGATCGTGTGCCCTTTCCGGTACCGATGATAAGATGAGGATTCCGGAGTTGTCACGGTTCCGACAACCAGGATAGTATGATCGTTTGCCACGCTTCCTTCCGGTACCATATAGAATGTGAGGATCGGAGTGTCCAACGTTTCAAAACCAGGATGTATATGGACGGGTGCCACGTTCCGGTCAACCAATGGGTGGAGTATAGAATATGAGGATCGTAGTTCACTTTCCGACACCAGGATATTATATGGATCGGGTGTCCGTTCCGACATCAGATAGAGTATGAGGATGGAGTGTCAACGTTCCGACATCATATAAATGATGAGCGGAGTGTTCACGTACCGACACGAGATAAAGAACATAATGAAATCTTGAAAGATACTAATAACTCAATCTAAAGAACATGTTTCCCAACGAGTATGAATGAGGAGCGTGAGTCCTCATTGATGGCTTGGTGTGGTTAACCAAGGTTATGGTAATTCTAGATGCTGCATGCTAAGGATATTAGTTGATTTTAGGAATGTTACTTGATATATACTGTTTCTTTCTATTTTGAGTTGGCCGGATACCACTCAGTACTTTGGTTGTACTGACCCCCTACTTTTATTTTTCCCTTTTGTTTATTTGTGGAGTGCAATCAAACGTGCCGTCATCTCCGCTCTCAACGTAGTTCAAGCCAGTCTTCTCACAACACCCGATCTTCAAGGGTGAGCTAATTTCTAGCTTGGACTGGATCTCCTTCCATGTCTGATGCCTTGAAGTTTCGGCATAGACTAGCTTTTATGTTTTAAAGCTTCTTAGATACTCTTAGTTAGTAATTGATCATAGATGTTCTGTGGTGATGACTTCCCGTTTTGGGATTAATAGTAAGTTGAATTTTAGAAGTTATTGAATTGTCTTTATTTATTATTTAAGTCTTTCCGCATTGGCTTCTGTTGATATTATATTGAATTATAAGGTTCTGATTGGTTGGTTCGCCACATAGGAGGGTAAATGTGGGTGCCATCGCGGCTATGCGTTTTTGGGTCGTGACAAACTTGGTATCGGGCATTGGTTTTGTTGGTCTCATCACACAAGAACATAGTCTAGTAGAGTCTTAAAGAACGGTAGGAGGTGGGGACGCCTTTACTTTTCTTTGAGAGGCTATAAGACTTTAGAAAAATTCATTCTTTCTTTATCTTCTTTCGGCTATTACCTGGATCCAATTGGTATCTAGGTGATACAAATTGGTATCTACCATCTTCACTCTAATTTCGCATATGGTTAGAACTAAGCAACTACTTACGCCAAATCACCATCAGCAAGACAGAATGAATCGACACGCAGCCACTGGTTGTACGCTCTGAGTGCAACAGTGTCAAGAGGAGGCCGGCGGTAGAGTCGTGGGAGGGACGTCTTCTAGAGGAGAGGACGAGCACCAGCCCTCTGTGCTAAGGGCTGACTCCTTCCACCCGACTGAGGAGGTAGTAAGAGAAGGGTAGAATGGGAGGAATGAACAGTACAGAACGAGGAAATGCCACCCCAACCTACCCCAGAAGATGACAATCAGGTGCTCCCTTATCTTAGTTGGTTTTTTTCTGATCAGGGTCGGCACCCCAACGTTTCTCTTCACCAACGCATCCTTTTAAGAGGTAACTAACATGCAGCCACTATGGCCCCCCTCGTATGGATGCCTATGACATAAGGCACGTTTCCACGACTGACTAACCATGGGCACAAATAATTACAAATGATCAGCTGGAAACTTTTTAGTAAGTTCTTGCAATTGAAACCTACAGTCTTCAGTTGCGGAATCTGAGGGATGCTTACGATTTTCTGGTTGCCACTGTCATGAGCTTCCTCACCATATGGGTATAGTTAGAACGGTTTGTGTGAGTTCGTTAGTTATCGAGTTTTCAGGTGGACGCCAAATGTGGGGCGGTCCATGTTGAATGTAACCAACAGAGTCACCCAACCTATTGACTACTTAGGGCCTCTTCTCCTAGTTTGTTTATGGAAAATTATATCCCCGTACTTTTGAGGGATAGAAAAGGGATGATTTTTTAGCCTAAGCAAGGTAGGGATTCGGTCAAAAATGCATAGGAGGCTAATTTCGTGCACTATCCCAGAATTTATGCCACCCCACATGTTTCGGTCCACAAGAGCAGATTCGCCGTTTTGTGAAGGGGTTTGAGACAGAGTTCGAATTTCCCCTTACAGTAGCGACGGACGGCAAAAAATCTTTCCAAGAAGTTGTAAGATTTCGTGGTAGAGGTGGAAGGAGTTAAGCAGATGTGATTCACCATGGCTTCGACATCAAAGAAGTTTTCAATAAGGGGGTGAGTTTAATGGGTTCTTACTCTAGAGGACACACATGGTTTCCGGCGGTTTACTACTCAGTCCGACCATCATCTTCACTACAGACTGTATTTGGGGGTCCCCCTCAGAACGGTCAACATTTCTTCTGAAGACCCATGCTGAATCTAGAGAGTGGGTATGGGTGTGGGGAGACTGTGCTATCAAGAGGTATTGTCCAAAAAGAGCGATAGACCCCCAATATCTAGAGGTAGGTGTCATGGTAGAGGCCGTTTTCTGGATAACGCGTTGGTCGAGGTAAGGTTTGGTCACAAAACGGCCGGGATTATGGGAAAACTGGAGCCACCTACATCACAAACATGGTGTGGCAACGGACAAAACAAGGGCCTTTTATCTTTCCCTGGAGAACGAGGCGAGACATTTGATGCTGTTCTATACAGTAATCTTCCTGGTTTGTGATTGCATGGCTTCCGTATTGTTTTGATCCTGGATCCACTTTTCTTATGTATCTTCCCCTTCCTCATGCCAAGGTCTAAATTTCATTGTGAAGTACTTGAACGCCTATTCCGTGGTTTTCTACTTCTACTCCGGTGGTGTGAGTTCCTGTGGTAGTGTGAGAAAGGTATATAGGTCTTGTTGGTGAACTTTGTGGGGGAGTAACACTTATGTAGATTTGGTTATCTAGATATGGTTGGATATTTGATGTTAATTCTGGGGTATGAACTTGGCTCTCTCTCCGCATTCGCATCTGGATTGTAGTCTAAAACTGTGACGTTGCCAAAGCCGGACCATCCGTTAGTGGGAGGGTGCCTACACTTCCAATCCGGTGCCGTATCATCATCCTTTTCTTTCCTCCGTGCTAAGAGAAAATGGTTAGTAAAGGGGTGTTAGCTTCTTGGCACATCTCAGGATGACACTTACCAGACCCTTTTGATTGAGTCGGTTTCGTGGTCCGTGATTTTCTTGATGTATTTCCTGCAGATCTTTCCGGGGTCATGCCCCCAGATAGGGATTGACTTCTGTATTGACTGAACCGGGTACAACGCCCCATTTCTATACCCCCTTACAGAATGGCCCCGCCGCTTGTTAAGAGAATTACAAGCCCAACTCCAAGAATGTTGAGTCAAGGCTTTATTAGCCAAGTTCATCTCCTTGGGTTGCTCCGTTTTGTTTGTAAAGAAAGAAAGATTGGAGTTTTTTCGGATGTGCATGTAGACTACCGGCAGTTGAAAGGTGACCTATAAAGAACAAGTATCCTCTTCCTCGCAATTGATGACAGTTCGATCAGTTACAGTGCTTGTGTCTTCTCTAAGATTGACCTTGAGATCCGGTTATCAATCATTGAAAATACGGGCAACGGATGTTCCAAGAGACTGCTTTTAGGACCAGGTATTGGCATTACGAATTTGTTGATTGTCCTTTTGGTCTTACGAACGCCCTGCTAGCGTTCATGAGTTGTGTAACGGTATTTTTAGCCATATTTAATCTCTTTGTTATCGTATTTATTGATGATATACTGATATACTCCAAGAGTAAGAAGGAAATGGAGCTTTGATAATTGTATGAACCGTTGAGGGAGAAAAAGCTTTAATGCCAAGTTCCTAAGTGTGAGTTTTTGGCCCAGGAAATTTTTTGCCGTGTCCTTCTGGGGCAGCGTGTTTCTAAGGATGGAGTAATGGTGGAGATCCTTCTAATATCGAAGTATTGAAGATTGGGGGTAAGACTCTACTTTGTCAGAAATAAGGCGCTTTGTTGGGTTCGCTAGCTACTCCCCCGCCGTATTGTCAAGGGATTCTCTTCTAGTTGCTTCCCAACTGACGAACTTGACTAGCAAAATGTTCCATTGTTGGTGATTAGTGTGAGAAAGCTTTCATAACTCAAGACTCGGTTGACTACTGACCTTCTCACTTGCCAGTGGAAGGCAATATTTCATGTGTATTGATGCTCTTTTTCGGGTTTGGGTGCGTGCCTAATGCAAAGACTAATTGATTGTCTTATGCTTCAAGCAAGACAAGTAAAATTCATGAACGTAACTATCCAACTATGATTTGGAATTGGCCACGTAGTGTTTGCACAACCAATGAGACACTATTAATGGGGTTAATTGTGAGGTCTACACGGATCATGTATTCTACAGTATGTCTTCACTCAGAAGAGTTTGAATTTGAGACCGAAGAGATGGATGGAACTACTGAAGTACTACGACAATCACTATTTTGTGATCATCCGGGAAGGCGTGTTGTAGCGGATGCTTTAAGTAGAAAGGCGGGAAGCATGGGAAGTCTAGCTCAACTTCAAGCTTCTAGAGGACGCCCATAGCAGGGAGGGGCAGATTCTGTCTAACTGACCTTATGAGATTAGAAGTAAATTGAGAAGGGAGGATTTTAGCTGTGTGGGATGGCAAGACTTCTTTCTTGACAAGATCAAGGCAAAATTTGATGACGAGAACTAAGCCGAATCCTAGATAAAGTTTTGCAAGGAGAGGCTAAAGAAGCAAAAGTCGACTGAAGAGGTGTTTTTTGAGGATGAAGTGAAGTGTAATTGTAACTCGCGTCGATTATTGATCAACACTATTTGACAGAGTCTCATAGTTCAAGGTATTCGATACATCCGGGTGCAACAACGATTACCGTGACTAAAGCAACACTTCTGTGGGAGAATGAAGCGTGATATTGTGGATTTTTATTGCCAAATTTCAAATGGTCAACAAGTAAAGTATAACACAAAGCCGGCGGAACCTTCAGAGAAATCCGCATTCCTGAATGGAAATTGGAGAGAATCGCAATGGACTTGCGTGTTGGTCTTCCAAAGACATTGGGCAAGTATGACTCTAATTGGGTGATTGTTTGCTAGGTTAACTAAGTCTGCTCATTTCATCCGTTAAGGTGACTTTTTTTTACATGCAGAAAGTTATCCAAACTTTACATCTCAGAAGTTGTTCGATTGCATGGAGTTCCACTATCCATCATATCAGATAGAGGTACGCATTACTTCTAAGTTTTGGAAACATTGCATCAGCAATGGGTACTTAGGTTGGACCTTAGTACCCGCTGCGTTCCATCACTCAGACCGATGGTCAAGTCCTGAGCGAACGATTCATTCAAATTCAAAGTGTTGGAGGGATATGCTTCGTGCCTGTGTGATAGAAGTCGGTGGCCATTGGGATAGCTTCGACCGGGGCTAGCGAGTTTTCAACATAATCGCTATCTCAGCATTGATATGGCTTCATTTAGCACTGTATGGTAGGAGATGTAGTCTCCCATTGTTGGTTTTGTGCATTCGGGTTATGACCTTGGGGTACTGATCTTTTGATGGATTCGATAGAAAAAGGGAAAGTCCTATTCAAGAAAAGCTTTAGCGGCGCAAAGTAGACAAAAGGAATAGCATATCGAAAGGTTGAGACTTAGATTCATGGAGGGTGACAGTCTTAGTTGAAGGTTTCACACATGAAAGAGTGGTGATGCGGTTTGGTAAAAGAAGGCACGCTAAGCCCAAGGTAATGGGTCCCTTTGAAGTACCTTAAGCGAGTAGGTGAGGTGGCTTATGAGTTATCCTTGCTCCGGGCTGTTTCCGAGTACATCCGTGTTTCATGTGTCGCTGTTGAAAATACCATGGGATGGAAATTACACTGCCGTTGGGATTCATTTTTGCTTTGTCTTAGAACTTGTCTTATAGGACGAGCTGTTGCTATTTTAGATGAGAAGTTCCCAAGTGAGGTCAAGAGCGATTGCATCCATCAAGGTGCAATGGGGAAAATCGACCGGTTGAAGGAAGCCACTTGGTATAAGAGGCAGATATGCGTGAAAGATACCCCCATCTGTTTACGATTCAGGTATTCTTTTCGCCCTTGTTTTCCTTCTTGTGAATCGTTCCGGGAGGAAGGTTGGCTTTTGCCTTGTGGGACGATGAGGAAGGGGCGGGGGTAGGGGAGAGGGGGGTAGGAGGAGAACTGGGAGAGTAGGGAGGAGGGGAAGTGAGGGTGGGTAGCGGGTGGGAGAGATAACTGGAGGGGGGGAGAAAGGGTTGTAACGAGAAAATCCGTATTTTGTATGCGAGACGTATTTGTAAATTTGGTATCTATTTTAACTACCTTTTCCATTCGTTTTGAGAACAGATTTTATTCTGAAAAACTGGCAAGTTGCGGAGGCCACGACGGACGTCAAGGGCACGACTGACCGTCGTGAGGTGTCGTTCAACACTTAGAAAATCTGAAATTGGTACTAAAATCGACTCTCTGAACGTCGTGACGGAGTGGGCAGGACGGACCGTCTCTAAGCTCGACGGCCCGTCAAGGCCATCCATCTTTAAACAATCTCTGTTGCATACGACGTACACAGACTCCCATCGGCAGTAGCGATGCCCGTCAGGACTACGAATCCCATTTCCGGGTCATATTTCTTTACACTTTTTAAGGATCGTTTTTGACTATTCTGCTTAAATTATAAAGTTAATAGGTTTAATGTTAATAAGTCCTAATTACTTGGGGTTAAAGAGGTAACCTTAATTATTAGTGGATTAATTAGTGCCATCTTTTAAAAACCTATTATAAATAATTAGGGTAAAAGAAAGAGGGTTTGAATAAAGAAAAATGAAGGAACAGCATGAGAGAGAGAGAATCGATCAAGAGATGAACGAAGAGGACAACCAAGAATTGAGGAATTGCTTGCTTGATCACTAATTCCTTCGTTGGAGGTAGGGTATGGTTTCTTTTACAACCTATTCGTAGTAACTCTTAATTAGCGAATTGGGAAAAAAAAAAAGGAAATATTTGTTGGGTAAGTATGTATTACGTCCTCTATATCTTATTTTGTGTAATGCAGATTGTTTCTATATATAATATACATGATTGTGATAAAATAAGGATGATAAAGCTATCGATGCTAATCTTGAAGAAACCCTAATCTCTTTGTTAATGACGATGCCTTGGTATAAAAGAATGCTTATGAACGAAAGTAGTGAGATTAGGGATCGGGTGCCATTTCTCGGTACCGGCAGGTAGAATATGAGGATCCGGAGTGTCACGTTCCACACCAGGATAGTATATGGATCGGGTGCCGCCGTTCCGGTACCAACCCGAAGGATAGAATGTAGGCTCGGAGTGTCACGTTCCGACACAGGATAGTATATGGATCGGTGCCACGTCCGGTACCAGGATAGAATTTGGAGGATCGGAGTGTCACGTTCCGACACAGGATAGTATATGGATCGGTGTCACTCCACATCAGATAAGTAAGGATCGAGTGTCACGTTCCGACACCAGGATATAATTGAGGAGCAGGAGTGGCACGTATCCGACACGAGATAACTAACATAATGATCTTTGAAAGATAACTAATATACTCAATCTAAAGAACCGTTTCCAACAGTATGATGAGGAGGCGTGAGTCCTCATTGATTTGCTTGGTTTGTAACAATGATTACTGGTAATATAGATGCTGCATGCTAAGGATATTAGTTGCTTTTTGATGTTACTTGAGATATACTGTTTTCTATTTTGAGTTGGCCGATGTATACCTACTCATACTTGTGGTTGTACTGACCCGCCCTACTTTTATGTCTTCCTTTTGTTTATTTGTGGAGTGACAACGTCCGTCAGCTTCGACTCAACATAGTTCCAGACAAGCCAGTCTTCGTCACACATAGACCCGTCTCTTCAGTGTGAGCTAATTTTTCTAGTTGACTGGATCTCCTTCCTCATGTCTTGATGCCTTGAAGTTTCCGGCATAGCTAGCTTTTATTGTTTTACTTCTTAGAATACTCTTAGTTTTATAAATGATCATAGATGTTCTTGTGGTGATTACTTCCCAGATTTGGGGGAATAATAAAGAAGTTGATTTTTAGAAGTTATTAATCGTCTTTATTTATGAGTTTATTCTCGCTTGCTTTCTTCTGTTGAATTTATATTTTGAAATGATAAGGTCAGATTGGTTGTTCGCTCACATAGGAGGGAAATGTGGGTGCCAACAGTCGCGGCTCGGTTTGGTCTTTTTTGGTTAACCTGTCAGTACTCGTAGTAATGTTTCTTTTTCCATCTTAGGAGGCACCTTGAGCAGTGCATTTTTGTTCCATCCAGGCTAACATTTACAATTATTTAGCACATCTTGCCCCACAAAAGGCTTTAGAATTTTAAATTTCAACCTTAGACGATTCCCAACGACTTGTTCCTAACGTTGTCACAGCCCGATACAATGCAACAATCAAAACGAAGGTTTTCATTTTCATTCTGCAATACCTCGAGTTATAGTATAGTTGTGTCACAAAAATTCAAGATTTCAGAACTGTGTCCATAAACATCTTTCTGATTAAACACCGATTTCACCTTAAACATTCTCAGTGTTCAGTCTTAAATCTATAATTTGTATCAAAAGATCCAAGAACGATGGGTCATTCTGATTTTCATCTCTGGCCTCAACGAAAGCTTTAATTTTTAGTGCCAATTCCCACAATTCAGGTTTCTTCATCATCGTTCAACTGCGCTTTGATACCAATTGAAAGAGGTTCAATTGTTTTTATCGAATACTACTCCTAGGAAGTCTGCAAATGCTTACAAACTTCAGATTATCATTCTCACGTTTTTTACTAAGTACAGAAATACATTAAAGGATTTGACCTTTGAAAATGAACAAAGTAGGTGCACCATAGGGAGCCTTAGATAGTATAGTTAGAACAACATCCAACAGATCATTCAACTGTTTATGCAATTCATCCAACTCTTTCGGAGACATACGATAAGGAGCTTGTGCAGGAGAAATCATGCCTGGCAACAACTCAATCTTATGATTGATATCCCTCCTTGGTGGTAGTTTCTTTGGCAATTTTAGTGGCATTCCATCAACATATTGTTTCAACAATTCAGCAACACATTCAGGAATTTCCAGAAATCAACGTACAAACAAAAAGAATTAATCAGTTATAGAAGAGTACTTGAGGAACTATGTGACAGAAAGTCAACGGAATTGGTGCAAAATTTTTTTACAATTTGCATAAGTTTTCTGCAACTGAAATAATCCTGTTAAAAATTGTTTGGGCAAAAATCCTATGACACTATTGAATGTTGCTAAGTCTAAGAATCAGAGAAAATTGTCCAACAGTGTACACGGTTGCGAGGGACAGACTTGAGATGTTATCAGAGGCTTAAGACAGCTTGTGCAAGGCTCAGCGGCGCATGAAGATGTATACTTACAAAGATCGTCACTCAGTTGAGTTCAATGTGAGTGACAAAGTGTTTTTAAAACTTACTCCCCAAATGAAGAAATAGATAAAGACTAGAGGTCGAGATTTGATTCCCAAGTATGATGGTCCATTCGAAGTGGTGAAATGGGTTGTCGAAGTTTCTTATAGATTGAAACTGCAAGAAAGGTCAAAGATTCATTCCACTTTCCATGTGAGCTTTTTGAAACTTTACTCTGCAGATGCAGATGATCCGGACAGGAACAAATCAAAGAGGGCTCCTCCATCAGTACCTACACAGTAATGCCAGAATTGAGAAGATCCTTGATCACTGGGTTCCAGGCACAAGTAAGCAGAATACGAAGACCAAATTCTTGATTCATTGGGAAGGTAAGAGTGCATCTGATGCAGTTTCGGAGAAATCAAAGGACTTATGACAGTTTAATGCTAAAATCAATGACTATCTCAAAACAGTCTAGATGAGGACAGCGAGTTGAAGTTGTGTGGGTGGTCTGTTAGACCCGTAAACTACTTCATCTAACTACGTGCAGGCATGAAAAGAATCTAGGAATTGGTATTGGCATGCATGGGGGCAAAAAAATGCAACAAGGGTTCAAGGTGCTTGGGTGTGGGCAAGGTTACTTGGACGTGCAAGGCTTACGTGTGGGCAGAAGTTGTTGGCAAGGGAAGATAGTATGTTGTCTTGACAAGGCAAGGCTGTGGGACTTGATGATGTCAAGGCGAAGACATTTACATGAGTTGTTGAAATAAAAGTACGTGTTGGAAGTTAGCTGAAATATTGTAAGTGTTGAAAGTAGCCTGAAATTTTCTAAGTGTTAGAATGTAGGCTGAAATATTCTATGTTTTAGAAAAATTTTATTTCGGTTAGGATCGAATTGAATTCTAAATTCAATTCTATCTGTTAGAAATTATGGTTGTTGGAAACTTAGTTTGAATTCTAAAGTGACAAGTGTCAGACATATGTTATTTGTAATTGCTTCATGTAAATGTTGGATATAACTACCTTGTGAAGAAATTTTATATGGGTGAAAATTTTGTCTAGAGCTTAGTAGATTAATTCTAGACTTAGATAAATTCGTGAAGCCTTTTCCTGTATTTATTTTATAATTAATAAAGGTTGGGAAGAGTTCTTCTAAAGTGTTTGTTCATTGTTAATGTTTGTTGCCTTTAAAGTATTTATGTTCTTAGTAAAAAACGTGAGTCTTTGGAATCATACCTCAGCATTCTTGTCCCATATAGGGAGCACCTCCTACAAGTAAGATGGCGTACTTGACCTCTTGGATGTTTTGAACAGACCATCTCGAGTATCCCTTAATCTCATTGTCAAGTAAATTTAGGCGGAAAAGTTAAAATCTTCTTAGGCACAAAAAACTCTATCTAGAATATTACTTCATATATATATAAAATATCATCATACATAATTAAAGGCTCTGGTCTCTTTTACCATCCAAGACTCAAAATCATAAGAGTACATTAAGGACACGACCCTTACAACATAAAACATAAGTAGATATTGAATAGACTTTACAGTAAAGACATGACTTATGAATCCATGGACTTAAGGATTCCTTTCCTTGACCTTGGGAATCACATATAAAGCTCTTCACCATTAAAGAAATCCTTTAAGCATCCATAACCTACATTTTGTGTAAAAGATAGAGAAGAAAGGATTTAGTACAAGAATGCACTATGTATGGCAACCACGCAGAAATATGCATCGAAGGGACTTTTTTCTTAAAATCATACTTCATGCCTTTTTGTGAAATATTCATAAAACCTTTATACAATAGAACTTATATCATTCACGTACATCATATAGACATATTCAAAGGCCAAACATTATATAAAATCACACATAGAATTTTAGCCACATTTGTAAGCATCTTACAAGAAGCTTCTAACACTTTACAGTAAGCTTTTCCTCTTCACAGTGAACTTATTCTTTTAACTCATTAACCTCCCAACTAACCCTCTAGTAATCCTTGGTGCGATGCATCACCTTAAGTTAACAAGTAAAACCATACCTACAACCTACATAAGACAACACATACCATCATAGAAGTATAGTACATCAATGACACATTTAAGCCAATACTATAAGAATATTGCGTCAATTCTATCCACTTTACACCTATACTAATTTCACATCACATCAATGCAACCTTACTCACCATACTACTCTAAGTCTACTAGTGCAATGTATATGTGAAACCCCATAACCTCACACATACTTAGTACAACCTATCATAAGACCACAAGCCTTAATACTCTATTTCATACATCAAAAGTAAGTGAATACAACTTCGTTCATGTATACAACCTTCATCATGTAGTCTTTAAGATCAACATAGTGCACATAAGAATAAGACCATATCATATAGACTCATACCATGCACATCTTCATTACAAGTAGACAAATACTACAAAGTGATGCATAAGAAACATGTACATAGATACTTGCATTAGAAAATCTTCCTAGGACTTTCTCACGGCCACTGTGAATGCCCTAGGTGAAGCCCCCATACCCCCACTACACTAAGCACTACCTTATAATCTAATTAGAGTCCTTACTTTACTTCCATTGTCCATTTTACTTTAGGGAAACTATAGCCTTAACCGACACAAAGACCATAGGTGCTACGTGGAATTTGGTGTTGTAGATCCTTATACCAATCGAAGGTATTCATACCTATCAAAGGTAGAACATTAATACATTCCAGAATACTAAGTGCGATCACTTGTTAGATCCTATGTGGCAAGCATATTATGGAAGTTAGAGGCATGTATGTGAAAATCCTCTTTATGCCAATTGGGGTATTATGGTTATTCACTGTGGAAAAATCACTCTATGCCCTTTGGGTTGTGAAGCTAATAACCTCATGAGGCTTATGGTGACCTACCTTCATTCTATGGTAAGGTAAAACCCTCACTTCAAGTTCATTTGGTGCTAAACTAAGTTCCGTTTTTCTTAAAACCTTTTATTAACATTTCTTATAAAAAAATTGGCTTAGGAGATTGACTCCTCATATGCTTAGCTCATAGGTTATAGATGAGAGTTCATCAACCTAAATAATATGAGAAACCTTTTCACAGGGACATAACATATGTACGCACCTATCTAGTTTAGGATACACTTGATCACACCTACAAAGGATCCTTTATTGACTAGATTTTCATACATGTGTGTTTATACTTATATGTGAGCAAACCTTTCACATAACACATAAATGTCACACATGTTCATATATCAATCCATAAGTCTATAGGTATAACTATATGAGCAATCCTTTTTTTAAACACATAAAGACACTATACACATTCATGCTTCACTATATCATATACATAACATCATAGCATATAAGTCATATTCATAACATGTCCACACATTCATTTTCATGTACATAGAAACCAAACCTAGGAACTATCCTATCAATGTACACATGTGCAATGCATAGACAAGGTCCCATAACGTTGCCCATCATAGTACACCTATAAAGTCATCCTTGTTAAGGAATGCGTAACATACATAAAATACATTTATCTTACATGCATCGTAGTAGACATTTAGTGTATATGAGAAATACCAGTCATTAGAGGACCGTATGACCTTTACTACAGTGAAGCATGCAATTAATTTCTGAGTGTGTTTATTATTGGTGCAAAACATGATCACATAATGGATATCAACCAACACATTGAGGCAGCAACCATCTTAAGACGACAATGCACAACGAACCGTAGACCACACAACACAATTTAGCATAGTAGACAATCTAACTTCATATTACACTTTAAGACTCCTAAAATTAGCTACTCGTACATTCACATAGGGGTATATGGGTATGGGTAATCAATCCTAAATACCTCATTTATGAAAGGACATACACATGATCTTAACATAGCCATTGACATGCTTATAACACTAGCTACATAACCTAGATTCACAACTAGAATAGAACGCTAGGCACAAGTTACACATAGTTTTATCATCATAACCACACAATCATATATTCATTAATTTTCCATAAAGTCTATGGTAAAACATATATAATGACAATAAAGTACACACCGCCTCTATAAGTGGACAATACAACAAAATGACATAGAAGACTTCATCAACAATAATATAGAGAAGTAGAGAAGCAGAAGAGTAGAGTAATTCTTACCAATCCTTTAGCCTTGGGTCATCATTGACCATTATTACTCTTTAATCAAAAAAATTAGTATAGGTTAGAAGCTGAAGTACAATAATAATATATTAAGTCATGCATAAGCTACTACAAGACCAAGCTACAAACAAGTACATGACATCACAAACATACTAGAAAGTAGAAGGATATAGATCTTTAATCAAATTAACTTGCATTGATTATCAATAAATATTTATCCACAATATACATGTAGGGAAGTAGATAAAGAGATCATTACTTAAACAAAATCATGCTTCATCTACCCTAACATTGAGATCACATCATATACATTACATTATCAATTTATAGGCTAGAAGAACCTAGATTAATTCATACCAACCCTTTGTAACTTTGATCCAAGATTTATTCTCACAATTAAACCATGACATTAACCAAATTAAGAAGTAGCTACACTGGTCATTTTATAATCAAAATCCTACCACAATTGTCATAAAGTCGAGATTACAGGGAGCATTTTATATTAGGAATCCATTGAAGATAGAAGAACACAGGCTAATTAAACCTTGATCCATACGGATCACTTATCTACAATTAATAAATAACATCCATGTAAGGCAGTAGATACAATTATCCCTACACAATCAAATCCCATATTCATGAATAATAGAGGCAAGGTTATAGTACAGATATAGACATAGGCTAGACTTATTCAAAACTTCATTTATTGATCCTCATGGATCATTCATCAACAATTCACAATTAATATACGTAATAAACGGTAGATACAAGAAATTCTATGTAAAACAATCACAAATATACCAATAAAAATCCACAATCACATTGTCTGTGCATAGGATAAATCGAGTTTGGGAACGGACATGGGTTCACAATGCAACTGGATTAAAATTCACGCTAAAAACAATACATTATCATTAAATCATCATGATTAAGCCTTTGAAAACGTTTTGAAAAACCCATGGCTAGATTGAAGAAGAAGAAGATTGATCACGAAACCTCTTTGAAAATTTTTAGATTAACTATCTAGATTGAAGGTTTACTAGAAGAAGGATCACCATACCTTTATTTTGAATAAAAACTCTAAAACGTGATGAATAATCCATGTGAATCCTGCCCCAAGATGTTTTTGAGCTTCACCTTCAATGGAGGTTTCTAGAGAGAATTGGTTTTGGAGTGAAAGTCTGATTTGTTTTGATAGATTAAGAATGGGTTGTTCACTTTTTTATCACTTAAATACACCAAAAAATAACCAAATAAATCAAGTAGGGTCATTTTAGGACGTGGTCTGAATTTCACATTCACCCATTAAATGAGGCAGTTGCTAGGCAGCCTACACCAACGGCCACCATCAACGGACCATCTGTTGCTTCTGTCAGTAGGATCTCGGGCTGTTATTTGGATGAGCCTTTCCCAAGATAAGTGTTGATCTATAATTCACCATCAACGAGCCATTTTTGAACAATTGGGGCATCGTTTAATTCAGTCGATTTATAATGCCAAGGTAGTGTCTCGACAGCCTTTGGGTCCCCCTTTGAGGGCCTCTTTTGGGGCCTTCGGGGGGTTGTTCCCGGGAGTTTTAAATATGAATATACACCTTAACATGTTGAAGAAAATCAATGCAAGTTTCACTCAAAATAAAAACGTAAAACACATCCAAACATGCAAGGAATACTCAAGACACACATGAACGTCTCAAGGTTTAACTTTCGAACATCTTAGATGTTCTTGGACGTTTGACCTCTAAACTTCATAAAACTCAACACACTAACAATAAACATCATTTTAATCATTTTAAGACTTCATAGTCTCACGATACACATATAAGTACATAAAAAACATAAGCTCCCTTATGTGATTAGTCGTCGAATGTCTTGGTCGTCCCTTGACGTTTGACTTCCAAATTACTTGAAATTACCCAAACATACTTTAAAACACTTAATTAACATGTTAAAAATATTTTAGGCGCAGGTGACTCTCTGTACACCCTATATCATTTTGGGGTTTTACAATATCCCCAAGTTGGGAACATTCGTCCTCGAATGACACTTAGAACTCTTTAATCATAACAACGACTTCAATGAATCATTGAGAAGTTCATAATGTTAACAACATCCTCATATAGAATTTAATGCACCAAACTTACAAGGAACACAACTTCCAACAATTTAGCACTCAATGCAACACAAGCAAGGAAAATGTTTATTTACTCACTCTTTAATGCATCAAACACATAGTCTCTTATCATTTTCATAGGAGGAACATCCTTCTCCTAATAACAACATGGACTTTTCATTTAATGTTATAAAGATTTTATCATATTAACTCACACTTAGATAGATTCACATAGACTTGTGTCAATTGAATCAACAAGGATCTTTATTAGTTACACCTAATTCTACGAGGGTCATACTCAACCATACCATGTTTAGTTGTGTACATGGATGAATATCATTCCACTCAACACACATACATGTATCATGAGTTCATACCCAAGCAATTACACAAAGGTCAACTTTAGTATAACATCAAAATTTCTTAACTGTTAATCATGGCATGTTCAAACAACCTTCTTAGTGAAGCCAAAATGGTAAATTACACCACACATCACCACAATAGGAAGTCATTTCACAATATTTCAATTTCTAGCTTATCATTAACTTTCATAAACATGAATCATATAGGGAAAGTCTTACAACTTATAGGCACACACAACGACAATAGCTAGACATGCCTTCAATTTTCAAAACTGGACCTACAATCATGCTTTCCAAACTATACAAGTCACATAGTTTCAAGAGATTCAACATTTTTCATTTTAAAGAGGCTTAGTTTCTCATTATGAGGCTATCAAAAGTTACTTCAAACATGCTTCTTACCTTATCTCATGAAGTCAAATGCATAACTAGCATATCAACATGAGAAAACCATGAAGTTTATCAAAAATATCTTTTCAACTACTTTAAAATTTTCAAAATACTCTTAAGATAGGGTCAATCAAGATAAACCATAGATATAGAGATCATACAATTCATACTTTGACAAGACTTCTATCGTGAACAAGCTTACTAAGAATTCATTAGTTTCAATATCAAATAAGAATAGAAGGATAAGATAGAGATATCTACAACCTTACTACTCCTATCACCATCTCCCACTTAGGGTAAACCCAATTAAGAGCAACTTAACCCAACCATAAGAGGATGTTAACTTAACAACCTTCATTTTCATTACGTAAAAGTGATTACCTCTTTAGAAGGAATTACAGTAATTCAACCAAGGAATTCTAAACCTTATCATCTATGCAAATTATCACAAAATTTCAAGTTAAGTCATACTCTTCAACCACATAAGGTTTTCAAGAATACAATAGACACCAAGGTCATACAACATTACGGAAAAGAATGAGAAGATATAACAATAGGCACTCTTCCTTTTCATTCAAACTTACAATAAGGTGACTTCTAGGTCAATCAACCCACATCATCACCCTACCAAAATAAACATACTACCTTCACACGTAGGATCAAGTCTATACAAAGGACTCCAATCAATATAAACAATCATTAAGGTTCGCACATATAAACAAAGGCGACATTTGAACCATTATACATATATTCTTAGGGCATATGCTTCTTTACCATTTAACATATTCCTAAAGAATTTCAAGCTAAAATCATATCATTAGGCTACCATAATGAAAAACCACATAGTAGCATACAATTCCAAAAAAAAGAAGCATTTTCATCATAATCACTCCTAGCATGCTTTAACCATATCATAACATATAATTCCCAACGTAACATGCTATTTCACATAGGTATCATATATAGACACAAGGGATATCATATCATTGCAAAATTCACCTTCACACATACTTATGAAACCATAAAACCAAAAAAAAAAAATCAAATCTCACTTTTTCTCTCTCAAACATAGAGTTACAATCTCATCCTAGCAATCACATCTAAAAGACCATCGGGCATCTTATAGAGTTAAGTTCTATGGAACGAGATGAGAATAGTGAAAAAGGAAAACTCTATCGTCCTATAGCCTCTCGCTCATTGATGTGTCGCGATTCTCACAGGTGGTTAAGACTATACTAGACGTGGCAATATGAGACTTTTAGATTGTGTAGTACAAACCTCAAAACCTCCTTTCCTAAACCTTTTCTCATGCTCCAATACCATATTTGGTCACATACAGGAAAGCAACACCCTAGAAGTTTACTTTGGCTACTTGACCTCTCATAGTCTTATACAAGCCATGGTTATCATCATCACAATTGTCTAGGTAAAATTTAGCGCGGGAACTTTAAACTTTCTTAGCACAGAAATCTCAGTAAGGATGGAAGAGAGGTATCTACCTTCTACTCCTCCGTTCCCTTTCCTCGCTCGTCTCTCTTTCGTCCTCTCCGCTTTTCCCCCCTCTTCCATCTCTTTTTTCCCTCCATCTCCTCCCCCTCATAACAGTCATTAGGTACAACACCCTTACAACTCAACCTCAGTACAATTATATTAGACTTTAGATGAAAGACATGACGTAGAATCCTTGACTTAAGGATTCCCTTTCCTTGACTTGGGTATCACATATAAACCTCTTAACCCTTAATAATCCTTGAAAAATCCCTACCTACACTATGTGTAAAAAGTTTAGAAGAATGAATTAGGACAGAGAATGCAGCAAGGGTATGGTGTGCACCATTGCAGAAACTGAATTCCAAAAGGGACTGGTTTTTTTCTTAAATCATCATTTCGATCGCCTTTTGCGTGAAATATCATAAAAAATTAATACAATAGTGTTAATATCATTCAAAGATACTTCATATAGGACCATAATTCAAAGGGGCCAAACGATCATATAAAATTGCACCACAGCACAAGAACATTTTAGAACACTATTTGGAAACATGTTACCGAAGTTCTCACACTTTAGAGTAATCTTTTCCTCTTTAAAGTGAACTTTTTCTTTTAAATCATTAACCTCCAAAGCAACCCTCTAGTGATTCTTAATGCAATGCATCACCTTAAGATCACAAGGCAAACCATACCTACAACTTCCATGATCCAACACATACTATCATAGAAGTATAATATATTAAAGACACAATTAAGACACTACCATAAGAATATTACAATTAACTTTATTCAATTTAGACCTATAGTAATTTCACTTCACATCAATGCATTTTAGGACCTTACTCACAATCCTACTCTAAGTCTACTAGTGCAATGTATATGTGAAAATCCATAATCGTGGTAAACCTATCATAAGACCACAAGCCTTAACACTCTATTTCATACATCAACAAGTAAGTGAAGAGAACTTCATTCATGTCAACAACCGTCATCAATTAGTCATTAAGACCAACATAGTGATCATAAGAATAAGGCTATATCATACAGACTCATACCTTACAAATCTTCATAACAAGTAGACAAATACTAGAAAGTCATGTATAAGGAACATGTAAAGAAAGACATGAACTACTATTCCTTTATAGGACTTCCCTCAAGAAGCACCTATGCAATGCATAGGTGAAGTCCCATACCTCCACCTACACTACGTAACTACCCTTCGGTTATCCTAGTTAGAGTCCTTACTTTACTTCCATTGTCTATTTTACTTTAGGGAAACTATAGTCTTAACTGATACTAAGACCATGGGTGCTACATGTAATTTTATGTTGTAGATTGTTACACTAGTGGAGGGTGTTCTTACCTACCAAAGGTAGAACGTTAAAACATGCTAGCATACTAAGTGAGATCACTTGCTATATCCTATGTAGCTAGCATAGTTATGGAACTTGGATGCATATATGTGGAAACCTCTTTATGCCAAATGGGGTATTATGGTTATTCAATATGGAAACATCACTCTATTCCCTTTAGTCTATGAGGATAACTACCTCATGAGGCATATGGTGACCTACCTTACTCCAATAGGAAGGGACACCCCTCACTTTAAGTTCACTAGGTTCTAAACTATGTTCTCTTTTTACTAAAAAGACTTTATTGACATTTATTATAAAAATTAGGCTTAGGAGATTGGCTACTATATGCTTAGCTCATACGTCATAGATGATAGTTCATCAACCAAATTCATGTGAGAAACTCTTTAACATGGAAATAACATATGTAAGTACCTATAAAGTTTAGGATACACTTCATCTAGATCTACATACATGTATGTGTATACTTATATGTAATTAAACATTTCACATAACACATAAATGTCATATATGTTCATATATCAATCCATAAGCCTATAGGTATAACTATATGAACAATCCTTTCATATAAATACACCAAGACAATATGCTGATTCATACGTCATCATCTCATATACCTAACATCATAACATATAACTCATATTCATAACTTGTCCATATATTAATTTTTATGTACATAGAAACAAAACCTAGGAACTATCATATCAAAGTACACCTGTGTAATGCATAGACATCGTCCCATACCCTTGCCCATACTAGTACACCAATCAAGTAATCCTAGTAAAGTAATACATAACATACTTCACATACATTTATCTTACATGCAAAGTAGTAGACATTTAGTGAATATGAGAACTACCTTTCATTCGATAATATAACTCTTTACTACATTGTAAGCATGCATAATGTGTGTACATTGGTAAACATGATCACATAATGGATATCAACAAAAAAATTGAGGAAGCCACCCTCTTAAGACCACAATGCACAACCAAGCATAGACCAGAAAACACAATTTAGCATAGAAGACAAGCTAACTTCATATTACACTTTAAGGGTCCTACATTAGCTATTCACACCTGACATAGGGGAACATGGATAGGGGTCATCAACCCTTGAAAATTAATTTACGGAAATACCTATGATCTTAACATACAAATTTACATGCTTATAACACTAGATACATTACTTAGATTCACAACTAGATTAGAAAGCTAGACACAAGTTACACATAGTGTGATCAGCAATGCCACCAATATATACATCATTTGCCTTCAAAGGTCCATATCAACCATCTATACTGACAATAAGTAAACAACGACCACCATAAAGTTGTACCATACCTCCCAATGCCATACAAGGCTTCAACAACAATACTGTCGATAAGTAAAGAAGTAGAAGGGTAACCAATTCCTACCTATCCCTTTAACTTGGTCATCATTGACAATTCTTAATCTCTCACAGATCCCATCTCCCACACCCCATAACACTCCTAGATTCACGCATAGGCTTCAGGTGAGAAATGTTGACTCTAAGGTGGACCGCCCAACTACAGTCTGTATTGAAGACTAGACGGTCGAACTGAGTAACCTCCGGAACCCTGTCCCTAGAGTAAGAACCATTAAACTCGCCTCCCTTTCGAAACCTCTTTGATGTCGACTCCGTGGTGAATTCATCTGGCTTCACTCCTTCCCCTCTATTACGAATCTAAACCACTTCTTGGAAGGATTTTGCCGTAGCCGTACTTGTAAGGCTGAAATTCCGCAACGTCTGATCTCAGACCCTTCACGAAACGGCGAATCCGCTCTTGTTGGCTGAAACAAAGTTGGGTGGCATAGTCTGTAGTGTCACGAAACATTTAGCCTCATATGCATTGAACCGACATCCTCACCTTGCTCTCTAGGCTCAAAAACCTTCCCTTTTCCTATCCCTCAAAGTACGGGGATATACTTTTACCATAAACAAACTAGAGAATGAGGCTCAAGTCATAGGTGGTGCCTCTGTGGTTGACATTCAACATGTGACCGCACCACCAAACATTTTGGGCGTTCCCTTGAAACGATAACTCACGAACTCAACACCAAACCGTTCTACTATACCCATCTTGTGTAGTAGTCTCATGACAGTCACCAGAAAATCGTAAGCATCCTCAGATCTGCACCCTTGAAGACGGAGGTTTCCATTTCGAACTTACTAAAAAGTTCTGTTGATCATTCGTCATTAAGGCCCAGTAGTCACACGTGGAAACGTGCTATGTCCAGTGAGGCATCCATACGAGGAGCCATAGTGGCTGCATGTTGTACCTCTGAAACCGGAGGTGTGTGGTGTAGAAAACCTGGAGGTACCGTGACCCTGATCAGACAACCCACAATAAGCGAGAACCTAATTGATCATATCTGGGGTAGGTTGGGGTTGCATTTCCTCTTCTGTACTTGTTTCATTCTCCCCATCCCTCCCCATCATCCTTACTACTTCCTCAGTCGGTGGAGGAGTTACCGCCCTAGTACCAGATGGGCTAGGTTGCTCTTCCTCTCCCTCTAGAGGCGTCCTCCCACGACCTCTACCGCGGCCTCTTGCCACTGTTGCACTTTGGCTACAGCCCCAGTGGCTGGCTCAGATGCATCTTGTCTTGCTGATGTTGATGTTGGCGTAGTCGTTGCTCTAGTTCTAACCATCTGCGAAATAGAGTGAAGATGGTCAGATACCAATTTGTATCATCTAGATACCAATTGGATCCAATAATAGCACGAAAGAAGAAAGAAAGAATGGAATTTTCCTAAAGTCTATAGCCTCTCAAAGAAAGCTAAGGCGTCCCCCTACCGTTCTTTCAGACACTACTAGACCTGTTGTTTGTGATGAGACCAACGAACCTAATCCTCTGATACCAAGTTTGTCACGACCCAAAACCGAGCCGCGACTGGCACCCACATTTACCCTCCTATGTGAGCGAACCAACCATCTAACCTTATCATTTCATTTAATAATCGACATCAAGTAATGCGGAGACTTAAACTCATAATTAAAAGACATTTCAATACATCTTCAAAAATTCAACTTCTATTAATTCCCCAAATCTGGAAGTCATCACCACAAGAACATCTATGATCAAATTACTTAAACTAAGAGTATTCTAAGAAGCTAAAAACAAATAAGCTAGTCTATGCCGAAACTTCATGGCATCAAGACATGAGAAGGAGATCCATCCAAGCCAGAAGCGTTAGTTCACCCTGAAGATCCGGTGTGACGAAGACTGGCTTGAACTACTGTTGAGTCGAAGATGACGCACGTTTGCTGCACTCCACAATAAACAAAAGGAAAACATAAAAGTAGGGGGTCAGTCAACCACAAGTACTGAGTAGGTATCATCGGCCACTCAAAATAGAAAACATTATCACCAAGTACATCATAAAATCAACTAATATCCTTAGCATGCACATTTACAATTACCATAATCCTTGTTCACAACCCAAGCACATAAACGGGACTCACGCCTCCTCATCATCTCGTTTGGGAAACATGTTCTTTAGATTGAGTATATTAGATTAACTTTCAAGATTCATTATATTAATTTTCCTCTCGTTGGAGCGTGACACTCCTGCTCATCATTCTATCCTGGTGTCAGAACGTACCCTCCGATCCCATATTCTATCCTGGTGTCGGAACGTGACACTCTCTGATCCTCATATTCTATCCTGGTACCCGAACGTGGCACCCTCCATATACTATCCTGGTGTCGAAACGTGACACTCCGATCCTCATATTCTATCCTGGTACCGAACGTGTGCAGCCCGATCCATATACTATCCTGGTGTCGGAACGTGACCACTTCCGATCCTCATATTCTAATCCTGGTACCCAGGAACGTGGCACACTATCCATATACTATCCTGGTGGTCGGAACGTGACACTCCCGATCCTCATATTTATCCTGGGGTCGGAACGTGCAGTCCGATCCTCATCTTCCTGGTACCCGAACGTGGCACCCGATCCCCTATCTCACTACTTTCGTTCATTAAGCCTTCTTTTATACCAAGGCATCATCATTAACAAAGTAAGATTAGGGTTCTTCAAGATTCAGATTCCAATAGCTTCATCATGCTTATTTTATCACAAACATATATATATATATATAATATATATAATCAATCATGCATACACACAATTAAGCATATAGAAGACTTAATAATACTACCTCCAACACATATCATTCGTTTATTAGAGTTTACTACGAATAGTGGTAAAAACAATAACACCTCCACCGAAGAATTGCGATCACAAGCTATCTTCTCAAAATCCTTGCTATCCTCTTCGTCTCTCTCTCTCTCTTCCTGTCTCTTCCTTCTTTTTTCTGTCTCTCTTTGTTTCTTTCTATTTTTCTTTATTCAAACCCTCTTTGTTTTACCCTCTTAACATATAATTAAGTGTAAAGATGGTAATAATAACCCACTAATTAACTTAAGGTTACCTCTTTTAACCCCAAGTAATTAGACTTTTTAACATTAACCCTCTAACTTTATAATTAAAGCAGAAATAGTCAAAAACGCCCCTTAAAACGTGTAAAGAAATCCGACCCAAACTGGATTGCGCACCTGCGACGGTCCGTCCTGCAGGTCGTCGCAACCGTCAGAGACTCAATTTCCACCATAGAGTCTGTGACGGTCCGTCACGCCTGGACGGTCCGTCCTGCCATTTCGTCGTGACGGTCAGAGAGTCGATTTTCAGTACCCAATTTCAGATTTTTTTCCAAGTGTTTTGAAACGAGACCCTGCGACGGTCCGTCGTGCCCATGACTGTCCGTCGTGGGGTCCATCGCATCAGCCTATTTTTCCAGAAATAAAATCTGCTGCTCAAAACGACTAAACAGGTCGTTACAAATATTGTCTAACTAAATCACATTAACTTATTTGAAGAACTTAACAATTTTTCTTAGTCTAATTATTTTAGTTTTAACTTTTTTCAAACAAGTATATTCACCAATTAAATCACATTAACTATTTCGAGAACTTAAAGACTTTCTAAGTCTAATATTTTTAGTTTTAACTTATTTCCAAAGAAAATATTCACCAACTAAATCACATTAACTTATTTGGAGAACTTAAAAGACCTTTTAAGTCTAATTAGTTAAGTTTTAACTTACTTTCAAACACTATATTCACCAACTAAATTACATAAACCTATTTGAAGAACTTAACAATTTTTCTAAGTCTAATTATTTTAGTTTTATTTTACTTCAAAAAACTATATTCACAAACTAAATCAAATTAACTTATTTGGAGAACTTAAAACTTTCTAAGTCTACTAAGTTAAGTTTCAACTTACTTCCAAACACTACATTTTTTCCAACTAAATCATATTATGTCTTTGGAAAACTTAAAGACTTTCAAAGACTAATTAGTTAAGTTTTAACTTACTTACAAATACTATATTCACCAACTAAATCACAATACTTATTTTGAGAACATAAAGACTTTCTAAGTCTAATTAGTTAAGTTTTAAGTTAATTCAAACACTATATTCACCAGCTGAATCACATTAACTTATTTGACGAACTTAACAACTTTCTAAGTCTAATTAGTTTAGTTTAAAGTTACTTCTAACACTATATTCACCAACTAAACCACATCAAATATTTGGAGAACTTAAAGAGTTTCTAAGTCTATTTAGTTAAGTTTTGACTTACTTCTAAGCACTATATTAACCAACTAAATGACATCAAGTATTTGGAGAACTTAAACACTTTCTAAGTATAATTAATTTAGATTTAACCTACTTTCAAACAAGTATATTGACCAACTCAATCACATTAACTTATTTGGAGAACTTAAAGACTTTTAAAGTCTAAAGAGTTATGTTTTAACTTAAAAACATTATATTCATCAACTAAATCACATTAAGTATTTGAAGAACTTAAAGACTTTCTAAGTCTAATTAGTTAAGTTTTATCTTACTTCAAAACACGATATTCACCAACGAAATCACATCAAGTATTTGGAGAACCTAAAGACTTTCTAAGTCTAATTATTTTTGTTTTAACTGACTTCCAAACAAGTATATTCACCACCTAAATCACATTAACTTAGTTGGAGAACTTAATGACTTTTTAAGTCTAATTATTTTTTATTACTTAATGCAAACATTATACTTAACAAATATATTATTTCTAATTATAAAGCTAAGTGTAAACACTAGATGGAAACAAATCGATATTGCATAAAAATCAATTTTTCATCAATAGGATCAACTAGTGTTGCTACTTATGATTAACAAGTATATTATTTCTAATTTTAANTCAGATATTTAAGTATAAGTAAGTCGCTAAAGTACAATAATCATATATGAAGTCGTGCATAATCTACTACAAGATCAAGCTACAAACTAGTACACACATCACCAACATACCTGAAAGTAGAAGGACATAGATCTTTAACTAAATTCACTTGCATTAATCATAAATAACAATTTATCAAAAATATACATGTAGGGTAGTATCTAAAGAGATCATTACTCAAACGAAATCATGCTTCATCTACCCTAACATTGAGATGACTTATATACAATACAATATCAATATATAGGCCAAAAGAACCTAGATCAATTCATACAACCTCTTCAGTACTTTAATCATACAAGATTTATACTCACAATTCAACCATGATATGAATTTCAATTAGGCTATAGATACAATAATCATTGCATAATCGAAATACTACCACAATTGTCATAAAGTCAAGATTACAGTGAGCATGCTATATTAGGAATCCGTGCAAGATAGAAGAACACATGCTAATCAAACCTTGATCCTGATGGATCACATATCTACAATTAATAAAGAACATTAATTTAAGGTAGTAGATACAGTTATTCCTACACAATCGAATCCCATATTCATGCATAATAGAGACAAGATTAGTGAACATATCGAGACATAGACTAGACTTATTCAAATTTTCATATATTGATCCTCATGCATCATTCATAAAAAATTCTCCATCAATATACATAATAAATAGTAGACATAAGAAATTAAATGTAATAGAATCACAAATCCACCAATAACAAGTCACGATCACAATGCCCAAGCATATGCTAAATCGAGTTTGGGAAGGGACATGGGTTCACAATGCAAATGGATTGAAATTCACGTTAAAACCAATAAATTATAAACAATTAATAATGATTAATAGTTTGAAAAATCTGTTATAAAGAACCCACGTCTAGATTGAAGAAGAAGAAGTTTTGTTATGAAATCTCGTTGAAAACTTTGAGATTAACTCTCTAGATTAAAGGATTCCTAGAGTTGAAGGATCACCATATAACTTTATTGAGAATAAAACCTTTAAAACTTTATGAAGAATCCATGGAAATCCCAGCTCCAAGATTTTCTCTAGCTTCACCTTCAATGGAGGTTTCTAGAGAGAATTGGTTTTGAAGGTATATTCTAATATGTGGAGTGGATTGGGAATAGATTGTTCATATTTTTGGTCACTTAAATACACCCAAAAATAACAAAATAAATCAATTAGGTTCATTTTAGTACGTGGGGTACATTTCCCAGTCACTCCATCAATGAGGCAGTCGCTAGGCAGCCTACAACAACAGCCACTATCGTTGCCCAGTAGGTCAATCGACGGACCGTCTGTGGCTTTAATCAATTTGGTATCACGCTTTTATTTAGCTGACCCTTACCCAGGAAAAGTGTTGATCAACGACTTCACCACCAACGGTCCATTTGTCAACAAATATGGCGTCATTTTGTTCTGTCGATTAATAGTGCCAAGTCAGTGTCTCGATAACGTTTGGGTCCTCCTTTAAGGGCCTCTTGCGGGACCCTTGCGGAGTTTTACCCCAGCGTTTACAACGTGAATATACACCTTAACATTTTGAAGACCTTCGATTCATTTTTCATAGAAAATGAACTCATAAAACAAATCCAAACAAGCAAGGCACACTTAAGACACTTGAACGTCTCAAGGGCTAACTTTTGAACCTCTTAGACGTTCTTGGACATTTGAATTATAAATCTCATAAAACTCAACAAACGCACTAAAAACATCAAAATTACTCATTTTAAGACTTCATAGGCTCATTACACACACATAAGTACATAAAAACACATAATGCCCCTTAAGTGACTAGTCGTCGAACGTCTTGGTCTCCCTTTGATATTGAACTTTCAAATGACTTCAAATCATCCAAGCATACTTTAAAACAATTAATTAAAATTTTAACAAGATTATTGGAACAAGATAGGCTCTATAAACCCTAACACGTTTTGGGGGTCATACAATTCTTACCTCGAGCATTTAGGTCAGTGAGACTATCAGAACAAGCAGTAAATAGATCAACAATACACATGTTATTTCATCTATATTATATCAACATCATCACTTGAGAGAAATTTTGAGCGAAAACATTTATGTGATAAGAGCGTAGCATTATTTAATTTATCAATAATATTCACCCAGAATGTAAAATATATTGATGTTTCCCAAATGAGATACATCCACCTTGAAATTCCTTGAGAGAGAGGATGTTTTGTAACCTTCTTGGTCATGTGTTTTGAGAATTTATTGTTTATGAACAAACACTGATTATTTTCTCTCTTTTGCAGAAGAATTACTTGTTATACTTTAGAACCCACTTTAAACAGAATTCCTAGTAGTTGTCAAAAGGAATAACAAGAAACCTTCCTGACCAAGGGGGAAAAGTGGTCTTGCTAAAACAATACCGAGGACCAGGTCCCTTGCACTCCATTTCCATATTACTTTCGGATCTGACAGATTTAGCATGAGAACCAAATCTCCGTTCTTTCTTTTCTTGATTATTTTTAGATCAAAAATTCACATGTATTTTACGTTTCTTCAAATTCCCTTTTATATGACCATTCTGCTCAAAAGGAGTGCACAAAAGATTATTAGCTTCCGACACATATTTATTCTTAGGATTATGAGGGGGTTCTATTGGTTTGCATAAGCAAGTGTACACAACACTAGATGGACGCAAATCAATCTTTCAAGAAAATCAATTTTTTCATCAATCGGATCAACTAGTGTTGGAATTTATTTTTAACAAATATATTATTTCTAAATTTAAAGCTAAGTGTCAATACTAGATGGACACAAATCAATCTTGCAAGAAAATCGATTTTGTCATCAATAGGATCAACTAGTGTTGGTACTTTTACTTAAAAGATATATTATTTCAAATTTTAAAGCTAAGTGTCAACACTAGATGGATACAAATCAATGTTGCAAGAAAATTGATTTTCTCATCAGTAGGATCAACTAGTGTTGGTACTTATGCTTAACAAATATATTATTTCTAATTTTAAAGCTATGTGTCAACGTAGATGGACACAAATCAATCTTTCAAGAAAATCAATTATGTCACCAATAGGATCAACTAGTGTTGGTATTTATATTTAACAAATATATTATATCTTAATTTAAAGCTAAGTGTCAACACTAGATGGACATAAATCGATCTTGCAAGAAAATTGATTTAGTCATCAATAGGATCAACTAGCGTTGATACTTATCCTTAACAAAGATATTATTTCTAATTTTAAAGCTAAGTGTCTACACAAGATGCACACAAATGAAGTAGGATGATACAAACATATTATATAAAATAATTGTACTTGAACTTTAAAGATTTAGAATCACCAAACCTTATCTCCAACTTAGATGCAAGAAGCAATATAATATTGTATCAACTTTTTTATATGTTAAGCTTCCTGAGTTGCCTAGCACCAAAAAAGGTAAAAACAATTCACTAGAAAAATAGAATTTGAACCTACTTACACGCACATGTTACATAGAAGAAGATCAAGTAGGGCATGGAGTCATACTCTTAAGTCATTTGTATTTTTATTTCAAAATAGTTCTATTTGATTCACTAACATCAATAGCTTAAACACGTATGGATTTCCACCAACATACTAATTTATCCCAAACACGAGGATTATATGATTGTTCTCTTTATGATAGAATCATTTATTAACAACAAAAATATCACAACTCTACCATAATAATAGTACTTCAAGCACTTCAATAAACAAATTTGGATATATGTTTTCAACTAGAGATTCTAATAACACTTCAAGCACTTCAAAAAAAATCTTTTAAGGGAGATGTGCATACAAAAATGCAAACAAATTCTGGAAAAACATAAAGAATAAATTAAACTAAGTATTTAGAACTCTAATTTTAAGACACTTCAAATAAATGGAAACAAAATAGATTTGTTAAGTAGGTTCTAATAATTCACCTTGAGTTAAAGAGACGGAGAGGCGGCGCAAGATGGTGATGGACGTCGTGCCTGTATCGATGGAGTCGGCGTGACCTCCAAAAGGGAGGCGCGACCACTGATGCACTCGACTCACTGCTGCGCGCGACTGCAGATGGGTAGCGTCGGTCGATGAGCGGCGGCAGAGAAGGTCTACAACGGGGGATGAGAGGAGGCGGCGGCGGAGAAAAAGGTCGATGAGCGGCGCTGGTTGTGAATGAGGGAGGAGTAAGAGAGAGAGATATTCGACTAGGGTTTTGAATTTTGATATTATCCTTTTTATTTAAGAGAAGTGTTTAATTTACCAACCAAGTGATGTCGGTATTTTTAAAAATAATTAATTTACCAACCACGAAATATCTGTATTTTTAGAAATAATTATCTATATTTCAATGAAATTTAAATTTAATAAATTTAATTTATCGATCAAGTAAATTTTTTAAATTTAAATTATATTCCTCCTAATTATATAAATTCAAATCTAATATATAAATCTCTCCTTAAATTGATCATCTATATTTCTTTAATTGATGATGTGTTTCATACATAATTAGTCAAAGTATTTCCTACTCAGATGAAGTATACTTTACATGACATCATAATTAGGATGGGATAACTACGTACTCTCTATATACGTTCAAGATCGAAAGTATATAATAATACTATCTCACATTTCATACTAGAATAGATTATACATTAGATCTTCACCTCTACATCATAACATGAGATTTTAAGTTCACAATTAGACGACAGACTAATAGATTTGTACATTACACTACAAATATAAGTATAATTATATTCTAATTCATATCAACGTTCATACTCTAAATACTGATTTTATATTTTGTTTTAATTTATTCCTTGAAATCTAACTTTTTTTTATAAAGTACACAAAATTGTTAATGTTTTTGAACAATTAATTGTATGTTTCCAATTAAATTTTAGTATTATGCTAAATAGCAAAAATTATGACTAATAGAAATATTTTAAACAAACCCACCTCTGATTGTCGCTTTTGTTAAAATAAACTAGATATATTAAAAATATACCGACATCGTGAGGTCGGTATGACATTAAATTTTAAGATAAATAAAAGTAATCATATTAAATAAATAATATTAAGACTGAGCGGTATATAGATTTGTACATTACTCTATAAATATAAGTATAATTATATCCTAATTCATATAAACGTAGTTTCGTACTATAAATATGGATTATATATAAAAAATTTAATTTTTTCACGAAGTCTAACTTTTTATTGATAAATATACAAAATTATTACACTTTTTGAACAATTAATTGTAAGTTTCAAATGAAATTTTAGTATTACGCTAAATAACAAAAATTATGATTATTAGAAATATTGTAACCAAACCAACCTCCAAATGTCGATTTTATTAAAATAAATTAGATATAATAAAAAAATATGGATCTCATGAGGTCGGTATCACATTAAATTTAAAATAAACAAAAGGAATCATATTAAATGAATTATATTGACATCAAGGTTAGTATCTTATATTAGTTTATTTTTTAACTTATATAAATCCGTCATCAAGAGTACGATTTATTTAATATTAATTGCACGATATAAATATTTGAATTAAAACTAATTAAATAGCATGATATTTAATTTTACCGATTCTTAGAAGTCGGTATTATAATATTTTTTGTTTTTTAATTTATGCAAAACCGTCATTATGAGGTCGATATTTAACTGAAATAACATCACTGACCTCATGAGGTCGATATTCTGATGAAATAAAAAAGCCGATTTTATGATGTCAGTATTTGGATAAAATAAAAATACCGACTTGATGATGTCGGTATTTGGATATGGATGAAATAACAATACCGACCTCATTAGGTCAATATTTAGATGAAATATAAATACCTATCTCATGAATTCGACATTTAGATGAAGTAAAAATACCGACCACATGACGTTGATTTCTGAATGAAGAAAAATACCAACTTCATAAGGTCGGTATTTCGATGAAATAAAAATACCGACTTCATGATGTAAGTATTTCGATGTTATAAAAATATCGACCTCATGATGTCGTTATTTGGATATGGATGAAATAAAAACACCCACTTCATAAGATCGGTATTTAGATGAAATATAAATACCGATCTCATGAGGTCGGTATTTAGATGAAGTGAAACTACCGACCACATGAGATTGATATTTGGATGAAGAAAAAATACCGACTTCATGAGGTCGATATTTTACCTTATAAGGTCGGTATTTTGATATGGATGAAATAAAAATACCGACCTCATTAGGTCGACATTTATATGAAAGATAAATACCGATCTCATGGAGTCGGTATTTAGTTAAGTAAAAATGCTGACCTCATGAGGTCGATATTTGGATTAAGAAAAAATATCGACTTTATGAGGTCGGTATTTGGATGAAATATAAATACTGACCTCATGATGTTAGTATTTAGATGAAATACAAACTTCATGATGTTAGTATTTGGAAGAAATAAAAATACCGACCTCATGATGTCGGTATTTTATATGGATGAAATAAAAATATCGAAAATAAAATATGTTTATTCATTTATTTTATTTAATACGGACATCAAGAAGTCATTTTTTATCGTAATTAATTTTTCTGCATAAAATACCGACCATTTGAGGTTGGAATTTTTTTCTTGCGAAAAATACCGACCGTTTGAGGTCGGAATTTTTTTCCTCCTTATTTTGCATAAAGACCAACTAGTTTTATTCTTTTTAACAATACTTACCTCCGGAGGTCGAAAATTACCGGCATCATTTGAGGTCGGTATTCACTGTTTTTTTAGTAGTTCTAAGAGATCCTTAAGTATTCGGAAGATAAGATTATTCACTATATTCAATAAAAGCGCTTCCTAAAGTTACTATAAGACTCACCTAAGTAAGACATGAAGAAACCACCCATACAACCTCTCCAAGCCTACCTAAGCAATCCTCAAAGCTACTCTAGACAAGTACTTTCCCATATACATGAATTCAAAAGTCACTATGTTCATTAAGTCATTTAAGAGACAATCAAAGATTAAGGACTTTCACCTAATGGCCTTGGAGAAGACCTATAGAATCTACATACAAACATCTTCAATGACTACTAGTACAATGTCTAGATAACATTCCATTCCATTACCTAAACATCGTAGTACTCATACATCACTAGCATGTTTCGCACATGATGATAATAGACAATAATCGACATAGACCATACTTGCTAGGCATAGAATCTGGAGTTTTCCATACTTCGATGGAGGGTGTTCTACTTGCAAATGGTAGAACTAGGACAAATCACATGTAGGCACATGGTTAAGGAATATCAAGGGTTTCGTTGTAATCTAGTATCCATTTCAACTAGAGATACTCCCCAAGTATACTCACTCGGTTCTAGACTTTGTTCTCATAGAGTAATCTAATAAAAGAGCGTATGAAGAGGTATCATATCTTAGTCATAACCCAATCATAGAGGGTCCACTAGGGTTGCCTACAATGATTACTAGGATATCTCAATAACTTTCCTAAGGATGATTTGATGCCATTCCAGCAAACAACCGCTGAGTCCACCATTCACATAAGAAGGATACCGATACGACTTTCATCTTCAAAGATATAACACTACCACAAAAGCGGGATTTAGTGGCAATTAAAAATAATTTTAGCGGCCATAACAATGGCCGCTATAGACTTTACCAGCCAATGGGCTTTGGCCATTGTATCGGGGGTCGGTAAAGGCTTTTTCAGCTTTTTGGACAAGCGTTGGTAAATCCAAGCTCCATTGCCGCTAAATCGCATTCATTTTAGCGGAAATATTTTACGGCAATTACGATGGCTTCTATGTCAAATCCAAGGCAGTTAACTGTTCTTATGTAGCACCATTTTTATAGTTGTTAAATCCAATTAAATTGCCACTAAAACTAATTTGTTATAGCACCAATTAGTTGCATCAATTATCATGGCTATTAAATACAATCTAAAATAGTTAGTTATGCTCATGTAGCGTCCATTAATATAGCTAGAAATCAAAATTATTGCCGCTAAAACAAATTAGTTTTATTGGTGATTACAATAGCTATCAATTTGAAACAGCTAATCATGCTCATATAGCATCAATTCCTTAGCTGGTAAATTTCATAATTGCCATTAACAATTCGTACATTAACGAGAATAATTTGGTGGAAATCATAATGGCTAAAAATTAGTTAGACGCTAAGAGTCACAAGCTACAACAATCGATGTCTTCTAACAAGTACATCCAAAATGGTTATTAAAAACAGATGCTATTAGAGGTGACAAAGTCTGTCAAATGATACAAAAAATATATAATGTTAATTCATAAAACATAATAATATATCTAACTAAAAAATATCAATATAGACGAAATATCTAATATAATGATTGTCACGACCCAAAACGAGCCGCGAGTGGCACCCACATTTACTCTCCTATGTGAGCGAACCAACCAATCTAATCCCAACATTTCAACCATAATAAACAGAAAATAATGCGGAAGACTTAAAACTCATTAACGAAATTAATTAAATAACTTCTAAAATTTATCAGTTACTATCCCCAAAACCTGGAAGTCATCATCACAAGAACATCTATCCTCAAATTACAAAATCTAAGAGTATCTAAGAAACTAAAATAAGTAAAAGAGATGGTCCATGTCCGAACTTCAAGAAATCAAGACGCGAAGGAAAGAATCCAGTCCGAGCTAGGAACAATAGCTCACCCTGAAATCTGATTATGCTGAAGTCTGGCTAGAGTTGCGGTTGAGTAGAAGTCGATGGTACGTTTGCTGCACTCCAAAAATAACAAGAAAGAAACATACAAGTAGGGGTCAGTACAAAACACAAGTACTGATTAGGCATCATCGTCCAACTCAAAATAGAAAGCAATAAATATCAGATAATAACATAAAATCGACTACCATACTCAACAGATAACAACAACAAGTACCATAACTATTTGCCACCACCTAAGCACAACTATGAGGACTCATGCCTCCACACCATACTCATTTGGGAAATAGGTTCTTTAAATCTGAGTATATTAACATGCTTCAAGATTCATTCTTTTTACTATCCTGGTGTCGGAAAGTGACACCCCATCCATTACTACTTTCCTGGTGTCGGAACGTGACACCCGATCCATTACTACTACCCTGGTGTCGGAACGTGACACCCGATCCATTACTACTATCCTTGTGTCGGAACGTGACACCCGATCCACTAACCTCATTCTTTTAGTTCATCAAGCCTTCTTTTATACCAAGGCATCATCATTAACAAAGAGGGTTTAGGTTTAAGCTTCACAACCTCATCTTTCCAACCCATTACAATTACATAATCACATCATGCAAGCATACATTTAAGCATATAGAACACTTTACAATAATACCCAATACATATCATTCGCTATTAAGAGTTTATTATGAAATAGCATAAACCATAACCTACCTCCATCGAAGAATCGTGATCACGCAATCTACTTCTCCAATCTTTGCTTTCCTCTTCGTTTCTCCTCCTCTCGTACGTTCTCCCCTCCTCTCTCTATTTTTTCTATCTTTCCTTATTCAAAACCCTTTTTGTTTTACCCTAATTGTCATATAATTAAGTATAAAAGATGATAAAAATAACCCACTTTTTATTTCAAGGTTATCTCTTTTAACCCCCACGTAATTAAATTATTAACATTAATCCACTAACTTTATAATTATAAGCATGATTAGTCCAAAACGCCCCTTAAAAACTTTTAACAGAAATCCGACCCAATCAAGGTTACGCAGCCTGTGACGGTCCGTCCTGCTGAGTCGTCACAGAGTTCAGAAACTCAATCTTGTGGAGAGGTTTGTGACGGTCCGTCGTGCCAATGACGGTCCGTCCTGCCATTCCGTCATGACGTTCAGAGAGTCGATTCTCAGCACTCAAATTTTTAGAATCTAACTGTTTTAAAATGAGACACCCTCGACTGTCCGTCGCGCCCATGATGGTCCGTCGTGGGATCCGTCGACCCAGAAAGTTATTACCAGAAATAAACTCTACTGCTCAAAACGACTAACAGGTCATTACAATAGATACCAATTTACCCATGGTTCGTCCTCGAATGATCACAAGAAGAAAAACAAGGGCAAAGAGGAGTACCTAAATCTGTAAACAGGTGTGGGTATTTTTCTTGCATATCAACTTCCTTCTCCCAAGTGGACTCTTCAATTGGTCGATTATTCCATTGAACTTTGATGGATGCAATCTCCCTTGATCTCAACTTGGGGATTTCTCTATTCAGAATAGCAACAGGCTCCTCCTAATAAGACAAATTCTCATCAAGAAGAACTGAATCCCAACGAATAATGTAGTTTCCATCCCCATGGTACCTTTTCAGCATAGACACATGAAATACCTGGTGCACCCCTGACAGTCCTGGAGGAAAGGCTAATTCATAAGCTACCTCTCCTACTCGTTTAAGTACTTCAAATGGTCCAATATACCTTCGGCTTAACTTACCTCTTTGACCAAACCGCATCACCCCTTTCATGGGTGAAACCTTCAGCAAGACTTGTTCACCCTCCATGAACTCCAAGTCTCTAACCTTTCGATCTGCATATTCTTTCTGCCTACTTTGAACCGCTAAAAGCTTTTCTTGAATGCATTTCACTTTATCTAAGGATTCCCCCAGAAGGTCCGTACCCCAAGGTCTAACCTCAAATGCATCAAACCACCCAATGGGAGACCTACATATTCTCCCATACAGTGCCTCAAATGGGGAAATATCAATACTTGAGTGATAGCTATTGTTGTATGAGAACTCTGCTAAGGGTAAGAAGTTATCCTAATGACCACAAAATTCTATCACACATGCGCGAAGCATATCTTCCAACACCTAAATCGTTCGCTCAAACTGACCATCGGTCTGAGGGTGAAATGCGGTACTAAGATCCAACCTAGAACATAATTCGGTATGCAATATTTTCCAAAACATAGAAATAAACTGCGTATCTCTATCTGATATAATGAAAAGGGGAACTCCATGCAATCGAACAATTTCTGAGATGTAAAGTTTGGCTAACTTCTCTGCATTATAAGTCACCTTGACCGGAATGAAATGAGCAGACTTAGTTAATATGTCAACAATTACCCAAATGGAGTCATACTTACCCATTGTCTTTGGAAGACCAACCACGATGTCCATTGCAGTTCTCTCCCACTTCCATTCAGGAATGGGCATTCTCTGAAGTGTCCCTCCAGGCCTCTGGTGTTCATACTTTACCTGCTGACAATTCGGGCATTGAGCAACAAAATCAACAATGTCACGCTTCATCCTACTCCACAAAAAATGTTGCTTTAGATCACGATACATCTTGGTTTCACCAGGATGTATAGAATACCTTTAGCTATGAGCCTCTGTAAGAATAGTGTGAATCAAATCATCGACACGGGGTACACATACCCTTCCCTTAATTCTCAAAACACCTTCCTCATCGATTTTTACTTCTTTAGCCTCTCTTCGCCACACCTTATCTCGGATCCGGATCAGTTTCTCATCGGTAAACTGCTTTCCTTTAATCTTATCAAGAAAGGAAGATCTTGCCTCCACACAGGCCAAAAATCCTCCCTTCTCATTTACTTCTAGCCTCATAAAGTCATTAGCCAAAGTCTGAACCTCTCTAGCCAATGGGCGTCTAGAAACCTACAAATGGGCTAGACTTCCCATGCTCCATGCCTTTCTACTTAAAGCATCTACTACAACATTAGCTTTTCCCGGATGATACAAGATAGTGATATCATAGTACTTCAGTAGTTCCATCCATCTCCTATGTCTCAAATTCAAATCTTTCTGAGTAAAGACATACTGTAAACTATGATGATCCGTATAGACTTCACATTTAACCCCATATAGATAATGTCTCCATCGCTTTAATGCAAACACTGCTGCAGCCAACTCCAAATCGTGGGTCGGGTAATTACGTTCATGCACCTTTAATTGCCTCGAGGCATAAGCAATTATATTCTTCTCTTGCATAAGCACTGCACCCAAACCAGAATAGGATGCATCACAATAAACAATGAAATTCTTACCTTTCACTGGCAGGGTAAGAATTAGTGCAGTAGTCAACAAGGTCTTGAGTTGCTGAAAACTTTCTTCACATTCGTCCGACCATACAAATGGAACACTCTGCTTAGTCAAATTTGTCAGTCGGGAAGCAACCGAAGAAAATCCCTTGACAAATCGACGGTAGTAGCTAGCTAAACCAACGAAGCTCCTTACCTCTATAACATTAGTAGGTCTTACCCAATTCTTCACTGCTTCAATCTTGGAAGGATCCACCATCACTCCATCCTTAGAAACCACATGCCCCAAGAAGGACACTGAATCTAGCCAAAACACACACTTAGAGAATTTTGCATAAAGCTTTTTCTCCCTCAACATTTCCAATACCATTCTCAAGTGCTCCTCATGTTCTTTCCTGCTCTTTGAGTATACCAGTATATCATCAATAAACACAATGACAAAGAGATCCAGATATGTCTTAAAAATCCCGTTAATCAGACTCATGAAAGCAGCGGGGGCATTCGTAAGTCCAAAAGACATTACTAAGAATTCATAATGCCCATACCTAGTTCGAAAAGCAGTCTTTGGCACATCTGTTGCCCGTATTTTCAATTGATGATAATCAGATCTCAAGTCGATTTTTGAGAAGGTACAAGCACCTTGTAACTGGTCGAACAAATCATCAATGCGAGGAAGAGGATACTTGATCTTAACAGTTACCTTATTCAGTTGTCTGTAGTCAATACACATCCGAAAACTCCAATCTTTCTTCTTCACAAATAAAACTGGAGCACCCCAAGGGGATGCACTTGGTCTAATAAAGCCTTTCCCTAAAAACTCTTGACGTTGGGCCTTTAACTCTCTTAACTCAGCGGGAGCCATCCTATAAAGGGGTATGGAAATGGGGTGAGTACCCGTTTCCAGATCAATGCAAAAGTCAATATCTCTATCTGGTGGCAAACCAGGACGGTCTGCAGGAAACACATCCAGAAACTCACACGGACTAAACATCGAAACCGATCAATGAAGGTACTTGGGTAGAATCGTCCCTGAGGTGTGCCAAGAAAGCTAAAAACCTTTACTAACCATTCTCTTAGCACGAAGAAAGGACATGATACGAACTGGAGTGGAAGTGTAGTCACCCTCCCACACTAACGGATCTGTCCCAGGCTTGGCCAACATTATAGTTTTAGCATTATAATCTAAGATTGCAAAATTCGGAGAAAGCCAAGTCATACCTAGAATTACATCGAAATCCACAATTTCTAAGATAACCAAGTCTACATGAGTATTGCTCCCCACAAAAGTCACCAGACAAGACCTATATACCCTTTCAACTATCACAGACTCACCCACCAGAGTAGAAACACGAACAGGCATGTCAAGCAATTCACAATGTAAATTAAGGCTAGTAGCAAATGAGGAAGATACATATGAAAATGTGGAGACAGTGTCAAATAATACAGAAGCCGTGCAATCACAAACAAAAATATTACCTGTGATAACAACATCAGATGTCTCTGCTTCCGACCGCCCAGGGAAAGCGTAACAATGGGCCCTATCACCTATCTGCCCGTTGCCCCTACCATGTTGTGCTGCAGTCGCTCCGGCTTGCCCGCCACCCCGGTTTGTTTGGTGACCACCATTACCTTGACCACCACGTCCTCCAGAATGGCGACCTCTTCCATGACCACCTCTACCTCTGACTATTGGGGGTCTGTGACTCTGTTTTGGACAATATCTCTTAATATGTCCAATTTCCCCACATCAATAACACTCTATGGGTTCAAGCATATGTCTCTGTGAGAATGACAGAGTCTAGGGATAACCTCCAAACTCAGAGAAATGTTGATCGGTCTGTTGTGGACCCCCAGCTACAGCCTGTAGGTGAAGACTGAATAGGTCGGGCTGGATAACCTCCTGAACTCTGCCCTCTGGAGTAAGAACCACTAAAATCACCTCCCTTAAAAAACTTCTTAGTTGCTGATGCCATGGTGAAGTCATCTGGCTTCACTCCCTCCACCTCTATCACAAAGTCTACCACTTCCTGAAAGGATTTTGCTGCAGTAGATACCTGTAAGGCTGGAATCTGCAAATCTGACCTCAATCCCTTCACAAAACGGCGAATCCGGTCTTGTGGATTGAACCAAAGCTGGGTGGCATACCTAGATAATACACGAAACTTAGCCTCATAAGCAGTAACCGACATCCTTCCTTGCTCTAGGCTCAGGAACTCATCTCTCCTACTATCCCTCAAAGTCCGGGGTATATACTTCTCCATAAAAAAGATAGAGAATTATGCCCAAGTCATAGGTGGTGCCTGTGCTGATGACACTCAACATACGATCGCCACAACATTTTGGCGTTCCCCTGAAATTGATAGGTCAAAAATTCGACGCCAAATCGTTCTACTATGCCCATATTGTGTAGTAGTTCATGACAATCGACCAAACAATCTTAGGCATCCTCAGATTCAGCACCCTTGAACACTGGAGGTTTCAATTTGAAGAACTTACTGAAAAGTTCGTGCTGATCACTTGTCATTATAGGCCCTGTAGTCAATCGAGGAAACGTGCCTATTTCCAATGAGGCATCCATGCGGGGAGCAACGGCAGCTGCATGTTGTACTCCCGGAACCTGAGCTGCTGGTGCAGAAAACACTGGAGTTGTCTGGCCCTGATCAGATAACCCGCTAAGATAAGCAAGAACCTGATTAATCATCTCAAGGGTAGGTTGGGGTGGTAATTCCTCATTCTGCACTTGCTCATTCTCCCCTTCCTCACCCTCTCTTACTACTTCCTCAGTCGTTGGAGGAGTCACCGCCCTAGTACTAGATGGACCAGGTGCTTGTCCTCTTCCCTAGAGAACGTCCTCCTGCGACCTCTATCACGGCCTCTTGCCACCGCTCCTCTTTGAGCTACAGCTCCAGTGGCTGGCTCAGACGCATCTGGCTTTGCCGGTGCTGGTTTTGGCGCAGTTGTTTCTCTAGTTCTAACCATCTGCGAAATAGAGTGAAGATGGTCAGATACAAATTTGTATCACCTAGATACCAATTGGATCCAAGTAATAGCACGAAAGAAAGAAGGAATGAAATTTTTCCTAAAGTCCTATAGCCTCTCAAAGAAAAGTAAAGGCGTCCCCCTACCGTTCCTCAAGACTCTACTAGACTCGTTCTTGTGTGATGAGACCAACGAACCTAATGCTCTGATACCAAGTTTGTCACGACCCAAAATGAGCCTCGAGTGGCACCCACATTTACTCTCCTATTTGAGCGAACCAACTAATCTAATCCCAACATTTCAACCATAATAAACAAAAAATAATGTGGAAGACTTAAAACTCATTAACGAAATCAATTAAATTACTTCTAAAATTTATCAATTACTATCCCCAAAAACCTGGAAGTCATCATCACAAGAACATCTATCCTCAAATTACTAAATCTAAGAGTATCTAAGAAACTAAAATAAGTAAAAGAGATGGTCCATGTCCGAACATCAAGACATCAAGACGCGAAGGAAATAATCCAGTCCGAGCTAGGAATAATAGCTCACCCAGAAATCTGATTATGCTGAAGTCTGGCTAGAGTTGCGGTTAAGTCGAAGTCGATGGTACGTTTGCTGCACTCCACAAATAACAAGAAAGAAACATACAAGTAGGGGTCAGTACAAAACACAAGTACTGAGTAAGTATCATCGGCCAACTCAAAATAGAAAGAAATATATATCAGATAATAACAAAAAATCGACTACCATACTCAACAGATAACAACAACAAGTACCATAACTATTTTCCACCACCCAAGCACAACTATGAGGACTCATGCCTCCACACCATACTCATTTGGGAAATAGGTTCTTTAAATCAGAGTTTATTAACATGGTTCAAGATTCATTCTTTTTACTATCCTGGTGTCGGAACGTGACACCCGATCAATTACTACTATCCTGGTGTCGGAACGTGACACCTGATCCATTACTACTACCCTGGTGTCGGAACGTGACACCCGATCCATTACTACTACCGTGGTGTCGGAACATGACACCCGATCCATTACTACTATCCTGGTGTCGGAACGTGACACCCGATCCATTACTACTACCCTGGTGTCGGAACGTGACACCCGATCCATTACTACTATCCTGGTGTCGGAACGTGACACCCGATCCACTAACCTCATTCTTTTAGTTCATCAAGCCTTCTTTTATACCAAGGCATCATCATTAACAAAGAGGGTTTAGGTTTAAGCTTCACAACCTCCTCTTTCCAACCCATAACAATTACATAATCACATCATGCAAGCATACAATTAAGCATATAGAAGACTTTACAATACTACCCAATACATATCATTCGCTATTAAGAGTTTACTATGAAATAGCATAAACCATAACCTACCTCCACCGAAGAATCATGATCACGCAATCTACTTCTCCAATGCATTTCTTTCCTCTTCGTTTCTCCCCCTCTCGTTCGTTCTCCCCTGTTCTCTCTGTTTTTTCTATCTTTCTTTATTCAAAACCTTTTTTATTTTACCCTAATTGTCATATAATTAAGCATAAAAGATGATAAAAATAACCCACTTTTTATTTCAATGTTATCTCCTTTAACACGCACGTAATTAAATTATTAACATTAATCCACTAACTTTATAATTATAAGCATGATTAGTCAAAAACGCCCCTTAAAACGTTTTACAGAAATTCGACCCAGTCAGGGTTTAGCAGACTGTGACGGTCCGTCACGACTGCGACGGTCCGTCTCGACTGTGACGGTCCGTCCTGCTGAGTCGTCACAGAGTTTAGAAACTCAATCCTGTGGAAAGGTTTGTGACGGTCCGTCGTGCCAACGACGGTCCGTCCTGCCATTCCGTCGTGACGTTCAGAGAGTTGATTCTCAGCACTCAAATTTTCAGAATATAACTGTTTTGGAACGAGACACCCTCGACGGTCCGTCGCGCCTATGATGGTCTGTCGTGGGATCCGTCGACCCAGACAATTATTACAAGAAATCAACTCTACTGCTCAAAATGACTAACAGGTCGTTACAATGATATAATCAATCCAACAAAATTATGTCATCAAAGAATTCCACAATTTTCGTCATTTTAAAAATGTCATAGGCAAAGTTTGCAAAAATCAGCATTTATGACGTGAAAGAGTAAAATAATGTGTCACAAAATTAAATGTAATGTATAAAAACATAAATATTAAGGACTTATAACATATCAGAATGATAGGAAGATGACCAAAAATTTGGACGATTCAACGACATTTAGATCACCTATGGAGGTCTTACAACATGTTCTCTGGAGACATGTTTACAGATCCACTACAGAGACAATAGGAATTCCTCAAGTTCTTCAAATGTTTTTGAGAACAAATGTAACTACAATTTAAGAATTTCTGCATCACAACTGATTCTTTGAAGCCATGACTTAAACTTGATTATCAAAGAGCAACTGAAAAATACAGAATCATTGCAAGAGATGGCCCCTGCTTTGCTTGGGTTCCGCAGAGTTAGTTTTTGTAAAAGGGTGGGCCATTCTGAAAAATTTGAATATAGAAACATTTCCCATCAACATTGAATCTTTTTAATAATTCATATTAACACATAACAATGCAATCCTATTAACAGTTCTTGAATATTAATCAAGGGCTAGCAAGGTATCAACAAGAGTTATCTCAAATGAAAAACTAAGAACCATAACAATAGATGGCCTCTGTCTTACACCTAATTATCAAAGACTAACTGAAAAAACTACTCATCACATCTTCACTAAGATGGTGTTACTATGCTTAGTCACCATTATTTAAATGAAAAACCATAACAAACCTAATCACAGTTGTTTCCAAACAGTACAAAACAGAAAGACTTCAACCTCTTCTATGGGAGGAAACTAAAGATAAAATGTTGAGTCTATTTCTAATAGCCATAGGGTGGCTCATATTACACATGTATGCTACCTCTGTGGATACACTGTCAAGGGTCTTATCTTATCTTCAAAAGTTCTCTGTTTCGTCTATGAAAGTGAGTATGGTGCATCTAAGGTCCAAAGTATCCATAATATTAGTGTTGCAGAGTATTAGTGTTAAGATGGATGGGTGGTCATACATGATTTGATAAGATTTGTTATGAGCATGTTCAGTAATTACAACCAGCACACTAGGAGGATAAAATAATCAGAATTGTTGTCCTAACCTTTTTATGGATTTTGATTGACTTCTTTGGTTGTAGTTACTCAAATAATTTCTTTCGAATGCATAACTATTTTTTTTAGTTAAACTTACTATGAATAGTGTGATGGTGTGATTTAAGATCTTATTGGTTACAGAATTTCATATTTATTCTGTCCTATTTTATTTTTATTGTGTAACTAAACTTATGGATGTTTTTGCCTTACAATACCAAGAAATATTAACACAAATAATTGTTTTTCATCTCTAGGCTAGAGACAAGTATAGATGGAAGGAACAATGTCTAACATATACTTATAACTTCACCTGCTGACCTTCCAGAAAGAATAAAAGTTTGAGGGAGAGTGGTCAAAACAGTGAACTTAACGGAGGTAGCTTCACTTTTTAATCAAAGTTAACTTGTTGAACTTTTCACTTGAAGAATGTGGGAATTAGAAGTTTGGGGATGCAACTATGTTATTGATTCTTGAATAAAAAGAAAAGACTAGAAAGGAATAAACAAGAGTTCTCTCATATGAAAAAAAAAGACCATAACCAGAGATAGCCCCTGCCTCCCACCTGTTTATCAAGGACCAACTACAAAATACAAAACCATAACAAGAGACAAAGATCAATTGAAAAATATAGAACCATAACAAGATATTTCTCTTGACTTAGACCTGATTATCAAATAGAACTAGAATAGAAGTGTCACGACCAGAGTCTAGACCCCAAATGAGACCGACTTCATTGACCTTTCAGAGGTTGCATACAAGCCTACATACGTCATTTATACTTCATCTAGATGAATTTTACCAAAAAATTTAAAAAAAAATTTTCCTAACATGCTCACTAAACATTCTATTACATGTATAATTGTTCACCATCAACCATCAAACGTTAAGATAATCAAATGAAAGAAATAGTTCGTAGCTGCATTAAATGTGTACTTGCCAAAACGGCACCTCTACATAGTCTGAATTGAAATGGGAAATGAAACACTAGTGGAACATGCTCAACTAGATAAAGCCTACATCTACGCTAGATAATAACAGTAGACAGCCTCGAAAGCATGAGGGCCTACCAAGTCCGGATGAAAGCTCAACATCTGGATATCTGTAACGTCGTACTGTAAGATCTAACGACCATCTGTGTCTGCACATAAAAGTAGATATTTGTATGGAATTAGTACACACTTGTACTAAGTATGAGTATATGCAAACACACACCAAGGACATGCATGAGAAAGAATAACTATGTCCTAACAACAAGATTTATAGAAAGTCAAGTCAGTGGACTTGCCAAATTTGGATCAGGAAAGTCAATGGACCTACATAATTTGGATTTTGAAAGTCATGCCATGAGTGTCGTATCCATCATCAAACATATAATTTTTCAAAAAGTACATAACATATTTCACATAGAACATATCATAATTCATATAACACATAACGTTGTTCATATCATTTATTCGTATGCCATGAGACCTTGGAATTATGGACTTGACATTAAGACTTTCTAAAAATGAGGGCTCAACATATGGGACCTCAACTAGGGAGTCTGCTTTAGCAAACACAGAGTCTGTTTCATTAATTTATACGTACTTCATTTAGTTTCATTCATGGGCCAGTGTAAACACCAGTTATACCTAGGATGTAGTTTAATACTTTCATCGGGTTCGTTGTGCAATGACTAAGAATGACCTAATGTCATTACTTGAATCTAAGTTACCGCTTGATTATCCTATCCTTACAACTTTGGTATCATTCATTTCATTATGTGCACCTTTTGAGGCTGGCCCCATTCATTCATTGAGAACTTTAACTTTAATATAATGTGAGCATCATGAAATCCAGTGTCATGAAAACCCACACCGAAAAGAGGTGGAATCACCGTCCAAAGTGACCCAAAACATGCTAGCGTACATGGGAATCAAACCCCGCCAGGTCCCTATATTGGCAACATAGGTTCGAATACTAGGATACATAAGGATACCCATACCCGGCATGCCGGACAGTCTCATCTCATAAGAGTTACGTGAACCTCTGACCTTCCCAAAAGAAGGCATCACCGGTCATAGCTAGCCTATCAATGCTCAGTATAAAGTTCCATTACATTCAACTTATACATCATTGAAGTCGGCTTCTAGAATGAGGACATCATAGCTCATTAGAAGATTTCTCATCTCATCATTAGTATTATGTGTGTTAATCTCATTACTTTCATTAGAGTGTTCATATAGACTGATCTATTCATTAACTTTACACTCTCATAGCTGAGTACGTTTTGGTAACATTTACTTATTCTGATTTGAGATTGCTCTCATCTTTTACATTAGCCTCATATCATGTTGTCACCACATTCATTAACATTAGCACATTTGCTCTTCTTAATTACTCACCCCATTTTACGTGAATGTTTATTTCAACATATGCCAATGCACTTGGCCATTTGGTGTGTTTCACACTCTTACTTACCCTTCTAGGGTTTCATCATTTTATTGTTTATTTTATCCTTTCATTGTTCATTTCATAATTTCATTGTTCATTTCATCATATGCCAATACACTTGGCCATTTGGTGTGTTTCACACTCTTACATAACCCATCTAGGGTTTCATCAATTCAATGTTCATTTCATCATTTCATTGTTTATTTCATCATATGCCAATGCACTTGGCCATTTAGTGTATTTTACACTGGTATTTAACCATTTCATCATTTCATTGCATACATCTTAGGTTCACTTATTTTTAAATGTATGCTATATTTATGAGTCTACACATACAAGTCATAAGGCTTCATTCATCGTTCATTTAAGTGATTCATATCTTGCTAAGATTATGTAGTACAAGACTTATGTGTCTTGTATGTAAGCCAATATCACAATTTAGATCAAAGTAGGTGGCATTATTCTTGAACATTTAATTCATGTATGACTTATATATCAATACGGAAATTTGGGCAAGGGAACCGAAGTTCGAATCCTTTGGATAACACTTAAATTTTGCCTTGATTTTATTTTTAGTCCTTATGATATTGCGACCCTAGATCGAGACCCAATATCAACATTTCTTTTTAGTTACTATTTTTTAGAAATTCCCTCCTTTGGCCAAGGGGTTGTGGGTTCGAAATCCCACAACTCCCTTTTATTTTCCTATCTATTTTACTTTCCAATTTCGCATTAACCAGGAGGTTTTGGGATCAAACCCCCACAACCTCTCTTTATTTTTCTTTTATTCGCTTGGGACAAAGAGGTTGTGGGTTCGAACCCCTACAACCTCCTTATTTTGTTTTCATTTAAATGTTGACTATCTATGCATTGGAAGTGAGGTTGTGTGATCGATCCCCAACAACCTCACTTTATTTCCTTTTATTTTTCCTTTCTCCTTTACTCTCCTTCACAGCCTTGAGGTCATGGGTTTGATTTCCACGCCTCACATGTCCTTCCTTTTATTTTTCTTTCACATCACTCGCTTCCTGGAGATCGTTGGTTCGATTCCCACCCCTCCCATTTTATTTTATTAAATTTTTTACTCTACATTTTCAGCCAACATATCCCATATCGATTCCTCTTAACCCCATTTCCCTTTTTAGGATTTTAAGGAAGTGTACGGGTAAGGTCACAGGTTCGAATCCTGGTGGCCTCATCCCTTTAAATTCAAATAAATTTCCAGATTTATTCATCATTATTTAGCCTAAAAAAAACTAGTAAGTTTCCTGGAATTTAGTCATTTTTTAGCTTATTTTTCACCAACATTTTCACTTGAAATCTTAGGGAAGTTCATAGATCATTTAACACTTTTTGGGGAGCATTTTCATAGGTTCGTTTAGGAAAAATATTGATACTCAAACCAGCCACACTTCCATTTTAATGAACATGACGATTTACATAGGCTTATACACGTAAAATGACAACCAAAAATTATCAATTTGAAGCCTTAAGCCGAGGACTCCATTGACTGTAACATTTTTTCACATGCACATACTTGCACAAAATTTCAAATAAATGGTTGTATTTCATACGATTTCAAGTACACAAAAACAATCATATCCATCACGAGAACATACCATACACCTAAATCTACCAGCAATCATACCCAACCTATGATTCATTGGAAGCTAGTGAAAGGGGCATGCAAAAGGAAAACATTCCTAGTTTTCGAATGAATAACTTGAACCCTAAGGGGTCTCTTGGGAAAGGGACCAAGAGATAAGAAAACCCATACCTTTTTGACATTAAACTCTTGAATTGCTGCCCAAAAAATTTACCCAAGAACACGTCGAAACCTCCTTAATATCAACTCGACCCGAATGACAACCTCTCTTATCCTAGTGTGCGATTAATGTTTTTTTTCTTGTGATTACGTGTGAGTTATTCAAATGTGAAGAACTTGGTTTATTTTTCTTCTTTTGTATCTTATTTTGGCAGAGAAATTTATGTGAAATGACAAGGGAGATTGAGCGTGAGAGTTGAGAGATAGACGTGAGAGAGTAGGAGTTATATTAGGATAAGGAGTCTAGTTTAGGACTTATTCAAATAAGGTTTACTTAATTATTAGAATCTTATTTTTATTTTATTCTAGATTAGCTAATAAATAATAATTATCAATTAATTATATTAATTAAATAGCTTAAATGAAAATCATATTGATTCATTGCTTCCGCCTAGGTTTGAACCGGGTGAAGCAAGACTTCACTTGAAGAGCTCAATTTCGGATCTCTATACCCAAATTGCCCCTACATATTATTAATTAAATAGTTAATTATATATTTAGGGTAATTACAGTACCCTTAGCCTGGAAAAAGACCATTTCCCCCCAAGACCCTACAAACCTAAGCTTTCCCGTTTTTATGTCCGGTAAAGACTCCTTCGAGTAAATCTTTGTATTCGAGAGCCCTATATGGTTAGAACCAACCTTTCATAGCTCAACTAACTCCTTAAGTTAGTTGTCTTGGATGTATAAAGGGTTCCAAAGTCTGGTTCTACGTGCATCAAACCGTGTGAACCCTGGTCTATTCATAGGCATTCTTTACACATTAAGTATCACTTAGTATATCCATTTTTAGGGTTGTTACAACAAGATAAGCAGGGAGGAAGTGCTTCTAGACATCAGGCATTGAAAACTACTATTTGCAAACTAAATATCTAAGTTCTTCAAGATTTAAACTATTTCTGGACTGCTTTGTGTGGGTTCCTTATATTTAGATTTTATTGAATGGGTTGAGCATTCAGGAAAATGTAAAGCACTTCCCATCAATACTAATTGAGATCACAATTGATTATTTGTATCTGTTCATATAAACACATTATAATGTAACCATACTAATTGTTTTGGAGTAAAATGCAAGTGCTAGCAAACTATCAACAAGAGTTCTCACAAATAAAAAAATAAAGAACCATAACCCGAGATGGACTCTGCATTACACCTAATTATAAAAAGAACAAATGAACAATATAGAACCATAACAAGAGATGACCCCTGACTTACACACGATTCTCAAAGGCCAATTGAAAAATACAAAATAATAAAAGGAGGATTTTCATGCCTTACACCTTATATGAGGTTTAATGAGGTAAACATTGTACCCTAGTCTATAATCATGTATACTAGAATAGTAAATAAAACAATACCATCAAAGTACAAAGATGAGGTTGTACCATGAGAAGTTGATGCATTTCAGCAACACCAGGTATCCTTGTTGTTTATGGTATTTGTCCATTAGAATTGTTGCCATCGGGAAGCTGATAAATATTACCAAATTAGTTCATAATACTATTATAGTATTTAATTTCATTAAAAAATATCTAAAACATATGGAATCGAGTTACCTATCCACTTGAGGTTACATTGATATTTTGAAGCATGGATTTCATTAGGAGCATATTTACGCATCAATTGTCTCATTTGGAGAAATTCTGACTGCATATTATCTTGTTTTTGTTTCATCATATTAATATCTTAATTTTGTTTTTCCTTTAATTCAGTTATCTCTTGTTCTAACCTTTGTACAACTTCATTATATGAATCCTCTCCGTCAACATTTCCTAAGAAAGATCTACTACCACATATAATAAAAGGAGTTGTACCGTGTCCTATGCCTCGAACATACCCTGTTCTTTCATTCCCCAACACTATAGAAAACACATCGCCTTTCAAAGAAACACCATTAGGAGGTTGGTCAATAGATCCCTCACTATTGATCAACTTCTGATTAATCATGTCCTTGCTAAATAGTACATACTAAATTAAATTTGAATTTCATCTACTCGATTTTAATATTTTTTACTTATAGTTTCTTGATGTACAATATAAACGAAAGAAGAAATCTTACAATTACTTTTGCAGAATCATCATCCACTGGTCTACCATCCACACATTTTTTATGAGTCAGTAAATTTTTTTTTGCACGTGTAGGCTCTATACCATTTGAACACTAATAAAATAAAATCAATGACATATATGCTTGATAAGAAACGTTCAATTATACTTAGTATATTCAACATATTTACCTGCTCATTCACCAGAATAGTAATACTTTTGGATCGTCCTGTGTGAGGCATCTTTTGCTTGGCCCTGTTATTTCTATTTGCTTAGGTATGTCTCTGTCGTTGAAAAATTAAACGATATATTATAGATTATATAGATAAATATACCATAAAGTAAATCTAAACACTATAAAAATTAGCAACAAGGAGTATGTTTTCAAGGATTTCTTTATACCTTTGATTTATCTGAAAACCAATTAGAGAAAAGACTACTCCATTGATCTCTTGGTATACGACTTGGTCTATTTTTCATGAGTATGAGAGGAGTCCATCAAAATATCTACCAAAACTATCCAAATATTTGAAAAACTACAGAACGAATCCTTCTCATGAGGTAGTTCACACAAGATAACCTATCATAAAAGGGGGATCATATTATGCAATCAATGTCATTTACGTGAGGCTGGGAGAGAATATGTCAACCAACTATTTATTAACTACCCATGGATTCACAATTGCTGCAATTCTTCCTTATGTTTGTCGTTATGTAATCTATTCCTAAAATAGAATAGAATTTAACATTGTGCTGGCATAATATATAATTTGGCAATGGGAGAAACAATATTGGGACATAGTTGCATCTGCTACATACTAATGAAGAAGTGAATTAGTAGTTTTTTCCAAATTAAGCTGAAGACATTTCTCAGTTAATGTGTTGGTATGGGAAAACAGGGGTTCAATTGAAGATTCTATTCTTTTGAAGAAAAATCATATCTTGCAGTGAAAAACAGAGAGATTTTGAATATATGAAAACAAATGGAAATTTCAGAATATGGCAAAAAAAAAAAACAACTAAAGCATAACACAAAACTTAGTTCTAGCTGTTAGCTAAGATTCTCGTTTTAAGCCACAAACACTCGCTTTTAAGAACACTGATAACGATTTATCCAAAACTTATTAAAGCTTAGATTACTAAAATAATAGAGCCTACAATAGAAATTAACTATAGGTTAGATTACCTTCTCGATTTATGAGACGAAACACTCAATTAAGAAAACTGCTGAAGAGTTAACTAAATAAGTAACTATCAAAAATATCGATCAACTCAAGTAAAAATATATATATATTCATCCGATACAATCAAAAACATTAATCATCACGAATAGTTGAATGCACAATTTTGTCCGATGAAAATGAAGGGCAAGATGAATGTTGTAAGACCTTCTTGAAAACATAAAATAAGAACCTTCGAACATCAAAAGATATGAAGAATAAATTCTTATTCAATATGTTACAGACATGATAAAAAATTATAACCTACTAGAATAAAATCACAGCGGTCTCTTTCTGATGAAGGGTCGTTTGAGTAAGACCGTGAATCTGAAATTGAATTGTGAAGATGAAGAATTTGAACGCTTACCTCAATCATGTTTCTTGGAGCAGAGGCGTTCAATAGAGTAAATGGGGTTTTGTTTTTGGTTGTTCTTATTAGGAATATGAGGTAATAAAATTGTAGGGAACGCCAAAAAAAATATATGTTTATTAGTACCTTTTATTGACTAATTACTTTAACTATCACAAAAGAATACCTTTTACTGTCTAATTATATTAAAAGTCACTAAAATATACTTTTTTCTGACTGTTGTGCATATGCCCCTAATTTTTAAGCTTAAATAATTAATTAACAACAATTCATTAATTGCCGCTACACAATAGCCACTAAATCCTGCTTTTGTGGTAGTGTCATAACCTTCTATCTAAAAGGTTCCACATAAATAACCTTCGTAACTAGATTCAAGATCATATTTCCATAATACATATACTTTCATGACAAATGTGATTTAGCCTACTAAATAAAGGATTTATATTCACATTGTTCATGTATCATGTAAAGGACCTAGGTCTACCAAAATAAGACACACTTCATTATCATCTTAATACATGTCCAATATCATTCATGTAGCACATAGGGTCAACTAAATATACTTGCAAGTCACCACCCTACACACTTCTATAAAATCATCAACATAACCCATCATACTCCAACATCAAGTATACATAGATAAGGTATCACTATAGCATTCATGATCACAGATAATCACTTATAAGAATACATGTTTTGACTTCACATATACAAATAACTCATATAGACCTTAACAATGATCACATATTCAAGTTGTAACATAATAGTATAATAATTCATAAAGTAATGTCGAAAAAGCCACATTGTTTCACAATTCATAAAGTAATGCTGACGAGGCCACATTCTTCACAAGTATAACACATCAGCATTGCCACAATCAGTGGATCATACCAATCATCACAATTCAAGACCTATACTACTCAATATTAGTAAGGTTAGGTCAACATACCACCAATCCACTCTCAACAACTCCAATTCATAACCAAATCATCCAATCCAATACACAAAGTCTCTCACCAAGTTACCAATTCAACACAATTATCACAATATACAACGAATCAAGATAATACGATATGAATTTCTCAATTTAGGACAACCTACAAACAACTCTAGCATGATTCTTACATAATTCAATAGCCCAAATCAAACTACACAAGAATTGAATACATTTATGATATGATCAAATCACCCATAATATGACCAAAATAAGGAACTCATGATTTCCATGACGCATTTAGTTTTTAGTCTAAAATCATCAAATTAACACCAATTCAATCATGACACATTGATTTAAAATGTTTTATACAAGAACCCATGGCTAGATTACAATATAGCAGAATTCATATTTTGAAAACATCCTAGAAACCACTTTGAAGATTGGTTGGTTGAAGAACTATACCTTATGTATAATATCTAGAACAATTTAGGTTAAACTAGAGCCTAACACTTGTGTCTTGATGATTTGAACTACTAATATGAGTTATTATGATGTTAGGAGGCAATGCTTAATGTTTTGTGATGTTTGGAGGTCAAACTCTCAAGAACGTCCATGATGTTTGAAAGGTTTACCTTGAAAGGTCCTTGTAAACCTTAGTGTGTTTCATCAATTATTACATGTTCGTTTTGGATGAAATTGATGTGAGAGGTCTTTAACATACATAAAAACATATTCGGGTTGGAAACGTCCAGTAAAAACTCCCCAAGGACAAATCAAAGGGTCCTTGAGGAGGACCCATCTTGGTTGCCAAGATTGTCCAAAACAGTCCCACCTATGGAGGGAAATCGACACCCAATGAGGTTGGTCGACGCCCCGTAGATGGTGGCCTCGATGGAGACATAGCCTAGGGATATTAAGATCCAATTTTAAGTCTCTGTCCCAAGCATACGGTTACCAGCACGGTTCATTGATGGGACCATGCCTCATAAGTGTTGGTCCATCGATGGGACCTGTAATTTCTGCAGGTATCTCGGCCATTCCAAGGGTATTTTGGGGTTCTATCCTTCCTAAAATATGTCGGACGGTTTTTTATGATCATTTTAGGTAATTTAAGTGGGTTTATAAGTCCTAAACACTTAGATGAATTCATTTTCAAAAATTAAAAACCAAAACCTCTAAGGAATTCACTAGAACACCATTTAGGTATGGTTTTGATCCTTGAATATCTTTTCTCCAAGGAGATAAACTTTAAAGTCTATTTCAAAGACTTCTAAAAAAGATGAACTTCTAAATTTTAATGTAACCATGTGTCTTCCATAAAACGTTTTGAATAATTATTTATTGATTGAATTGATGTTAGTTTGATGGTTTTTAACCGAAAACCTCTATGAGCCTTGCAATTCACGAAACCCTAGTTTTTATTACTTTGTGGATGATTGATTAAGTCTCTATTCTATTTAATTCTTGTGTAGTTTTATTAGGACTATTGAATTATAAACTAATCATGCTAGAATAGCAAGTAGTCTATCCTAATTTGATAAATTTATTTTGTATTACAGTGAGTTTACTGTAAATGGATATTACTGGATTGAATTGGTGACTATGACTATTGGTAAGAGCCATTGTATATTGAGTTTATTGAATTTGTTATGGATTGAAGTTGTCAGATTGGATTAGTGGTATGTTAAGCCAACTTTCTCTATATTGTGTAGTATAGGTATTAGATGATAGTAATGTTTGGTATGATCCACTTATGGTGGCGATGAGTATTTGCTATACTTGTGAATAATGTGGCCTTGTCGGCATTAATCTATGAATTGTCAAACAATGTGGCCTCATCAAAATTACTTTATGAATTATGGATTTATAATGTTATAACTTGAATATGTGAGTATCGTGAAGGTATTGATGACTTATGTGTATATGTGGAGTCAAAGCATGAGTTCTTCTAGTTGATGAAGTGTGTCTCTCGTAGTCTATAATGAAGTCATTATGTGTATTGCTTGATATTAAAGTATGATTCTTCTTGATAGATTATATGAGATTTTTGATAACTTATCTTAATGATACTGTAGTATTGAATAGGGTGAGCTATAGATGATATTGGTTATTCCTATGTGCTTCTTGAATGATATGCTATTTGTGATATGGTGGAGTATGAGTGTGTCCTGTTTTGATAGACTTGGGTCAATCACTTGATACATGTACAATGTGAATATGTCTTCTTGAGGTATTATGCTAAAGATTCTTAGTCTTGTATGTGTGATTGAAATGTGATCTTGAATGTGGTTAATAACGTCCTTTATGTAGAACCTTCATAGAAGGTTATGATATCCTCCAAGTTGAAAGTTGTAATGGTATCCTTATGTGTGAATGGTGGACCTAGGATTGATGGGCATGAATTCATCCTTAGGAAAGTCATTCGACTATCCTCTTGACCATTGTAGGTAGCCTTAGTGGATCTCTTTGGTAAGGTGTAATGTGATTGGGTTGTAAAATAGATATGGAACCCCTCATATGCTCCTTTATTGAAATACTCTATGAGAACTAAGGCTAGCATCGAGAGAGTATGCTTGGGAAGATGCTCTACTTAAGATGACATTAGAGAACAAACAAACCCTCGATATCTTTTAACCATGTGACTACATGGGATGTGTCCTAGTTCTTCCATTGGAAAGTAGAAAAACCTCCATCGGAGTAGGTTTATAACTCTGTATTCCATGCATAGCTAGTATGTTCTATGTTGGTTATTGCCTATTCTCATCATATGGGATACCTACTTGTGTTGGAGAAGTTCTATGATGTGTAGGTAGTGGTATGAGACTCTATCTAGACATTACAAGATTAGGCTTTGAAGATGTTAGTGTGTGAGTCCCTATGTCTTCTAGAAAACCATTATTTGAATATTCTTAAGTTTTGAATGTCTCTTGATCAACTAATGAAGACAATTAATTAAGTTACAAAGTTTGTTAATAAATAAGTACTTATCTAGATTAACTTTAAGGATTTCCTAGTTAAGGTGTGGAGGGGTCATGGGAATGGTCTCTTCCAGTCTTACCTAGGGAAGTCTTAAAAATTACTCTAGATTGGAAAAGTTGATAAATGAAATGGAATAACCTTTTCTTAGGTAGTCTATAGTATCTCTTAGCTATGTGTGAAGGGATTGTATGGGCGGTCTCTTCATAACTCACTCAAGTGAGCCATAGAATCACCTTTGATAGGATGATCTCATCTTTATTTGTTTTGATGTATTCTTGATATTATCTTGTGATATGTGAGTTATATGTGAAGTTATTGTGAAGTTCACTGTGAAAATACTCTAATGTTACTATAATTTTATATGAATTAAATATGACTTGGAATGTGTTCTACATATGATATTTAGTGTTTAAATGTGATTCTTATACTTTTAATATGAACATTTGATAAAAAAGAGTGTTTCTCATAAATTTCTTTTTTTCATGTTTTTATGCATTATGCCATAGTTAGTACATGCATTGTACTAATCCATGCATTTTGTTAATATCTAAAGTTGAACGTGGAAGGATAGAGGCGTCTTGAAGCAAAGCTTGGAAAGTAGGACTCTTTCGAGAAAAGTTGGGCTATGTACTCACTTGATTCAACGACATTACTATCTTTAGACTTCTCTTTTTCAAAGTATTTTAATAGACATTAGTTTTTGATATTCGTATTGTATGGGACGTGTCCCAAGTATTCTTGATTCCAAGGATGGTGAATATTTAGACTTAGCATTGTGTAAATATTTTAAATCCTGCACTACTTTTTATACATGTATGCAATGAATGATGTCTAAGGGCATGTACAATACCTCCAAGAGGTCAAGTACGCCATGTTGAAGTCCTAGAATTCCATATGTTCTATGGTGTACTCTTGGGATGTGACACCTTAGTTTATGCTAAGCCACGAAATAGAGAGACAATTGGTGGAGAAATCAAGCTCCAAGCTCCCGTCAAGCTTCAATGTTGTTCTAGAGAGTTTTTCATTGGGTTTGGGGTTTTGATTTTATAAATGAACTTGGTTTAGGGTTATAGACTTGTAAAACAACTTAAAATACTTATAATACCATTAAGATACCACCCAACTAATTTTTAGAACACTAGGTGAAATTCCGAAATTGCCCAAGCTTGCCAAAATCATGCAGAATATTCTACAGGTGTCAATCGATGACCTCAAGCTACGCCTCGTAGACCCATTACAAGCTATACTGTCAAGTCGTTGATGGGGTCAGATACTCGCAAAAATAGGGATCAATACCCCCAGGCGTAGTGTCCACTTACACCTACCATTGACGCGACATCAATGACCTATTGGGCGTCGATTGCCTCTCTTTGGTTGGGCTGGTTTTGACAAGTTTTTGTCATAAGTTTGGTACTCCTCAAGGACCCTTAAATTGGTTATTGGGGATTCGTGCCCGGATATTTCTAACTCAAACACACTCATATACAGGTTAGGAACCTCTCAAATCTTTTTCAACCTAAAATAACACGTAAAACATGCAAAGTAACACGTAAACATACAAGCATGTCTCAAGACAAATCTTTCGAACGTCATGAACGCTCTTGGACGCTTGATCTCCAAACATAACCAAACTTTAGAAACTGCCTCAAAACATCATAATAAACAATTTTAGGACCTAAAAACCTCATGACACACGTGTTATGCCCTAGTTTCACCTAAGTCGTTTTAGAGGTGTTACATTCTCCCCCACTTGGACAACATTCGTCCTCGAATGATACTTGCTTCATTTTAAGAACTTTAAAGAGATAAAAATAACTCGAGAATAAAAGCATATAACCATAACACACAATACACCATGTAAACAAGAGACTCAAAACACAACAAGAAGATATAAAATACTTCTACGATAAATCATTCAATACGACTCACATTATTCATTTCAAAATAGGAAAAACTCTTTCTCCACACATTATCATGCACATAAATTATATATACATTATAAACATTTATCATGAAAACACAATTTAGTTAATTTTCAAAAATCTTTACAGTGAAGTACTTAAAACCTTGCAGTCAATCATGCTCAAACTTTCAATAATGCAACTCTTAAACAATTTATGATGGAAGCATGACAATATGAGAGACAAAAACCATATAAACTTATTTTACAACATAAAAATAACTTCATAAAATGCACAATGCAACATGCAACATGCCTCTATGACTTTCTATCTCTCAAGCTTGAATTTAATAAAAGAGAAGAAACAACAAATCATATATTTATTACTTACCATACTCCCCCACTTAGAAAGAACCAGCACTACCCAAGAGAGAAACTATACCTTACCGGCATCATTACCCGAATGCACTCCCTTATATTGAAGAACATCGAAGCGATTCCTCTTTATAAAACCACTTTCCGTAACACTTAGAGTATCTTGATTGGCCTCCCTTCCCCTAGCTGCAATATTAGGACAATCCCTCACCTTATGCATCCTTACCACAACCAATGCAACCTCCAGTACCGGCTAGACATTTCCCAAAGCTCTTATTTCCATAAGTAGCACAAGTAGGCTTAACACCTTCAGAACCACTACCACCTTCAACCTTGACCTTAGGAGCACTACCTCCATCTTGGTTTGTATCCCTCTTCTTGAACCTAGGTTGGTTTTGCTCATCTACTCTACCCCTTTTCAAATTTCTAGAGATCCTACTAAACATGGACTCTTAAATAGCTTGTGCATACACCATAAGTATAGACAAGTTCATTTCATTGTGGATCATGGCCATCTTCTTCAACAAGTTCGGCAATACCGGTCACAAACCTACTCATCGCATCCCTAGGTTTATAAAAAAAGGATGGAGCATACCTAGACAACATGGTGAACTTCAAACAATACTCTTCAACATTCATGTTCCCTTGTATAAGGTTAATGAACTCCTAAACCTTCACCTCCCTCCTCTCACAGGGAAAGTACTTTCCTTAGAAAGCCTTCTTAAACTCTTCCAACTCTAAAGGACCTGACTCAAACGACCTCTTATCTTCCATTAGGTGTACCATAGTTCAGTAACTTCCCTTAATTAGTATGAAGCCAACTCTGCATTCTGCTTATAATTAACCCCCATAGCACTAAACACCCGGCACACGCCATCTAGAAACTCTTAGGGATCCTCTCCCACCTTAGAGACAAGAAAGATAGGAGGATTCATTCTCATAAAATCTCTCAATATAGAGGTCATTGTACTCTCTATGTCATTCACTCTAGGCTCAACACCCCTATTCACATTAGTTGTCATTGCTCGGGCTAAAGTAGGTAGAGCCTCTCTAATCTTCCCAACTCCTTCCTCTTTAAACCTTCGTGCGACCATTCATCTAGTAGTCATGTCCTATAAACACAATAGAAGATATTAGGCATAGACACTTATAACCTCAACTGTATGGCACGATACAGGATTGATGAAGAAAGTGAAATTCTATCGTCCTATAGCCTGTCGCTCATAGATGTGTCGCGACTCACACTGATAAACAAGACTCTACTAGATGTTTCTTTAATGAGACTTTAGATTCCCAAATACTACTTCATAAACTATACTATGATACCAACATTGTCACGACCCAAGAACACAACCTAGAAGATATGACATTCCCTCAGATCAAGGCAAGGAGTACTTGAACTCTCGGAGGTCTTGTACAAGCCCTTTGACCTTAATCAATGCATACACGTATGAAGAGTAGTTCGGAATTAAAAAATTTCACACAAAATCGTAATACTTAAAAATGTCTCTTTTATAGAAAATCAAAACGAAAGGCTAAGTCTCAATGTTTTCATCTTAGACACACGAATATCCTGGGACATGACCTATACTTCAACATCTAGAAATATCTATTTCTGTTACAATACTTCCAATAAGAAAACTAAACATAATGATTTCCTCGAATCTATTGAGGACATACCCCAACTTTACTTTAATGAACACTAATACAAGTTTCTTTCAAGACTCCTCTCAAATGACACCTACACCTTTAGCAAATAGAAAAAATATATGGAATTAGTACATTAGAATGCACTAAGTATGACATAATTCATTAAATCATGATAAAAGGACATTTGTATAAAACATGCTCTTTTTCAGTAAAACTTTATAAGACAAGTATAAGAGTCACTTACATGTCAATATCAACACATATAAGTCACATATCACAATATACCATATCATCGCTTCAAATGACATAAATATAACTCTCCTACCAAAGGTCCTCCTAAGTCTCACTTGAGTGAGAGATGAAGGGATTAGCATTATTGACCCAATGATAAAGCACTAACACGTTCCTCGTTGGGGCTCCGCGCACTGGGAAAGGGTTCGGTTGTTTGCCGATTCAAGTGGTACGTGAGTTGGGTTTAGAACGTCGTGAGACAGTTCGGTTCCTATCTACTGTTGGTGTTAAAGGGAGAACGCCCATACAACACCTTCACACACACCTAAGAGATCCTTAAGTATTCCTAAGGTAAGATTATTCACTATTTTCAACAAAAGACCTACCTAAAGTTACTCTAAGACTCACCTAAGTAAGAAATGAAGAGACTACCTATACTCCCTCTCCAAGCCTACCTAAGGAATCCTCAAATCTACTCTAGACAATTACTTTCTTATTCAGATGCATTTAACATAAGTCATTATGTTCATTAAGTCATTTAATAGACATTCAACAATTAAGGACTTTCATATAATGACCTTGGAGAAGACCTAGGTAACCTACATATAGACATCTTCAAAGACTAATTTTGCAATGTCTAGAAAGAGTCCCATTCCACTTCATAAAATTTATAGTACCCATCCAACACTAGCATGTATCCACATGATGATAATAGAAAATAACCGACATAGACCATACTAGCTACGCATGGATTTCAGAGACTTCCCTACTCTAATGGAGGGTGTTCTACTTGCTAGTGGTAGAACTAGGAAACATACCATGTAGGAACATGGTTAAGGAATATCAAGGGTTTCATTTTACTCTAGTATCCATCTCAACTAGATCTACTCCCCAAGTATACTTATCAAATCCTAGGAGCACCCTTTAGACGTAACCGATGTCTTCTTCTTCTTTGAGGATTAAGACTAGCATATTACCTTACATCATTACATTCATAGGTCAAAATGCAAAAATTTTAAAAACTTTTCATTACATCTAGATTGAGGTTTATATAGATCTCGACATACACATTATACATATATCGAGTATACATAGACCCTTCGTATAGGAAAATGACTCAGTCTTCTACTTTTATTGCACATAGAAATATAAAATATCACATAGTCTCAAATGGATGTCTAATCTCATAACCATCTAATAAGACTATATCAAATTGGGCCTAGCCCATACATCAATGTAATAAAACCATATATAGGCTAACAATGTTTAGTAATTAAATGAAAATGAAAGAACATAAGAGTCTTAAAATTAAACAAACTTTATAGATTGATAGTGGCATTTCCCTCGGAATTTGAGGACCTACACAACTAGGATGAATAAGATTTCCAAGCCTTCTTTGAACGTCGTCTCAAAGCCCTTCAACTACCGGAACCTCAAATGTTGGGGGAAAGGGAGAAAATGAGGTTAGTACACCACTTGTACTAAGTATGAGACCACATGCACACATATTATAAAATCATTTTAAAAAGGGACCTTTCATGAAAACATGTTATTTTATATTTTAGAAAGCCTTATGCACATTCAACAATACCATACCAATCAATAATACATATTCATTAAGTATAAAGCATGGTCATCATAAGACCTACAATACTTAGTCTAGTCAAGTCAACATGCATATCACATAATTGGACACCTAGTCAAAGATACTCTATCACCAAGTTATAATAGCAACAAGTATAGATAAGAGTTCATTACAACATAATCAAAGCAAAATAATTACCCATGAACCCCTATTCAGTTAACAAGTACAATGACCAAGCAAAACCCCATAACCTTACTCAATCAAGTAACCTAACAAGAATCATGACTAAAAACCAACTTCACATAACATGTCACTAAGAGTACATATCATCATATTTTAACAATGAAGACTAATACATATTCATAAGTGAAACCAATCATTATGTAGTATCATCAATGTGAAAGATCATCATATACATAGCATGTACAATTATAAACATATACATATATAACAACCTTCTAAAGTTTCCTTCATGTTAAAGTAAGGCAAGGCATAGGTATATTCCCATACACCTACCTAGGCCAAGTCAAAAACCTTAAGTCCATTTAGTTGGTTTGTAATTCATTATTTTTTTTTATGGAAAACATGCCTTACTTGACATAGACCAGAAGAGCTAAGTGTGGAATCCGGTGTTGTAAAACCTTACACCGATGGAAGGTGGTCTACCGGCCAAAGTAAAACAAAACATAAATGTAGCTTTCTGGGTGAATCCAATAGCTAGTCTTCCTATGGGGGCAACATAGTTACAGAATTAAGATATAGGTATAATCATCATCATCATAGATCAATATAATTGCATGAGTAATGTCCTTTCAATACAATTCATGTAATGAGGTTAGAACATTTACATATCACTTCATAGTAAGGAACATTGGTAAATCATCGCCATCCTTATAATAATTTACATCTTAGCCAATCCCTCACAAACCATAGTAAAGATATTTCAATTCAAAATCATACCAACCCTATCAGTATTAATACAAGATATACTTCAATGCAATATAATCACTTAATACAAATTTAACACAATTGAAGAAAGGAATAGAAATTTCAAGACTTACCAAGTCTCCTTCATAATCCAACATCAAGGTCTTACCATCAACACTTAACTCAAACCAGTAATGGTATAACATCATAATAAATCAATAACCAACATGACAACAAACCTAATTGAATTTCTACATCACAATCCATTACTAGTTCATAGCTTAAGATAATATACTTAGGTTAAATTCATATCATAATTCATAACCTAGATCAAATTCTCAAGAACTAGCATGATAGGACTATAATTAATCGTAATCTATTCATAATTGATACAATAACAACATAAAATCATAATTTAACCAATAACAAATTCAATTGAACCAATATAACACAATTCATATCAAGATCACAACCTAGGTTAAGGGGAATAGGTCAACTTCTACAAACTTCACCAATCCATCAAGTTATAACATAATTGAGTTATAATACATGTTAATCTATTCATAATATCCAAAATAAATCATAAACAAAGTAATCCTTATCATCAATTACGTATTGGATGAAACCCCACTTGAAAACTCAACTTTTAAAATCAATTTAATGGAACCCTTTGATGAAAGAGGTCTCAAAAGTAAAAGGAATATCGTACCTTACTAATTGATGAGGATTGATGGATAAATTACACCCTTTGCAGCCGCAGAACCCACCCCTATCTTGGTCTTCAATGGAGTTCCTCAGCTAGAGAGCAAAAGAAGAAAGATAGGAAGAGAGTTTTGGGTTTGGGAATTATGAGAAATTAGGTTAGACTAATTATCTGAGGGCATTTATATAGGTGGTAAAATTACTTAATTAGACCTCACTTAACCCCTAATTCACCTCCTAACTAATATAACTAATTAAATGAATTAATTCAAAACGTGAAGCAACGGACAACCTCACAGATAACACAATAATCGACGGATCGTGTCTCAATCGACTAGTACTTTGCACCTCTGTCCTGCACATCTGTCGATGAGTCCAGAGACTTGTGAAAAACCTGACATTGCGAAAATTATAAGTGTCCATTGATGAGGCAATCGACGCCCCGTCGATTGGACCTTGATCCCTCTGTGGCATACGTTGTTGACACTATCCGTTTACAACTTTTAGTCACTTTTGTGTGGGTCCTCCTCAAGGGCCCTTAGTTGGTCCTTCGGGCGTCGTGCCCAAATGTTTCAACTATGAATTAAATACAATACATGTTTGACACTATTCAACAATTTTTCATCATTTTCTGACTCCTAAAAGATATTCAAATAGGCTAAGACACTCTAATACCTCATTGAACTAGTTTCTGGAAGTCATGGACTTTCTTAGACGTTTTGGTTTCTAGACTTCCTTAATGATTATATTCACTAAAATAGACTTTTAAACAATGTCTAAAACTTTTGACACCTATGTTAGTCTCTAGAATGCATCTTAGATTTTCGAAGTGTTACATTATCCCCCCCCCCCCCTTAGGAACATTCGTCGCTTCATGACACTAAAATATTTTGAAAGAAAGAAATAGAGTCAAGAGTAGAAGCTCAACCAATCAACAATAGATACAACATGACTTATAAAATTAATCATATCATTTAAACAAGGTAATTAAAAACTTAAGTTACCACACATAAGACTCAAAATCACATTAGGACAAATTTCCTTCTCACAACAACAACATGAACTCAACATACCTTATATGAGTCAATTATGTCAAATTTTAACATACCATCATGATACATATCATTTCATAAATACTCACCATACAAAAATGCACAATATAACTCAAAATAATTCAAAGAGCAACACTTTCAAGTCACAAGTACATTTAACTGTAACTTACTGTAATGAATGAAAAAATGCCTATATTTGAAAAACTTCACAAAAAATCTAGAAACTTAAATTTTTGGCATTATTTTCATTATTAGGAGGAGTGACTAAATTAATTTATTAAATACATGAGGGTGACGAGACTTCATGTAGGCCTCGGCCTCCCATGTTGCACCCTCAACTAAGTGATTCTTTCATAACACCTTTAGGGAAGCCACCTCTTGGTTTCTCAATTTCTTTACTTGACTATCTAGGATTTGAACTGGAACCTTCTCATAATAGAGGTAATCCTTCACAAGAAGACCCTCAATAGCAAGTGTCACATCCAAGGATCACCCCTAGAAGAAACATGGCATAATTGACCTCTCGGAGGTCTTATACAATCCCATTGTTATCATTCGTCTCATTTTTCATAGTAAATTTAGCGGAAAAAATTAAAAACTTTATTAGCAATTCATATGCTATAAACTATACTTCATATATACAAAAAGTATCATAAATACATATTTATACTCTAGTCTCTTTTGCCAACTTAGACTCAACATTATAATAATACTTACGGACACGAGCCTTACAACGTAAAACATAGTAAACTATTACATGACTTTACAGTAAGTAAGAGTTAGGACATCCTTTGACTTAAGGATTCCTCTCCTTGATCTTGCGAATCACATATCGAGCTCCTCACCATTAAATAAATCCTTTAAGCATCCATAAACTACACTTTGTGTAAAAAGTAGAGAAGAATCGTATTAGTACAGGAATGCACTAAGTATGACAACCATGCAAAAATATGCATTTAAAAGGGACATTTTCTTGAAATCATATATCACGCCTTTTTGAGTAAATCTTCATAAAACCTTTATACAATGGCATTTATATCTCATTTACATATCCTATACAGACATATTCAAAGGCCAAACATCATAGAAAAACACATATAAAATATAAGTCATTTTTGAGTCACATTACACTAAGCACTTTTCTTTACATTGAGTATTTTCCTTTCACAATGAACTTCTTTCCTTTTACTCATTAACCTCCCAAGTAACTCTCCAGTGATACATGGTGCAATCACCTTAAGGTCACAAGAAAGCATACATACAACCTACATAAGCGAACACATATAATCTTATAAGCATAATATATCAAAGACACATTTAAGTCAAGGCACTACTGGCTTTACAGTAAGCTATATCAATTCGCACATATATTGACTTCACTTCACACAAATTATTATAAGACCTTTTTCATGACCCCAATCTCAGTCTACTAGTTCAATGGACATGTGAAGTCCCATAACCGCACATTTACTTAGTAAACCCTTCATGAGACCACAAACCTTATCATTCAATTCATACATCAACATTTGAAGTGAACACAACCTCATTCATGTCAACAAAATTTATCATATAGTCGTTAGGACTCACATAGTGCGTATAGGAATAATACAACTTTACATAGGCTCATACAATGCACATCTTCATGACAAATATACAAATACTACCAAGCCATGCATAAATACATAATCATAATCATACACTTTTGAACACCTTCCTAGAACTTTCTAAGGAGCTACTTGTGCAATGTCTAGATAGGTTATTTACTTCCACCTATTCTAAGTAACCTCTCTTAAATCATTCTATTTAGGGTCCTAGTCAATTACTTCCATTGTCTATTTTACTTTAGGGAAACTATAACATTTACCGTCACTAAGACCATTGATGCTAAACATGGAATTTTGTGTTGTAGAGCCTTACACCGATGGAAGGTGTTATCTAGACAAGGAAGAACATTAACACAGTCTATCATTTTAGTTGATATCACATTTCTATATCCTACGGGGCAACCATAATTTATGGAACTTGGGGGCATCGTGGAAACATCACTCTTACACCCTTTTTGGGTAATGAGGCTATACACCCCGTGAGGAATATGGTGAATCCTACCTTCCCTCCTTGGGAAGTTGATACCTCCTCATATACAAGTACACTCGATGCTAAGCTAAGTTCCCTTTTATTGAAAAGCCATTCTTACATTACTTTTATAAATTAAGCTTTAGTAGATTGACTCGTTATATAATTAGATCATAGGTGATATATGAGAGTTCATAACCCTAAATTATGTGATAAACCCTTTCACATGGTTATAGCATATATCATTAGCACTATCTAGTTTAGGATACACTTGAGCACTTGTAAGACCCCCAAAATGAGTTAGGGTGTCTAGGACCTAGCATGTTTGTATTAAGGTTATCAGGTCATAAAATTAATTATAATATGGTATTGAGTCAATGTGTGAAGTTTGAGGTGATTTGGAAGTAAAACATCAAGTACGTCAAAGACGTTCGATGACTAGTCACCTATGTGCCTCATGTGTCTATACGATTTTATATATTGGATTTCATGAGCTTATGAAGTATTAAAATTACTGTTAAATATGTTTATAGGTATTATATGGAGTTTCATGAAGTTTGGAGGTCAAACATCCTAGAACGTCAAAGACGTTCAAAAGTTAGCCCTTATGACACTCAATGTGTGTCTTGATGGGGCCTAGCCTGTTCAGACGTTTTATGTGTATTTGTTTTGGGTGAAAATCATGTTGGAGATCTAAAACTTTTATAAGGGTTGTATAAATGTTGTAAACGTCAGGGTGCGACTTCTAAAGGACCAAAAAAAATAGCCCACACGATGGATACAAGGCTATCGAGACAATGCCTTGGCAGTCTCAATCGACGCCCAGTTGGTTGATAACGGATCTTTTGTGGGATCTATTCAATGTACACTTAGCCTGGTCAATAATCAACCAAATAACAGGACAATTTATAATCAAAGGAATCCACATACGTCCCGTCGATGGACCTACTTGCCGTCAATAGTGATCCGTCAATGCAGGCTGGTAACTGCTGCCTGCGCACTTCTTACTTAACGTGTGAATGGAAAATTCAGGCCACGTCCTAACCTTACTATAATTGACTTAATACCTATTTTTTGGTGTATATAAATAATCTAAATTGTTACCAACCCATTCCCAATCCCATTCACTCAAATTGAACCTTCCCTTCAAAACCAATTCCCTCTAGAAACATCAATTGTTGTTGAAGCCCAAGAAAAGCTTGTTGATTGGATTATCATGGGTTATTCACCAAGTTTTAAAGGTTTCCATGTACATAAAGTTATGGTGATCCTTCATCACTAAGCAACCTTTACTCGGAGAGTTCTTCTCATTGTTTTAAAAAAAAAGTTTGTTGCTCAAAGTTCTTCTTCTTCAATCTAGCCATGAGTTCTTTCTAGAAACGTTTTTAATGGTTAAATCATTATTAATTGATCTTAATGTTTTGGTTTAACGTCATTTAAAATCCAATTTCATGATGAACCCATGTTCCTTCCCTAAATCGGTTTAGTCCTTGCATGGGCTTTGTGATCATGGCCTGTTAATGGTTGAACCGCAATTTTCTTACATTGAATTGTCTATATATAATTTTGTTTGCATTAATTGATTATGAATTGATGCATACGGATCGATGTGGATCAATATTTGAAGATTTGAACATGTCTAATACATGCTTTTATGTAATCACTGTAATGTGGACGTTTTAATGATTTAATGTTGAATTCGATTGTGTAGGGATGGTTTTATCTACTGCCTTACTTGGATGTTATTGATAAATTTTTAATAATTTATTCATGTTGATCAATGTCGATTAGTCTAAAATTCTTCTATTTTCCATTAATGTCTAAGGTAGAATGTTCACTGTGATGTCATCTAGAGGTTATGACAAATTGTAGTAGTATTTGTTGTAGATTATGTTGTCCTTAACTACTGCCTTATATTGATGAAATAAATCAGTTGTTGGTATGATTTTTTTATGATAAAAGAAAAGTAGTCTTGTCATGAATAGATCTACGTTCTTCTAGCCTACAATTTGAATGTTGTAATGAACATTATATGATCTTAATTGTAGGATAGATGAAGCATGATTTAGATTTGATTTAAATTTATTTAGATACTTCCCTATGATTATATTAGTGATACATGATAATTGATCAGAAAAACTAGGGAAGTTACTTGATGATCTATAACTCTCTACTTTCTACGAGATATGTGATATAGTGCGCTAGTGGTATCATCATCTTCTGACGACTTTTACATGGTTTCATTTTTTATCTAAGTACATGTAGATACTGCTCTATAATTTATTAGTGATGAGAAAGGTGTATTGATCAATGATGATAAAATATTGATGAATTGGTAAGAATGGCTCATCCCTCTACTTTTCTATATTTATGTAGTTCATGAAGCCTTGTATGACATTGTATTGTATGGTAAACTTATGGTGGCGGTGTTTACTTTATTGTCATTATATATATTTTCACCATGTCCTTGAAAGAAAAATGATGATTATCGAAGGAGTGGTTATGATTATTACCTTATGTGTAACTTGTGCCTAGTCTTCTTCTCTAGTTCTGAATAGAGGTGATTTTACTATTGTTATGAGTATGTCAATGTCTATGTTAAGGTTATATGTACTTGATGCATATGATGAGGTCTTATCATACTATATGTGATGTATGCTAAGATAGGTACATACAGACTAAAACTGATTGTAAGAATGTTATAAGTCTTAAATAAATGAGTCTTCTTCTATGCTGACCATTCTATGATGTTGTGTAATGTGTCATTCACTAGAATGACTTAATAGATGTACTAGAATAGGAAAGGGTATGGGACTTTGACTATGTATTGCACATGTCACCTTCATGGGATAGTTCCTAGGTTTGTCTTCTAAAGACATGCATATGATTGTATAAACATGTTATGAACACACCTTATATGCTATTATGTTAAGTATATGATATGATGAAGTATGAATGTGCATAGTGTCTTGGAGTGTTGATATGAAAGGATTTCTCATACAGGTACACATATAGACTTATGCATTTATATATGAAGATGTGTGACTTTATGTGTTATGTTAAAGGTGTGCTCACATATATGTATACACACACACATGAATGATGATCTAGTCAATACAGGAACCTTCAAAGGTGTGCTCAAGTGTATCCTTAACTAGATAGTGGTAATACTTTCACTATGTCCATGTGAAAGGATATTTTCCAATTATTTAGGTTGACGAACTTTCATCTATGACCTATGAGCTAAGCATATGAGGGGATTAATATCCTAAGGCTATATTTTATAAATTAATATTAATGAAGGCTTTTAATATATTGAAATTACCTTAGCACTGAGTAAGGTTGACATTGGGAGGTGATGGCTTCCCATAGAGGAAGGTTCACCCTATAATCCTACAATGGGTGTTGACTACCCAAAGAGGGATACTCTTCCGATGGATTCCCATGAGAGGAAGCCCCAATTACAATGTGGTATGTAGAGGTATAATACCTTTCTCTTATTTCCATAACTATGCTTGCCACAAAGGATCTAGCAAGTGATATCACCTAATGTGCTAGTATTATACTCATGTTTTAACTTTTCAAGTAAGATGCCCTCTTTTTGGTGTGAAGGGACAACACCAAATTTCATGTTTAGCACCCATGGCCTTAGTGTCGATTAAGGTTATAGTTTCCCTAAAATAAAATGGACATTGGAAATAAATTAATAGGATCCGAACTAGGAGGACTTTAGGGAGGTTACTTCGGATAGGTGGAAGTAATGAACCTATATAGACATTGAAAAAGTATCTCCTTAGGAAGTCCTAGGAAGGTGATCTAATATGTATGTGTTCATGCGTGGCATGGTAGTATTTGTCTATTTTTCATGAAAATACGCATTATATGAGTCTATGTAATGTTTTCTTATACTTATATGCTCTATGTGAGTCTTAATGATTATATTATGAAGATCGTTGATATGAATGAAGTTGTCCTGATGTGTTATGTTGATGTATGAAGTGTTAAGATCTGTGGTCTCATGTAGGGTTTACTAAGAATGTATGGGGTTATGGGGCTTCATACCTTCATTGCACTAGTAGAAAAAAATTGGGGTCATGTACAAGGTCTAATAATGATGTATGTGAAGTGAAGTCATTATATGTGTAAGTTGATGTAGCTTACTGTGACGTTCTTAAGTTTTTGACTTAAACGTGTCTATAATGTTTTATGCTTATATAATGATATGTGTTGCCTTAGATAGGTTGTATGTATGCTTTATTTGTTACCGTAAGGTGATGTATTGCACCAAGTATCACTAGAGTGTTACTTGGGAGGTTAATGAATAAAAGAGAAGATAGTTCACTATTAAAGGAAATTAGCTCACTGTAATATGACTTGAAAATGTTAAAAATTCTATATGTGATCTCATGAAATGTTTGGCCCTTTTATGTTTATATGAAGTATGTGAATGATATAAATGTCATTATCGAAAGGTTTTATAAAGATTTACTCAAAAAGTCATGTAGTATGATTTCAAAAAAATGTCCCTTTTAAATGCATCTTTTTGCATGGTTGCCATACTTGGTGCATTATACTACTAATCACATTCTTCTATACTTTTTACACAAAATTTAGGTTATGGATGCATTAAAGGATGTCTATAGGATTGAGGAGCTTGATAGATTATTCCCAAGTTAAAGAAAAGGGGTCCTTAAGTTCCAAGGATTCCCTACTCATGTCTTACTGTAAAGTTTATTAAATGTTGTATTTTAATGTTGTTGAGTCTAAGATGCCGAAGAGACTTAGAGTCTAAGTTGAATATGGTATTATATTATATATATATATATATATATATATATATATATATATATATATATGAAGTAAGTTTCTAGGATTGATGTGCTATAAAAAAATTAAATTTTCTGCTAAATTTACTATGACAATGTGATGAATGATAACTATGGGCTTGTATAAGACCTCCGAGAAGTCAAATACGTCATGTTACTTGTAGGGGGTGATCCCCGGATTTGACGGCACACCTTTAAGGTCTCCTCTATTGACTAGATCATTATTCATATGTGTGTATACTTATATTTGACAAAACCTTTCACATAACACATTAAGGTCACACATGTTCATACATCAATATATAAGTCTATAGCTATAACTATATGAACAATCATTTCATATAAACCCACTAAGACACAATGCACATTCATACTTCATTATATCATATAAGTCATATTTATAATATGCCGACACATTCATTTTCTTGTACATAAAAATCGAAACTAGAAACAATCCTATCAAGGCACATATGTTCAATGCATAGGCAAGATCCTATACTCTTTCCCATACTAGTACACCTATCAAGTCATCCTAGTTAAGGAAACAAATATCATATTTTGATAGACATAATCTTAATATGCATAGTAGTAGACACTAGTGAATATAAAAACTACCTTTCATTTAGACACCATGACCTGTACTACTTGTAAGCATACATGTAAAGTGAGGGTGTGTGTACATTGATCAATATGATTAAATAATGGCTATCAACCATACATTGAGGTAGCCACTCTCTTAAGACCACATTACACTTTCAAGCATAGACCACATCATTTAGCATAGGAGGAAAGACAATCTTCATATTAAATTCAAGACTCCTAACTTTATCTATTTACACATTCATATAGAGGTACATGGGTAGGGTTCATCTTTAACAACCCTAAAAATTGATATGCTAAATAATGCTTAATGTGTCTAGAATGCCTATGATTAGACCAGGTTCATACGGATTGATGCGCGTAGAACCAAACCTGTGAACCCTCGCAACAGCCAATCCAATTAACTTGGTGAGTTAGTTGATCTAGAAAATGTTGGGTCCAGCCATATAGGGCACCCGAATATGAAGATTTAGTCGGATGAGTCTTACCTGAACTTAAAAAGGGGTAATCTTAATTTTGGAGGGTATAAGGGTAATATGGTCTTTTCCAAGCTAAGGATTGTATTGTAATTACCCTAAATAAATAATTAATTATTTAATTAATACTGTTGAGGAGCAATTTGGGTAGAAAGGGCCGAAATTGTCCCTCTGAGTAAAATCTTGCTCCACCCGGGTTATAACCTAGGTGGGAGCAATGATTTAATTTTATTTAATTTATTTGGTGAATTTATTTAATTAATTAATATTTAATTACTGATTTAATTAAAGAAAAAAAATCAGATTTTGAATAATAATAATAATAATAATAATAATAATAAAATAATAAATAATGACGAGTCCTAGTTTGACTAAGTCTCGACCTAACTCTTCTAATCCTAATCCACTCATTCTCACATTTTTGTCTACTCCTCTATCACTTTAAAACTTATGCATTCTGTAAAACAAAAGAATAGAACAAAAAATAATAATGTTCATCAAGAACTTGAACGCTAAAATCTCAAAAGAAAATTTAGTCTAAAAACGTAAGGCAAAACAAGGTTCTTGACGGGAATGTGCTTGAAGTTTCGATAGTGAGGCTTGGTTTCGTGGGAAATTGGCAGTATTTAAACAAGTGTGGAACAACGTTAAAGTATGGGTTTATCTCTTGGACTCCTTTCTCTTAGAGAATTTCCTTTCCACTAATTAAACCATTCTTGAAACTAGGGTTGTTCCCGTTCTTGTCGAACCTCTTGTCCCTAGTATCCTTCTGATTTTAATCTAAAATAGGTAAGAGATCATGTTGATGGTATGTTTGCTGGTAGTTTATGTATGAAGTGTGATTTTCGTGATAATATGTTCACGACTATGTGTTTGGAATTGTAAGCATGTTAATTTATGTCATCCGAATGTATGTGAAAAGTGATGTTTGTGCAAATGTTTGTGTAAATCATGATGTGCAAAAGTGGTGTAATGTTGCTGGATTTAATGGAAATTCTTGACTGAATATAACCATGTAAAAAATATAATTAAAGATTCACATATTGATTCATGAAACGTCCTAAGATCTAATGAACAAATGATGATAACAAAGAACTGAAAATAATGAACAAATTTCCAGTAATTGGTAGGTTGGGTTCGGCCAATCAAAGTGGTATAAAATCAAAGTGGTATCAAACGCAATGAAAATGAATGTAAAATAAGTAAAATTACTAGGGATTGAACCCAAGATATCATTTAATAAAAGCTACGAAAAAATCCACAAAAGATTATGAGATAAATGGATTGGAGGAGACTAAATTTCCAGGTTGTTGGAAATTGTAGTCTCGGCAAACTTTTAAAAAAATGAACTTCGTTTAATTTTTTTTTTAAATGTAAGGTGATTGGGGATTGAACCCATGACCTCACCAAATGAAAATTTCATAATTTTTTTTGAGAAAAATGCAAGGAAAAATAGATGTGGTGAGTGGGGATTGAACCCACAACCTCTTGAATGGATGAGAGAGTTAGGAGAAATATAAATGAGAAAATAAATATGGAGAGTGGGATTGAACACACAACCTCTTGGATAGGTGAGAAAGTAAAGAGATAAATTAAAAGAAAAATAATGAGCTTGTGGGGGATTGAACCCACAACCTCCTTGACTTAAACGAAAAAGAAGAGGAGAAACATAAAGGAAATATTATGGGGTTGATGGGGATAGAAATAGGGTCCCCTAAATCTGAAAATGCAATTATCAAGTTTAAAATAAGATTAAGTGTTGTACAAGGGATTGAAAATCGGGTTCCCTTGCCCAATTATGTATTGACACATAAGTTATACCTAAACAAATATTTAATGAATGCTGCCTCTAAAGATCGAAATCAATATCTTGGCATTTCTACAAGATGCATAAGTCTTGTACCACATAATATTGAGTAAACTTGAATCACTTAGACAAACTATGAATGAATCCTCTTGGCTTGTATGTGTGGACTCATAAATCTAGCATACGTTTTAAAGTAAGTGAGCCTAAGATGTATGTGATGAAATGATGTAACCGTAGAAGGGTTAAGTAAGAGTGTGAAACACACTAAATGGCCAAGTGCATTGGCATATGATTTAATGAACATTCACGTGAAGGGGTGAGTAACTGTAAAAAGAAAATGTGTTAAATTTAATTAATGAGGTGACAATATGATAAGAGGCTAATGTGAAAGATGAGAGCAATCTCAAATGAGCCTAAGTAAATGTTACCAAAATTACTCTAATGAAAGTATTGAAGTTAATAAATTCTTAATACTAATGGTGAGATGATAAATCATTTAATGAGTTATGATGTCCTCATGCTAGAAGCGAGCATCCATGACGTATGAGTTGAATGTAATGGAACTTTATACTGAGCATCGATAGGCTAGCTATGAGCGGTGATGCCTTCCTTAGGGTAGGGCGGAGGTTCATGTAACACTTATGAGATGAGAATGTCTGGCATGCCGGGTATGGATCTTCTTATATCACTTATTTGTTGAACCTATACTGCCAATATAGGGATCTATCATGGTTCGATTCTCTATATACGCTAGCATGTTTTGGTTTACTTTGGCCGGTGATTCCACCTCTTTTCGGTGTGGGGATTACACACTGGATTTCATGCTGCTCACATGATATATGTCTGTTAAGGTTAAAGTTCCCGAAGAAATAACGAGGCCTGCCTCTACGAATGCACATAATGAAATGAACGATACCAAAGGTGTTAGGATAGGATAATAGAGAGGTGAGTTAGACTTATGTAATGACACTAGGTTATTCTTGGTCGTTGCACAACAAACCCGATGAGAGTGTTAAAATTCATCCTAGGTATGACTGGTGATTGCACTAGTATATGAATGAATGAAAATGAAGTACGTATAAACGAACGAAGTATACTATGTGTTTGGCGAAGAAGGCTCCCTAGTTTAGGTCCCAAATGTTGAGCCCTCATTTTGAGAAGTCCTAATTTCAAGTCCATGATTCCATGGTCTTACGGCATATGAAATAATGATATGAACTACGTGATATTATATGTGCAATATATTATGTGCTGCTTGTAAAATGATATGTATGATGATGCATGTTACTCTCATGGAATGACTTTCCTAATCAAAATTTGGCAAGTCCACTAACTTTCCTAATCAAAATTTTGCAAGTCCACTGACTCGACTTTCCATAAATCATGTTGTTAGGAAAGATCTATTCTTACTCATGCATGTCCTGGGTGTGTTCTTGCATATACCCATACTTTGTATAAGTGTGTACTAGTCCGATACAACTCTATTCTTTTAGGTCTAGGCACAAACGGATGCTAGAGCTACGATACGACGCAGCAGCTATCTGGAAATAGAGCATTCATCCAGACATGTTAGACCCTCATGCTTTCGAGGACGCCTGCCCATTATATTATTGCTGAGATATAAGTTTGAGTTAGAAGAGTATTTTCCACTAGCGTTTATTTGTAATTTTATTTCATACATTGTATTGGTTCCACTTTGGCAAGTGTACACTTAATACAGTATTGAACTATTTCTTTCATTTGATGATCTTAATATTAGATAGTTGATTTTGAATGTTTGTGAGTTTATGTTGAATGTCTTATATGAATGTTAAGTAACAATAAGTTCAAATTTTCCGCTAAACATAACCTAGATGAAGTAACGATGATTTATGTAGGCTTGTCTGCGACCTCGAGAGGTCAACGACACCGGTCTCATAGGGATTCTAAACTCCGGTTGTGACAAAGTTGGTATCAAAGCTTTAGGTTAAATTCCGAGGATAATAAGTTCATATCAACCACATCGAGTAGTTTCTAAGTCATGGTAGTGAAATGCACCACTATCCTGAATTAGAGACTGTATGATGCATAGGAAAATTCCCTTATTCTGATCTTATCATTCCTTCTCTAATGTCTGACTTCTTGGTGTTAAGAGCGTATATAAAATCAACACTTGAGATTCAGAAAGATGATATGAGGAGAAACGCAGGAAGAGAGATTGGAGGAGCAGCTGCTGGGGTAAATCAAGTTTCTCCCCAAGCTCCAGCTGCTGGAATGGAGATGCTTGTTAACCCAACTAGTTTGATAGATAGAGAAGTGAGGACAACCTTGGTACAGATGGCCCAAGCAATCACCTTACAAGCTCAGGCTATGACAGACCAGGCAGAGAAACAAGGTGTTTCCAGGAAGAACCCACCTTCCTGCACAATGATTAGTAGGTAAAGGGACTTCACAAGGATGAATCCTCTCGTTTACACAAGATCTACGATTTCTGAGGATCTCGAGGAGGAGTGCAGGGCAACTATGCTTCATGATAGCATGGACCTTTTCAGGCTTATGGTACATGTCCAACAAGAAAAAAAAAGCAGGAAGAGGAAGCACACAAGGGAAGGGAACAGGTCAAGGAAATTTAAGGATAATTTTTCTAAGAAGAGTGGAACTGAAATTGGAGATAGGCCCAAGTTTATAAAGGGACTCTCCCACCAAGGGGATTCAAGTTCATTCTAGGGTCGCTATGATATGGATTCCGAGCCCAGTGTTAAGAGAATCAGTGAAGTAGATACACCTTAGGAGAGGCCGCCTTGTAGAAAGTGTGGCAAACTTCATGGAGGAGAGTGTTGGAGGGGGTCTACCGCTAAGAGGTTGAGAAAAACGGAAGTATAAAGTTCAACCGAATAGTCCAAGTGAAGAGGTCTCAAGGAGGCAACAATTCTTCACACTCAAGTCCAGGGGTGTAGGGGAAGACACCTCTGGTGATGTCTCAGGTGCGTAGCCTAAATTAGTTTTTCATGTGTATGGTTTTATGAACTAGTATGAAGTTAATATGTTGGAGTCATCATGTTGGTTGCTGACTTATGTGACTTGTTTGTTTATTTATGATGTATGCTTTGATATGACTAGTTTAGGAAGGAGTTCCTTAGTCTATTAATGCGAAGCTTCTAGTAAGTTTCAAGGATGTGCACCAACCTACTTATATATAAATCAGATATTAACCAATAAAAAGCATTGAATAACTTAGGTATCGATTTTCTCCATAAGTGTGCTACCATAGACTATCAAGCCAATGTAGTGAGGTTTCAGTTGCAAAATGTGATAGGTTAAACATGGGAAGGTTGTGGACCAATCCAATAAAGCTACATAATTCTAAATCTTAAGACCAACAAGATGTTATCTAAAGGGTTAGATATACTCCTCCTAAGGCTGGTTTTGTTTAAGAATATATATGTTTTAGTGCAATAGTAGACTTGGTGTTGTAAGTCCAAAATCATTTGTGTAATAATTGTACTATGCGAGTTCAAATGAATCCATGTTTGCATGTCATGTTGCTATTTTCGTATAGCGTGGACATGATTTTTTTGTTGCATGAGTTGTGAGGTGCATCAATTTAAGTGTTATTGAGAAGGAAGTTCCTCAATCTCAAATATGAAGCTTCAGATAAGCTTGAGTAATATGCACTATCCAGAATAAGGGTGAAATAGAAATTCACAAAGTGTAAAGTCTCAAGTATGTTAACATATTTTTGAAAATCACCCTCTTTATTTTAAAATATTGTGTAGTGTCATTCGGGGAAATTTTTTTCTATGATGGGGATAATGTAACAACCCTAAAAATGGATATGCTAAGTAATGCTTAATGTCTCTATAATGCCTACTATTAGACTGAGTTCACACGGATTGATGCGCGTAAAACCATACCTTTGAACCCTTGCAACAGCAAAACCAACAAACTTGGTGAGTTAGTTGATATAATAAAGGCTGGGTTCAGCCATGTAGGGAACCCGAATAAGAAGATTTACCGGTATGAGTCTTAACCGGACTTAAAAAGGGGTAATCTAATGTTTAGAGGGTCTAGGGGTAAATTGGTCTTTTCCAGGCTAAGGGTAGTATTTTAATCACCCCAAATATATAATTAATTGATTGATTAATATGGTGGAGGGGTAATTTGGATATAAAGGGCCGAAATTTTCCCTTTGAGTGAAATCTTGCTCGACCCGGGTTCGAACTTAAGTGGGAGCAAAGATTTAATTTGATTTATTTTATTGGGTGAAATAATTTGATTAATTAATATTTTAATTACTCATTTAATTAAAGGAAAAAATCATATTTTTAATAATAATAATAATAATAATAATACTAATAATAATAATATTAATATTAATAAATAATGAGTAGTCCTAGTTTGACTAAGTCTCCACCTAACTCTCCTAATTCTAATCACCTCATTCTCATTTTTTTCTTTACTCCTCTTTCACTTTAACGCTTATGCATTCTATAAAACAAAAGAACATAAAAAATAATAAAGTTCATCAAGAAGTTGAACGCTAAAAACTAAAAATAAAAGTTAGTCTAAAAACGTAAAGCAAAACAAAGTTCTTGACGGGATTGTGCTTGAAGATTCGGTGGTGAGGCTTGGTTTCGTGTGAAATTGGTAGTATTTAAACAAGTGTGGAACAATATTAAGGTATGGGTTTCTATCCTGGACTCCTTTCTCCAAGAGAATTTCGTCTCCACGATTTCAACGAATTTTTAAACTAGGGTTATTTTCGTTCTTGTCGAACTCCTTGTCACTAGTATCCTTTTGATTTCAATTGGAAATAGGTTATAGATCATGTTGTTGGTATGTTTACTGATTTTTTAAGTATGAAGTGTGTCTTTCGTGATAATTTGTTCATGACTATGTGTTTGGAATTGTAATTATGTTAATTTATGTCAATCGAAAGTATGTGAAAAGTGATGTTTGTGCAAATGTTTGTGTAAATCATGATGTGCAACAGTGGTGTAATGTTGCTTGATTTAATGGAAATTCTGGGATGAATATAACCATGAAAAAGAAATATACTTAAAGATGCTCCAAATGATTCATGAAACGTTCTAAGATCTAATGAACAAATGATGATAAAAAGGAGCTAAAAAAAGTCAACAAATTTCCTGCATTTGGTAGGTTGGGTTCGGCCAATCAAAGTGGTATAAAATGCAATGAAAAATGAATGTAAAATAAGTGAAATCACTAAGGATTGAACCCAAGACATCATTACATGAAAGCTACAAAAAAATCAACAAATGATCAAGACAAAATTGGATTGGAGGAGACTAAATTTCCTAGTTGTTGGAAATTGTAGTCTTGGCCAACTTTTAAAAAAATGAACTTCATTTAAATTTGTTTTTAAAAATGTGAGGTCATTGGGGATCTAACCCATGACCTCACCAAATGAAAATTTCATAATTTGTTTTTTGAGAAAAATGCAAGGAAAAATATATGTGGTGAGTGGGGATTGAACCCACAACCTCTTGAATGGATGAGAGAGTTAGGAGAAAAATAAAGGAGAAAATAAATATGGAGAGTGGGGATTGAACACACAACCTGTTGGATAGGTGAGAAAGTAAAGAGATAAATTATAAGAAAAATAATGAGCTTGTGGGGGATAGAACCCACAACCTCCTTGATTTAAACGAAAAAGAAGAGGAGAAATATAAAGGAAATATTATGGGGTTGATGGGAATCGATCTAGGGTCCCCTAAATCTGAAAAATGAAATTATGAAGTTTAATATAAGATTAAGTATTTTTCAAGGGATTTGAAATCGGGTTCCCTTGCCCAATTCCGTATTGACATATAAGTCATAAATAAACAAATATTTAATGAATGCTGCCTCTAAAGATCGAAATCAATATTTTGGCATATCTACAAGATGCATAAGTCTTGTACCACATAATATTGGGTAAACATGATTCACTTAGACAAACTATGAATGGAGCCTCATGTCTTGTATGTGTGGACTCATATGTCTAGCATACGTTTAAAAGTAATTGAACCTAAGATGTATGTTATAAAATCATGTAACCCTAGAACTATTAAGTAATAGTGTGAAACACACTAAATGTCCAAGTGTATTGGCATATGATGAAATCAACATTCATGTGAAGGAGTGAGTAATTATGAAAAGCAAAAGTGTTAAAGTTAATGAGTGAGGTGACAATATGATAAGAGGCTAATGTGAAAGATGAGAGTAATCTCAAATAATCCTAAGTAAATGTTACCAAAACGTACTCACCTATGAGAGTGTATAAATTAATGAAGAGACCAGTCTCTATGAACACTCTAATGAACGTATTGAAGTTAATGCATACTTAATAGTAATTATGAGATGAGAAATCATCTAATGAGATATGATGTCCTCATGCTATAAGTGAGCTTCCATGATGTATGAGTTGAATGTAATAGAACTTTATACTAAGCACCGATAGGCGAGCTGTGAGGGGTGATGCCTTCCTTCGAGAAGGGTAGAGGTTCACGTAACTCTCATGAGATGAGACTGTCTGGCATGCTGGGTATGGGGATACTTATATCTCCTGGTCTTTAAACCTATACTGACAATATAGAGATCTAGCTGGTTTCAATTCCCCATATACGCTAGCATGTTTTGGTTTACTTTGGCCGGTGATTCCATCTCTTTTCGGTGTGGGGATTACACACTGGATTTCATGATGCTCACATGATCTATGTAGATTAAGGTTAAAGTTCCCAAAGAAAGAATGAGGTCAGCCTCAACGAATACACATAATGAAATAAACGATACCAAAGGTGTTAGGATAGGATACTCAAGAGGTGAGCTAGAATTAAGTAATGACACTAGGTTATTCTTGGTCATTGCACAACAAAACCGATGAGAGTCTTAAAATTCATCTTAGGTATGAATGGTGATTGCACCAGTATATGAATGAATGAAAATGAAGTACGCATGAACGAACGAAGCATACTCGGTGTTTGGTGAAGAAGGCTCCCTAGTTGAGGTCCCATATGTTCAGCCCTCATTTAGGGAAGTACTAATGTGAAGTCCATGATTCTAAGGTCTCATGGCATAAGAAAGAATGATATGAACTACGTGATATGATATGTGAAATATGTTATGTGCTTCTTGTAAAATAATAAGTATGATGATGCATGTTACACTCATGGCATGACCTTCCTAATCCAAAATTGGCAAGTCCACTGACTTTTTTAATCCAAATTTTGCAATTCCACTGACTTAACCTTCCATAAATCATGTTGTTAGGAAAGATCTATTCTTACTCTTGCATGTCCTTTGTGTGTGCTTGCATGTACCCATACTTAATACAAGTGTGTACGACATGAGAATGATGAAGAAGGGAAATTATATCATCCTATAGCCTCTCGTACCAATTGATGTGTCTCAACTCACCACCAATGATACAATACTCTACAAGGCGTGGCAATATGAGACTTTTTGGACCCTAAACTACTTTTAAAATCTCGTGCTCTAATACCATGTTTGTCACGACCGGGGGAAACCCCTAGAAGTAACACGACATACTTGACCTCTCGGAGGTCTTATACAAGCCAATAGTTATTATTCATCGCATTGACATAGTAAATTTAGCAAAATATTTAAAACTTTTCATAGCACCTCATATGCTAGAAACTTCGCTTCATATACATATAAAATATAAGTCATAATACATATATAGACTCTAAGTCTCTTTGCCATATTAGACTCAATAACATTAGAATACATTAGGGAAATGGCCCTTAAGATATAATACAAAACTATACATTAATAAATAGACTTTGTTATTAGGACACATGAGGACATCCTTGGACTTAAGGATTCCTTTCCTTGGGATTCGGAAAATACCTATAAAGATACTCAATCATAACCTCCTTTAAGCATTCCATTACCTACACTTTGTGTAAAAAGTAGAGAAGAATAGGATTAGCACAAGAATGTACTAAGTATGGCAACCATGGAAAAACATGCATTTAAAAAGGGACATTTTCTTTAAAATCACACTTCATGTCATTTTGATTAAATCATCATAAAACCTCTATCAATAGCATTTACATCATTTTCATACTTCATAAAACACAATCAAAGGAAAAACATCATAGAAAAGCACTTATAGAATTTAAGTCCAGTTGGAGGTCACTTTACAGTGAGCTCATTCTTCTTAACAATGAACTATTTCTTTTAATTCATTAGTATCCCAAGAAATCCTTTAGGGATACTTGGTGAAATGTATCACCTTAGGACCACAATTAAAAATCAAACCTATCATCTACACAAGACAACACACACCATCAAAGAAGTATAATACCACATAAACATAGTTAAGTAAAGACCTTCATCATATAGTCAACAAGATCAACATCATGGATAAAGACTCATGTCATACACATCTTAATAAAAGGTGGAAAAATACTACAATGTCATGCATAGGGAACACATATAGAGTGACATGCATTAGAACACGTTCCTAGAACTTCCAAAGGAGCTACTTGTGCAATTTCTAGATGTGTTCATTACTTCCATTTTCCATTTTACTTTAGGGAAACTATAGCCTCAACAGACACTACGACCATGGGTGCTAAACATGGAATTTGGTGTTGTAGAGTATTAGAACAATGGAAGGTGTTCCTACCTAGCCAAGGTAGTACATTAACATACATCCTAGCATCCTTAGTGAATTCACTTTGATAGATCCTATTTGGAAAGCATAGTTTATGGAACTTGGGGCAAATCGTGGACATATCAACTCAACACCCTTTGTTGGGTAATAAGTCTATCCATCCCGTGAGGACCGTAGTGAACCTACCTCCCCTACTTAGGAAAGTGTCACTCCCTCACATGAAGACCGTAGAATACCCTACCTTCCCTATTTGGAAAATGTCACCCCTCATCTACAAGTTCACTCGGTGCTAAGCTAAGTTCCATTTATTGAAAATCCTTTATTACATTTATTTATAAAAACATAGGCTTTGGATATTCATTATTCATATGCATTAGCATGTTCAAGCACCTATCTAGTTTTCGAGTATTTTATGAAACACCTCTCAATGTTCCTCCTTTAACTAGATCATTATTCATGTGTGTGTGTGTATACATAGATGTGAGAAAACCTTTCACATAACACATAATGTTACACATGTTCATGTATCAATGCATGATTCTATAGGCATAACTATATGAGCAATCCTTTCACATACCTACTAAGACACTATGCACATTCATACCTCATCATATCATATACATAATATTTATAACATGTTCATATATTCATCCTTCATATACATAGAAACAAAACCTAGGAAGTATTCTATCAAGATATACATGTGCAATGTATAGACAAGGTCCCAGACCCTTGCACATACTTGTACACCTATCAATTTATCCTAGCAAGGATTACATAAGATACTTCACATACATATACTTTACATGCAAAGTAGTAGAAATTAGTGAATATGATAACAACCTTTCATTTAAACACCAAAACCTGTACTACTTGTAACATGCATGTAAGTGAGAGTGTGTGTACATAGGTAAACATGATCACATAATGGATATCAATTACTCCTTGAGGCATCCACCCTCTTAGGCCATATTATACTTCCAATAACATACCACATAACACATAATATCATAGGAGGCAAGGTAAGATAAACATTATAACCAAGGCTCCTAACTTTAGCTATTTGAACATTCATATAAGGGGTAAACGGGTAGGGGATACTAACCATTTTAACACCTCAATGGAGAAACCTATACGATATCCTAAAATGAATATACACATTCTCATACAATAGTTACACAACCTAGATCACAACTACATAGGAAGATAGACAAAATTACATCATAACGTGATCATCAGAATCTTTAAATCATATATTCATCAATTTTCCTTAAATTACATGGTCAACACATATATAATGATAATAAAATAAACACCGCCACCATAAGTGGACCATACCACACAATGACATACAAGGCTTCATCAACATTACTATAATGAAATAGAGAAGTAGAATAGCAGAGAGAATAATAATTCTTACCAATTTCTTATCCTTTGATCATCATTGATAAATACACCTTATTCATCAATAAGACACATATATGGCAGTAGCTACATTTTCTTTAAAAATATAAGAAACCATGTACAAGTCGTTACAAGATTATGCTATATCATAATACAACACATCAACATACTAGAAAAGTAGAATAACATAGATCATTAACTAATTTCCCTTGCATCGATTTAGATAATATTTAACTCATATCATGACTATAAGGCAGTATATAAACCTACATTAAACATATTGAAATCATAATTGCATACCTTTAAGATTGAGTTTACAACATAGGCATTTAGGCTTATCGATTTGCCAACGTATAGAAGACTTTACCAATACTATGAACTCTCTAAGGCTCTAATAATCATTAATATTTTGTGAACAATACACTTATTACGCAGTATTTAATTTTGTAGGAAATCAAGAAGAAACCATTCTTGATATAACAACAACTCAAGATCCATCACACACTTAGCTTTTTGACTTCATAGCCTAAATGAATATAGATCAATTCATGCAAGCCTTTCTTACATTTATCATTATGTATTAATACCTACAAAATTAATCGATTATTTCACCCTAAAACAGTAGCTACAACTGTTCATACATAATCACAACATTACACAAACGATTCCACAATCGACTTCAAGATAAGACAAAGATACATAGGCTATTCATGTTCAAATCTTCATATATTTATTATCATGGATTGATCATAATAAATTCATATAAATTCATGTATTTTACAGCATATACAATCACTTCAATGTAATAGAATCATAATTCATTAGATAATAAATCAAGATCATATGGCCCATGCAAGGCTAAATCATTTTGTGATAGAGCAGGGGTTCATCATGCAATTGGATTTAAACCCACTTCCAAATCAGTATATAATAATCAATACATTCATATTATGCCTTTGAAATCATTTTAGGAAAGAACTCATGGAAGATTGAACAACAAAATGTCTGATCATATTTTTCTCTTTTAAAATCTTTGAGAATGGATCTCTAGATGAAAAGATAACTAGCGATGAATATCACCATACTTTTGTCTAGTTGAAAACCTATTAAACTTGATGATTCATCCATATAAAATCCATCTTTAATCTGTTCTTGAGCTTCGTCAACAATGGTGGTTTCTAGAGAGAGTATTTTTGGAAGGAAAGGTTGCAGTCTTATGGGAGGATTATAGAATGGGTGATACGTTTTTTGTGACTTATATACAGCCAATAATAAATAAATAAACCTATTATAGTAAGGTTAGGACGTGGAGTGAATTTCCCATTCAACCCTTTAATTAATAGCACGCAGGCTGCCAGTTTCAGGCAACCTGTGACGAAGGCAATTACGGGGCATCGTGGCCTTGACGGGTCGCGCCTGGCCTCCGTTGTTGGGTAATTAGCCAAATATTGGATTTAGACCTGAAAAATTCAATTCCCCATCAACTATACCTTCTCAACGGGACGTTGGTGGACCAACGATCCGTCGTTGGGTCCGTTAATGGACACTTCCCAAGCAATGTCTTAGGCAGCATTGGGTTCTTCTTTTTGGGCCTCTTGTGGGGCCCTTTAGAAGTTTTACCCGGACGTTTCCAACGTTATTATAAGCATTAATAAGTTATAGGACTTCAAAATAAATTTAACCCAATACAAACATCTATAAGACGTCCAAACATCCTTGGCCTCAACATGATATACGATGATTCTCTTAGGGGCTATCTTTCGAACGCCTTGGACGTTCTTGGGCGTTTGACCTCATAACTTCATGAAACTTTATTTAGCAACATTAAATATCATTTTGAACCAACTTAATTCTTATTAGTCTCATTTCATACAAATTTAGGCATGCATAGACAGATGAGGTACATAAGCGACTAGTCGTCGAACGTCTTGGTCGTCCCTTGACGTTCGACTTCCTAATCACTTCAAACATTTAACACTGAATATATTACAAATAATATGACATTTAGAACATTATATTATCATGAAACAACCATAAACACGTATAAACACATATTAGGCTTCTAGGTGACTTAGTCGTTGAAAGTCTTAGTTGTCCCTTAACGTTCAACTTCCAATACCTGTAATATTTTAGATACTGCCCATATACTATATTTTAAGAACATTTAGGAAATTAGAAATTGAAAAAAAACATGCTAGTATCTATACACCTTGTCTCATGTTTGGGGTCTTACAACTTGATCTTGAAGTATGTTGTTTTTTAATAGATTATATTATACTTGTGATACATAGATTTATGATTATGTAGTATTTAATAGGGTGACATATAGATGATGTTGATTATATCTATGTTCTTTTTAATGATATGATATATGTGAAGTATGTGTGTGTCTTGGTTGATAGACTTGTGTCCCTTACTTGCTACATGTAGAATGTGAATAAGAGTTCTTGACTTAGTTTGTTAAAGACTCTTAGTCATGTATATGTGATTGATATTTTACCTTGAACATTGTTAAGAAGGTTATGTATGTGGAACCTTCATCCTAGAGGTAAGGTTATGATATCCTTGAAGTTTAAATTTGTAGTGGTATCCTTCTTGTGTGAATGGTGAACTTAAGGGTTGTTTGTTGGAACAACATGAAATCATCCGTAGGAAATTCATTAATCTATCCTATTATCCATTGTAGGTAGCCTTATTTGACCCTCTTTTGTAAGGTGTAACTTTATTGGGTTGTGAACTAGATATGTGACCTCTTCATGTACTCCTTTATTGAAATTCTCCATGAAAATAATTTCTAGCACCGAGTGAGTATGGTTTGGGAAGTTGCTCTGTATAAAACGACATTAGAGAACAATGAAACCCTTCATATTCCTTGACAACATTAGAGAACAATGAAACCCTTCATATTCCTTGACAACATTAGAGAACAATGAAACCCTTCATATTCCTTAACCATGTGCCTACATGGGATGTGTCCTAGTTATAACATTGGCAAGTACAAAAACCTCCGTCGGAGTAGGTGCCTGCCTCCAAATTCCATGCATAGCTAGTATGGTCTATTTTGGTTATTGATTATTCTCATCATATGGGAAACCCACTAGTATTGAAGAAGTTTTATGAAGTTTAGGTGGTGGTATGGGACACTATCTAGACATTGCACAATTAGTCTTTGAAGATGTTAGTGAGTGAGTCCTTAGTTCTTGTCAAATACCATTACTTCAATGTCCTTATATATATGTTGAATGTATCTTAAGTGAACTAACGAAGACAATGACTTAAGTTAGAAAGCATGTTAATGAACAACTACCTATCTAGAGTAGTTTAAGGGTTGCGTAGATAGGAATGTCAATTGATAAAGTAGACATGATCTAAACATAACATAGGTAGTCTTAAGGATTATTTAGGATATATTGGAGATGGTATATGGGTGTTCTCTTCTAAAATTACTTGAGGAAGTATTTTGATTACTTTTGGGAGGAGAATTGTAAGACATCGAAAATTACTTAGGTGAATATAGAGCCTAACGTGGATGAATTGATGGTATAAGGTATTAAATTGGTATATAATTTGGGATAGAGGTTGTATCTAAGAGTTTGGGTGCATTAGAAGTGAAACGTCAAGGGATGACCAAGACGTTCGACGACTAGGTCACCTAAGTGCCTCATATGTGGTTTTAAATGTTTATATATGATGCATGAGATTATATATTTCTTAAATTAGTTTATATGGTTTTCAAAGTTGGTGTGTCAAGTTTTGTGAAGTTAATAGGTCAAACATCTAAGAACGTCCATTACGTTCGAAATTTTTTTTCATAAACGACCTTGCGTGTCTATGTATGTTTCATCGAGTATTACGTTTTTGTTTTTAATGAAACTTATATGGTAGGTACAAAAACAGTATACAAACATATTTGGGGTGGAAACGTCTGGGTACGAATCCATGTAGGACCCGCTAGGGGCCCTAAAGATGGACCCCAACATTTCAGCTCAACACTGCCAAGCGGTTGGCAAATGACGGCCCAATCGATGGCCGGTTGACAAGGCAACGTCCTGTCGATGGGTCTCGTAGATTGAACAAACTTGTCTAAAGGTTAAAGAGATGCTAAAGCAACCAACGAAACCCAATCGACGGGACGTGGGTGAGACCACGGACCATCGATGCTCATGTCGATAGGTCTATGTGTTTCATCCAACTTTCTGTTAACTTGAGGGATGAAGTTGTAAATTCACCCCAAGCCCGTATAAGTCATTGGATGGTATTTTTTAGTATTTATAGGTATTTAAGAGTATCAAAGTTATTAAACTCTCATTATAACCCTAACACCTAAATCAAAACACATTCCCTCCAAAAGTTTATCCAAAAACCTCCTTATGAGTTCAAAGTGAAGATGGATCTTCAATTACATCTGGATTCTTCAAATAAAGTATGGGATCTCTTCACTTAGGCTTGCTTTAACTTTTGATCCAATGACAAAGATGATTGTCAATGATCTCCAAAAAATGAAAAAGTTCAATTTCTACTCTAAGTCTTGGATTCTTGCATAATGGTTTCCAAACGTTTATATATGATGGAATTGATATATAATTGATGTTTTACAATGAAATTATCCATGAACCCTTGATCCTCTCAAATCTCTAAATTTCACTAAAATACGGGTGAACTATTTATGCTTTGATATTCATAAATTCATGTGTAGATTGTTATGGGCTTTTAATTCATGTATAGATTATGTATGTATGGTATATATTCTGTTTCAGTTTGATTAATTGAGTAATGAATACTCTTAGATCTATTGCATGCTAAGCTTATTGATTTGATATTAACTTAATGCTTATAATTTCTAATGTAATTTTCTATGGGCTATCTAATCATACAATAATAATATTCAGTTGATATGTAGGTTGTATTAGATTGAGAAGTATGCAATGAATTTACTTAGCTTCATTGATTAGTGATATAATTGTATTGAGTTGTTGGTTATTGCCTTGGGTAAGGGTCTTATAATATTGAATTGGATGATTTAGATTTGGAATCAAAACGGTAAGATTGGTGGGGGTATGCTGACCTAATTCCTTTTATTTATGTTAATTAGACTTTAATTATGTTGTGATTGGAATGGTCCACTTATGGTGTCGGTGATATGTGAATTAATGTGGCCTTGTCGGCGTTACTTTATGCAAAATGATTATCTTTGCCTTTTCGGCACTACTTGAAGTATTATGATGTTTTCTTAGTTGATTTATGTGAAGTATAATCATATCTATCTATATTTGAATAAATGTGAAAATATGTTTTCTTTCTATGTATGTTAGGAAATCATGTAAACTATGACTATGTTCTTCTATGTGTAGTCTAAGGGTTGATGCATGGTTGTTCATACTTGACTATATGAGTCTATAATAGTTATATTGATGATGATATTGTAGTGTTTAGGATGACTTAAAGATGATAATGATTATTCCTATGTGCTTATATAATGACTAGTAATATGTATTAAGGTAAAGTATGTGGTGTCTTGTCTTGGTTGACTCGTGTCCCTTACTTGATTCTTTTATGAACATTGATATGTGATGTCTTCACTTAGGGTTATATAATCTCCTTGTATTGAATTTATGTAAAATATGTTACCTTGAATGATGTTAAGAGTGTCTTTTATGTGAAACCTTGAACCTAGTGGTAAGGTAATGTACGTTAAAGTCAAAAGTCGTAATGGTATCTTTCAAATAAAGGAATGATGGACTAATGGTTACTTGGCTGGAACAGCATCATTTAAATTCTTAGGGAAGTCATAATGATCTTGTTGTCACCATTGGAAGGTAGACCGAAGAGGTTATCTCTTGTAGGGTAAATGTGATTGGGTTGTGAACTTGTTATAGAACGCTTTTACGTGAACATTTAATGTGAATTACTCTATGAGAACAAAGGCTAGCACCGAGTTAGTATTGTAAGGGGAGTAGTGCTAGTTCAGTATGAGACTAGATTAAAATGCACACCCTTCATATTCTTTAACCATTTGTCTACATGGTATGTGTCCTAGTTCTACCCTTGGAAAGTAGAGCACCCTCATCGGAGTAGGTTTAAACTCTCGATTCCATGAGTTGATAATATGGTCTATGCCTGTTAATTCCTATTCTCATCATATGGTATACTTTCTAGTACTAGAGATGTTTTATGAAGTTTAGGTGGTGTTATGAAATAATATCTAGACATTGCACAATAGGCTTTGAAGGTGTTAGTGAGAGGCCCTAGGTCTTGTTCAAGACCATTACTTGAATGTTTTTTATGGGTTGAATGTCTCTTAATGAACTAATGAAAAAAATGACTTAGGTTAAGAAATTATGTTAAAATGAAGTAGTAATTATCTAGAGTAATTAAGTGTTTTCTAGTTAAGGTGTGAAGGGAGAATAGGAATGGTCACTTCTTATCTTACCTAGATAAGTCTTAATCGTTAGGGATGTTGGTTGATTATATGGACATGATATAAGCCTTAGGTAATATTAAGGATTAGGTAATTTTGGAGAGGTCACTATGGACGTTATCTTCTTGATTTACTTAAGTAAGTCTTTTGATACCGTTTGGAAGGAGAATGTCCTATAACCTATATGCTTATGTGTTAAATAAGAATGATTCTATCTTAAGGAGTCTACTAGATCTCTTAAGTGTCTTTGTAAGGGATTGTATGGGCCGTCGCTTCACAACTCACTCAAGTGAACCTTAGAGTCACATTGGTAGGAAAATCTCATGTTCTTATCTTGATATCTCTTAAGTGTGTATGTGACTCATTATAAGTTATTTTGAGGGTCATTTAAGCACATCTAGAGAAGGTGTATGAGAGGTATCTCTTTGTGTGACATATGTGAATCTTAGGATATCTTTGAGTGAGAAGATTACATGCTAAAGGGTGTCTAAAGTAATGTGAAGGAACTTCATGTAACAGTGAAGTGACTTCACTATACAGTGAAGTGACTTCACTAACTTCACTGTAATGTTTGTCAAAAATTGTGATTTTTGCCTAAATAATTTCTTATGTGTTTCGAAGTTATTAAATGTTGTTCTTATGCTTATAGTATGATGTTTTAATCGAAATTCATGAAAATCTTATTATATACTAAATGTCCCTTGTTCAAGGTTTTTGCATGGCTTCCATACTTAGTACATCTAATGTACTAACCCCTTCTTTTACTTTTTGACTAAAGTGTAGGGAAATTGAATCTATATGTACCATGAAGGATCGATAGGTTTCTAAGGGTTGAAGATGAAGTATTGGTGAGTCCTCATCAATTCGAGGACAATATCCACATGTTCCTTGTATCTTAAGTTTTTACTTTATATCTTGTATGGGCTTAGTCCGAAGTGTTGTTAACTCGAAAGTCTAGATGTTTCCATGGGATGTTGTATAGTTTTAGTGTTTTAATGAGAAGTCTTCCGCTTGTATATTTTTTATAAAAGAGTTCTTAGCTTAGATGAGACTTCTTAAAGTCTCATTTCCTTTATGACGACACAAGGATGTCCTAACTTCTAGGATGTTCTTGCGGGTCGTGATAGAGATTGTATTAGAGCATAAGGTTTAGGGAGTTTCTTAATTGGCGTATGAACCACATCTAGTAGAGTCTTGTTTATAATGTGAAATTCGCCACATTATAAATAGGAGGCTATTGGGTGGTAGGATTAGTTTTACTTCTTCATTCATCTAATCATGCCTAAGAGCTTTGTATAAGGTGTCTTTCCCTTGTTCCCCTTATGTGTTGGTCCCTTGAGGGTGAATTTATGATGTTTGTGTTGAGGGAGACAAAAGATGAGATGTGACTTGTGAGATGAGGTTGATAGAAGGTCATTTTGACCTTAGATTGGTTTGGTTATGTTGTGATGGGTATTGAATTTAGTTTCTTCTTCAATTAGCTTTTTATTCTTCAAATAAGGTATGAGAGCCTTCATCTAACACTTGCTATCATATTAGAGAAATCTTAAAAGATGATTTTTGAAGATTTCAAAAAGATGAAAAAGTCCAATTTCTACTGTAAGTCTTGGGTTCTTGCATAAATGGTTTCCAAACGTTTATATATGATGAAATTGATGTTTTACAATGAAATTCTCCATGAACCCTTGATCTTATTATATCCCTAAATATCACTAAAAATGGGTAAATTGATTATGCTTTAATATTCATGAATTCAGGAATTCATGTGTAGATTGTTATGTGCATTTGATTTCATGTATAGATTATGTATGTATGGTGTATAGGCTGTTTCAATTTGATTAATTGAGTAATGAATACTCTTAGATTTATTTCATGCTAAGCTTATTGAATTGACATTGACTTAACTCTTATGATTCCCAATGTAATTTTCTATGGGCTGTCTAATGATGCAGTAATTATATCTATCGATATCTAGGGAGTATTAGATTTAGAATTATGTAATTAATTGACCTAGATTCAATGATTATTAATATTATTGTATTGAGTTATTTGTTATGGCATTGGGTGAGGGTTTTATAATATTGAATTGGATGATTTATCTTTGGAATCGAAGCTTTAGGATGGAGTGGGGGTACGCTGTCCTAATTGGTTTTAATAATGTTAATTAGACTTTAATTATGTTGTGATTGGTGTGGTCCACTTATGGTGGCGGTTCTATGTGAATTGATGTGTCCTTGTTGGCGTTACTTTATGCAATATGATGATCATGACCTTCTCGGCACTACTTGAAGTATTATGATGATTTCCTTAGTTTATATATGTCAACTATGAGTATATATATATGTGTGAAGTAATGTGAAAGTATGTGTTCTTTCTATGTATATTAGGAAATCATGTAAACTATGACTACCTGCTTCTATGTGTAGTCTTAAGGTTGATGCATGGTTGTTGCTACAAGACTATATGATTCTATAATATTTATATTGATGGTGATATTGTAGTATGTAGGATGACTTAAAGATGATAATGGTTATTCCTATGTGCTGATAGAATGACTAGTAATATGTATTAAGGTGAGTATGTGGTATCTTGTCTTGGTTGACTTGTGTCCCTTACTTGATGCTTGTATGAACATGAATATGTGATGTCTTTAAATAGGGTGGTATAATCTCTTAGTCTTGAATGTATGAAATATAAGTGAGCTTGAATGATGTTAAGAGGGTCTTTTATGTGAAACCTTGGACCTAGTGGTAAGGTTATATATATTGAAGGCAAAAATCGTAATGGTATTCTTCAAGTAAACGAATGATGGACTTAAGGTTAATTTTCAGGAACGACATCATGTTAATCCATAGGATAGTCATAGTAAGCTTCTTGTCTCCATTTGAAGGTAGCCCTAAGAGGTACTCTTTGGTAGGGTAAATGTTATTGAGTAATGAACTTTTTATGGAACCCTTTCATGTGAACCTTTAATGTGAATTACTTTATGAGAACGAAGGCTAGCACCGAGTGAGTATGGTAAGGGGAGTAGTTCTATTTAAGCATAAGACTAGATTACAAAGCACACCCTTCATATTCCTTAACCATGTGCCTACAAAGAATATGTCCTAGTTCTACCCTTGGCAAGTAGACCACCCTCATCGGAGTAGGTTAGAACTCCCGAATCCATGATTTGCTAACATGGTCTATGTCTGTTAATGCCTATTCTTATCATATGGGATACTTACTAGCACTAGAGAAAATCTATTAAGTTTAGGTGGTGGTATTGGACTCTATCTAGACATTGCACAATAAGCTTTGAAGGTGTTAGTGAAATTCTCTATGTGTTGTTGAAGACAATTACTTGAATGTCGTTTATGTGTTGAGTGTCTCTTAATGAACTAATGAATGTAATGACTTAAGTTAAGAAAGTATGTTAAAATGAAATGTTACTTATCTAGAGTAATTAAGGGTTGTCTAGTTAAGGTGTAATGGGGGGAATAGGAATGGTTACTTACTATCTTACGACTTCAACATACAGAACCTTACGACTAGGTTCAAGGTTTCATATAAAAGACCCTTTTAAAATCATTCAAGGTCACTTATCTTTCATACATTCAAGTATAAAAGATTAAACTACCCTATGTCAAGACATCACATACTACTGTCATACAAGCATCAAGTGAGGGGCAAAAGTCAACCAAGACAAGACATCACATACTTCACCTTAATACATATTACTAGTCATTCTATAAGCAGATACAAATAACCAGTATAATTCTTAAAGTCATCCTACACACTTAGATATCATCATCAATATAATTATTATAGACTCGTATAGTCAAGTAGGAACAACCATGCATCAATCTTAAGACTACACATAGAAGCACATAGTCATAGTTTTACATGATTTCCTAGCATACATAGAAAGAGCACATACTTTCACATTACTTCACTTATATATATATATATTTCGATCCCAAATCAAAATCATGAAATTCAATATTATAAGACCCTTACCCACGTCCATAACAAACAACTCAATACAATTATATCAATAATCAATGAAGCTAGGTCAATTCATTGCATACTTCTCAATCTAATACAACCTAGATATAAATTGAATATAATTATTGCATCATTTGATAGCCCATAGAAAATTAAATTAGAAATCATAAGCATTAAGTCAATATCAATTCAATAAGTTTAGCATGAAATAAGTCTAAGAGTATTCAGTACTCAATTAATAAAATTGAAACAGCCTACACACCATACATACATAATCTACACATGAAATCAAAAGCCCATAACAATCAACACATAAATTCATGAATATTAAAGCATAATCAATTCATCCATTTTTAGTGAAATTTAGAGATTTTAAAAGATCAAGGGTTCATGGAGAATTTCATTGTAAAACATCAATTTCATCATATATAAACGCTTTGAAACCATTTATGCAAGAACCCAAGACTTAGAGTAGAAATTGGAGTTTTTCATCTTTTTTCATCTTTGAAAATCATCTTCTGAAATTGGCTCTAAGATGACAGCAAGACTTCGATGAAGTCTCTCATACCTTATTTGAAGAATACAAAGATAATTGAAGAAGAAACACTATTTAATACCCATCACAAGGTAACCGAACAAAACTAAGGTCAAAATAACCTTCTATCACAACTCATGTCACAAGTCACATCTCATATTTTCTCTTGCTCACCACAAAGTTCATAAGGTTAACCTCAAGGGACCAACACATAAGGGAAACAAGGGAAATATACCTTATACAAAGCTCTTAGGCACGATTAGACGAATGAAGAAGTGGAACTTTTTCTACCACCCAATAGCCTCCTTTTTATAATGTGGCAAACTTCACATTATAACCAAGACTATACTAGAGGTGGTTCATACGACAACTAAGACACTCCCTAAACCTTATGCTCTAATACAATATCTCTCACGACCCGCAAGAACACCCTAGAAGTTAGGACATCCTGTTATCGTCACATGGCAAATGAGACTTCAAGAAGTCTCATCTAATCTACGAACTCTTTCATAAACAATATACAAGTGGAAGACTTCTTATTAAAACACTAAAACTATACAACATCCTATTGAACAATCTAGACTTTAGAGTTAACAACACTTAGGACTAAGCACATACAAGACATAAAGTAAAACCATATGACCTAAAGAACATTTAGATATTGTTCTTGAATCGATGAGGTCTCACCAATACTTCATATTCAACCCTTAGAATCCTATCCAACCTTCATGACACATCTAGATTCCATTTACCTACACTTTAGTCAAAAAGTAAAAGAAGGGGTTAGCACATTAGATGTACTAAGTATGTAATCCATGCAAAAATCATGAAAAGGAGAAATTTAGTTTATAACATGCTTTTCATGAATTTCGATTAAAACATCATACTATTAGTATAAGAACAACATTTAACAACTTAGAAATACGTAACAAATCATTTAGACAAAATGTCACATTTTTTTGCAAACATTACAGTGAAGTAACATCCTCTTTAGATGTGCCTAAACGACCCTCAATGTTACTTATAATGAGTGACATACACAATTAAGAGATATTAACATAATTGTATTGAGTTGTTTGTTATGACCTTGGGTGAAGGTCTTATAATATTGAATTAGATGATTTAGCTTTGGAATCGAAGCTTTAGGATGGAGTGGGGGTACGCTGCCCTAATTCCTTTTATTTATGTTAATTATACTTTAATTATGTTGTGATTGATGTGGTCCATTTATGGTGGCGGTGCTATGTGAATTGATGTGGCCTTGTTGGCGTTACTTTATGCAATTTGATGATCATGACCTTGTCGGCACTACTTGAAGTATTATGATGATTTCCTTAGTTGATTTATGTCAACTATGAGTATATCTATATATATGTGAAGTAATTTGAAAGTATATGTTCTTTCTATGTATATTAGGAAATTATGTAAACTATGACTATGTCTTTCTTTGTGTAGTGCATGGTTGCTCGTACTTGACTTTATGTGTCTATAATATTTATATTCATGGTGATATTGTAGTGTGTAGGATGACTTAAAGATGATAATGGTTATTCCTAAGTGCTGATGGAATGACTAGTAATATTATTAAGATGAAGTATGTAATGTCTTGTCTTGGCTGACTTGTGTCCCTTACTGATTCTTGTACGAACATGAATATGTGATGTATGGATATAGGGTGGTATAATCTCTTAGTCTTGAATGTATGAAATATAAGAGACCTTGAATGATGTTAAGAGTGTCTTTTATGTAAGACCTTGAATTTAGTGGTAAGGTTATGTATGTAAAGTCTAAAGCCGTAATGGTATCCTTCAAGTAAAGGAATGATGGACTTAAGGTTAATTGTCTTGAACGACATCATATTAATATATTTGAAAGTCATAATGAGCTTCTTGTCGCCATTGGAAGGTAGCTCTATGAGGTCCTCTTTGGTAGGGTAAATGTTATTGAGTAATGAACTTTTTATGGAACCCTTTCATGTGAACCTTTAATGTGAATTACTCTATGAGAATGAAGGCTAGCACCGAGTGAGTATGGTAAGGGGAGTAGTTATAGCTAAGCATAAGACTAGATTACAAAGCACACCCTTCCTATTTCTTAACCATTTGCCTACATAGGATATGTCCTAGTTCTATTGTTGGCAAGTAGACCACCCTCATCGCAGTAGGTTAGAAATCCGTAGTCCATGAGTTTCTAACAAGATATATTTCGGGTAATGCTTATTCTCATCATATGGGATACTTACTAGCACTAGAGAAGTTCTATGAAGTTTAAATGGTGGTATTGGACTCTATCTAGACATTGCACAATAGAATTTGACGGTGTTACTAAAAATCCCTAAGTCTTGTTCAAGTCCAATACTTGAATGTCCTTCATTTGTTGAATGTCTCTTAATGAACTAATGAATGTAATGACTTAAGTTAAGAAAGTATGTTAAAAGGAAATTTTACTTATCTAGAGTAATTAAGGGTTGTCTAGTTAAGGTGTGAAAGGAGCATAGGAATGATCACTTATTATCTTACCTAGATAAGTCGTAATATTTAGGGAAGTTTGTTGATTATGTGGACATGATCTAAGCCTTAGGTAATATTAAGGATTAGGTAATCTTGGAGAGGTCACTATGGACGTTATCTTCTTGATTTACTTAAGTCTTTTGAGAGACTTTGGAAGGAGAATGTCCTATCACCTATATTTTAATGTTTTAAATGAGAATGATTCTATTGTAGGGAGTTTATATGATTTATTAAGTGTGTGTGTAAGGGATTGTATGGGCGGTCTCTTCACAACTCACACAAGTGAACGTTAGAGTCACATTGGTAGGAAAATATCATGTTCTTATGTTGATTTCTCTTAAGTGTGTATGCCACTCATTATATGTAATATTGAGGGTCGTTTAGGCACATGTAAAGAGGGTGTATGGGCGGTCTCTCTAAAGAGGGTGATGTGCCATGAAGGATGGTTAGGTTTCTAAAGGTTGAAGATAAAGTATTGGTGAGTCCTTATCAATTCGAGGAAAATATCCACATGTTCCTTATGTCTTATGTTTTTATTTTATGTCTTGTATAGGCTTAAGAAATATTTGCATTAGAGATTTGCGATGGTTTAAAAAGACGAAAACAAAAGGCAAAAATAATACAAGTTGAAACAATTATTCTGTTGTCTTATGATGGGTAATCATTACCTTTGCGGAAAACATTTATAGAAAAACTGAAATGACTCACTAATAATAATAAAATACAAGGTTGTAAAACAGATTATATTATTTATGTTTCTTGGATGATGTCCCATACCAAGCAAGTACAACTTTATAGTCCCCTATGGACCTTGTTACAATCTCCATGTTGTATTTAAAAATCTACAATTGCACTTGTTCCCTAGGACCGATTTTAATACACCTGTAAGTAGCAGTGATATTAATAGTCATAATGTTATATTTCAAGTATTTTGATGACCCTCACAAATATAGGGACCCGGTCCCTAGAAGAGTGCTCTCGTCCTGTTTATCCTAGGGTAAAACTGTAAAGTATTCATGTCAGGTGGTAGGTGAAAGTGCAGCGTACTGAACCAATACAAAGAGTCGATGAGATTGACTATTTTAGTGGCTCACAAATGCGGGGACCTGGTCCTTCTACAGTTTTCTCTATCTGATACATAATGGTGTACATCTGTAAAGTTGTCCTATTAGTGGTAAGTGAGGCGCCAACGTACTGAATCAATCAGAATGGTAGAGGTTGTTTGTCCATTTGTTAATAATTGTGTATGGTTGATACTTTCAAAAGGACAAACAACATATTAAGTTCATTAATTCAATAAGATGAAGTGAGTCAACAAGTCTTTGTAAAAAATCTCAAGCATCAAATAACGCAACAAGGGACCTGGTCCCGGAAAGTGTGCTATGCGAAAATGACAAATATACAACTACCAAAAGGCTACCAACTCTAATGTGGTTGGTGCATAAATTTTGAGAACAAAAGTCTCTCATCCAATGGCCTTGTCCCAACAATTTTTGTTCATTTCAATGTAGTATCTTCTCTAACAAGATAAACATAGAGTTTTGGCAAACAGAGTTTTGGATTTCAGAAATCCAAAAGCTCAAAAACAAACCGCATTTCAAGAAGTATAATCCTCAACATCAACAGGGACATGATAGAGTTGCTAGTTATCTAGTTGTCTTAGGATAATAACTTTTGTGCTTACATTGTAAATTTGCTCCTAATCTATAAAGGATTCATTTATTTGTTTAAGGTTTGTAAAAGTCAAAATCAATTAGGGTTAACTGATTTTAGTGGGAAACATTTTGTTGGTGCTTACTAAAATTCTAAGTCATCTAGAGTTAGGTGGTTTAGTGGGCAGTGTGGTATCCACTTAGCAATGTCTAAGTCATCCAGGGTGTGGTGGCTTAGTGGGCATTGTTGTATCTCCTCGAAGAAATTCTAAATCGTCTAGAGTTAGGTGGTTTAATGGGCGGTGTTGTATCCGCTTAGAAAAGGTCTAAAGTTATAGTGGTGTGATAGCTTAGTGGGAATTATTGTATTTGCATAGTGATATGCTCAAATTATACCACCCTAAAAAATTATAAGCGGTCGTATCAAGTAAAGAACCCAACTATTAGGTTGGGGTTGATCCCACGACGAAAATGGTTTAGACATAACTTCAGGGTATGATTACTTGTATTTAGTCAACTACTTTCCAAAAAAAGGATATTAAAAGGGGGATTTTGTGAAAAAAAAAGTCTTTTAATATTGCTATGTAAATAAAGTAACAAGATTGAATCTTTAGTGTTTATCAAGTTGTGAGAGAAACTAGGGTGCAAGTGTTCCCCATAGGTTTATAACGTCGTATCCCTAGCTATAACAATTCTTTCTTAGTGTTTTTCATGCAAAGAGATTAGTTCGGTATCTCTTAATACTTGGTCCAACATTTTTAGATTTTCACCTCGTACCTTGGTCTGGCTACATGTGTCTAAGTTACTAGCCCTTACCTTTAGTTCATATTAAGCATCATATTCGATGTATGTATTAGTTATTATTTCGCACCAATCGAGACTAGCTTATTATATAGTGTCCTTCTAAATCTAAGTTGATAATTCATTTCCTATTAACTACCTCCTTGGTTCGGCAAGTAGCAATAAGGCGAGTTCTAACACGTGCACTCATCAAAAAGAATTTAATGTGAGAGTATAATCAATGCATACAATAACCTATTTGAGAATTGTTATTAAGCTAGGTTTACTTTGTTAATCACCCATGGTTCCCACAACCCTAGTTGTGGATTTAGTTACCCATATATAGAAGAACACAATTCACGGTTTATAAACAATAAATCATGAACATATTTGACAAATTCGAAGAAAATCCTGATATTCATTCTGAAACCACACAAATCACTTGAAAATCAAATTCGCATAATTTGAATTAATGTTAAAGTTGCAAAAAAAAATCTCCAAGAACAAACAAAGAAAAATAATAAGAGAATCCAACCCCAAAAATGATGTTTTACATCGTATTTATAAATAAAAATTTTCCTAAAATAAAATAAATTCAAATAGGTAAAGTCGTCCAAAAAACGCGGCTTAAATAGATGATCCCCACAGACGGTACGTCGATGAACAAATAGATCGTCGACTGCCTCTATAAGTCTACACTTAGCATATTTTTTTAGCCTTCAACTAGCATCTTCTACGATCCAATTGATGGACCACCATCACGGTCTGTTGATGCCTACGATCCGTTGATCCCTTTCGTTGTTCCATACTTAGCTTTTCTTCAACTTCGGCTACTAGGACTTTCTCTAGTCAGATCGATGATTTAACAGGACGGTCCATCGATAAATCAATGGATAGTCAATCCTTTCGTAGCCCCACACTTGGTCTGAATTCCCCGAGTTGCTTCCAGATGCCGGAAACTTTACTCTAGGGTCACCATCTATGATCCATCGATGGAATGACGGGCCGTCAGTAGTCTTCGTGGATCACCTCTCCAATAAATCTCAGCTGCTTTTTGTGTTTTGGTTTTGGACACCTTTCCTGCAAAACTAATATAAAAACATATTAAAACATATAGAAAAAGGCTCTAGACACACACCAATCTTAAGGAAAAAGAATCAAAAGTACCATGAAATCACGATACATCACTTAGGCTCTTCAAGTAATGGGTAGACTACTTGGTCGTGAGATTAATAACTTTTTGTCATATTGTATCTAAATGTGTTTTACTTTTTCTTAAGGAAGATTATTTAAATAGTTAAAATCCTGTGCAACAGACTGTGGTTTTACTCCTTTGAGCAAGGAAGTTTCCTTGTAAATTTCTTGTGTTGCGTTCTCCTTATTGTTTACTCTTATACACTGTTATGATAGTGTAGGCACATATTCTATAAATTGGTATCAGAGAAGGAGCTCTCTATATGGTTAACACCAAGAGAGATTTCTGTGGAAAGATGGTTGCTTGATATACTGTGGTTTCATGGTATTATTAATACTTTTTCCTTAAGTTTAGTGTGTCCAAAAGCCTTTTTGTGCTAATTTTTATATAAGTTTCTGTTTATTTTGCAGGAAATCATTCCAAACCTGAATGTGGAGACTTTGAGCGAAAAAATGCAGAAGAGACCACCTACGAAGCTTATGACGGTCTGTCGTGCTTGTGACGGTTCGTAGGTGGCAGCGTAGTGAAGCTGCTGAAAGAAGATGGGGAAGTCTGACCAAGTGTGGGGTTAAGAAGCTTGTGACGGCCAGTCTCAGAGAAGTGATCCCAGTACCCATAATCAGGAGTTGAAGTGTTTTGAAATGAAGGACCTTGACGGACCGTTGTGCCTATGATGGTCCGTCATACTTGCCGTCAAGGGTAATGAAGAAGAGCAGCAGAGGAAATTGCATAAGTATGGGACGACGGAGTCCATGACGGTCCGTCGTAACCACGATAATCCGTCGCGAGGTCTGTCGACCCAGCCGCGCTTTGGCAGATTTCCAGCAAATAGGGTCCTTGTTTAATTAGGTTTTTATTTTTTTATAAATAGTTCAAAAAACCTTGTTTTTGAGGTTAGACTCTTAGATTGTTAAACTCCATATTGGTTAACATTGTGTTGTGAGATTCTTTATAATCATTAGACTTTTTCTGAGATTATTGATTACTTTGAGATTCTTGCAAGTGCTTTTTGGTGATTAATCAAGCAAGCTTTTGGATTTTACTCTTTCTCATTGAAGTAAGTGCATGAACTCTTATTTAATATACTTAAATCTTGTGTTTGTGGCTATGAGTAACTAAACTCCATAACTAGGGTTGTGGGAACCATAGGCAAATAATTAGATAAACCCTAACTAAAATAACAATTCTAGAATAGTGTCTTACATTTATTAATAATTCTTTCGCATAGAAGTCTTTTTAACGGATGGCCAACGTTAGAACTCGCCTTAATGCTACTTGCCGGACCAAGGAGGTAGATAATAGGAAAAGAATTATTAACATAGATTTAGTGTATACTATCTAATAGGCTAGTATTGATTGGTACGAGGTAATAAATCTGTCAAATACCGAATACAATGCTTAATATGAGTTAAGGATAAGGGTTAGGATAGCAACACACGTAGCCGGACCAAGGTGCGGAGTGAGATTTTCTAGATGTCGGACCAAGGATTTAGAAATACATAACTTATCACTTTGCATGCAAGATACTAGAAAGAATTGATATAGTTAGAATTATCAAGTTATGAACTTGTGGGGAATACGTAAACCCTAGTTACTTTGATTAATTGCTTAAAATCCAACTGTCAACGCTGTTAAGTCTCTCTTTCAAGTTCGTTATTTATTTTACTCATTTAGAAATAGAAACCCCCCTTTTTATGTTTTTACTTTCCAAGGAAGTCATTGACCAAAAAATAGTAATAACAGGTTGAAGTTAAGTCTAGACTATTTTCCTCGTGGGAACGATCCAAACCACACTAGTTGGGTTATTTACTTGACACGACCGCTTTACTTCTTATTTGAGAAGTAAGTTTGAGCGTATCAAATTTTGGCGCCGTTGCCGGGGATTATAGATTTTAGATTAACTTGACCTTATTAATATAGTTTAGTTGATATTTTCTTGATTTTACTTTGTTTTATTGTTTTTGATTTTTTTAGAACTGTCCTCCTTGTATGCCAAATACACGGAGAGCAAGAGAACCCTTGTTTACCTACGATCACGAACTAGAGCGTACACTGCACAATATGAATCGAAACTTTGGAATAAATGATGATGATCTGAACCAGAACATCCCAGCTCCGGTTGATGTTCATGGTCAGATGTTACCCGATGATCCGGGTGAACACCAGTAGAGGGGACAAAATCTTATTCCACGGCCCCAGGCATACTACAGAGGCTATGATAACATAGCAGACTCGGATGGGCCACTAGTTTTCCCTCTTCTACCCATAGGCCACATTTTTGTGGTATCTAGTAACCTGATGCAAATGTTCACTTCCATAGGTTTGTTTTTAGGGCTACATTCTGAGGATCCACATGCCCATATAGCTAAGGTAAGGGCAGTGTGTAAAAGTTGCGTAGGGAGGCCTGATTTGGATTTAGATGTAATAGGTCTCAGAGTGTTTCCTCTATCACTGACGCGAGAGGCTGCTATGTGGTACACTGAGCTACCATACAACTCAATCTTCACTTGGAACAAACTAAGGGATGTCTTCTTAGATCGCTACTATCCAGTCTCCAAGAAACTAAACCACAAAGACAGAGTGAACAACTTTGTGGCACTACCAGGAGAGTCAGTTAGTAGTTCTTGGGCTAGATTCACCTCATTCTTGAGAAGTGTTCCAAATCACCGTATAGATGATGAGTCACTGAAGGAATACTTGTACCGGGGATAGGACGATAATAATAAATCGGTGTTGGACACCATAGCAGGTGTATCTTATGGGGAGTGTCCTTATGCTGAGATTGCTGCAAAATTAGAAAAAATCTCCCGGAATAACAAAGCTTGGAGTAATAGGAAGTCTGATACAGGGAGAAACACCTTCGCAGTGCAGTCCACTAAAAACCCAGCCACAGATGAGATTCGGGAAGAAATGGCTCAGATGAGAACCGAGCTTCGGTTATTACTAAAACATGTCACTGGGGTGCAAAAAAGATAAATGCAGTCAACTACTTGTCGAAACCACCGCCACAAAGCGATGAGTGTTATTATGAGGAGGATTCCTATGCAGTAAATGAACAGATGGGGGGGTTCCGACCAAGTGCCCAAGGCTCTAATCAGGAGAATTGGCGCCAAGGTCAAGGGAACCAAGGTCGGAACTACGGTAGCTACAGTCGTGAGGGTCATTATGTCCGAGATGGAAACTACAATCGCGACAACAATTTCAACAGGGGTAACTATGGTAATAGAAACGACAGGAATGGACCATATGTTCCTCCTAAAAATCATGAAGTTACTCCTAGGGATGGTGGAGGTAGTATGTCGCGAGTTGAGGATATGTTGCATAAAATGATGAGGAGGTTCGATGCTAGTGATGAGCATAATAAAGAGTTGAGGAATGATTTAGCGGGTATTGGGAAAAAAGTTGATACACATGAAATATCGATTAAGCAACTTGAGTTACAATTGGACCAATTATCTGCAACTGTGAACACACGGCAACCGGGTACTCTTCCTAGCAACATTGTCCAAAATCCGAAAAATGATGGACATTGTATAGCAATTACTACTCGCGGTGGCAAGCAAACCATTGATCCACCTATGCCATCTAATGAGAAAAAGGTGACAAAAGATACTGATAAAGTGGTAGATGTTGATGCTGAATAAGAGGATAACACTGTAAAACATGTTGAAGTGCCTAAAAAGGTAACTCATATGCCTAGGCCACCACCCCCATTTCCTCAAAGATTATTGAAAAAGACCGAGGATGGCAAATATCAACATTTTATAACAATGTTGAAGCAACTTTATATCAATGTTCCTTTGGTAGAAGCTTTAAAACAAATGCCCGGTTACGCCAAGTTTATGAAATATATGGTCACAAAGAAAAGATCAATCACTTTTGAGGATGATGATAGAATGCAGCATTGTAGTGCTATTGCTATAAGATCTCTGGTCCAAAAGAAAGAAGATCCGGGTGCGTTCACTATTCCTTGTACAATCGGGCTATTACATTTTGAGAAAGCATTATGTGATCTGGGGGCAAGCATAAATCTCATGGCTCTCTCGATTTACAAGAAGTTGGGTTTGGGTGACCCAAAGCCCACTGCGATGCGGCTACTGATGGCTGATCGAAAAGTAAAACGGCCTATCGGGATACTCCACGATGTGCTAGTAAAAGTGGAGTCATTCATATTTCCAGCAGATTTTGTTATTCTTGATTGCCAAGTCGATTTTGAAGTGCCAATTATTCTTGGGAGGACATTCCTTGCTACGGGAAGAGCCTTAGTAGACATGGAAAAGGGGCAGATGAAATTTCGGTTGACAATGAGGAAGTGACCTTTAATATTTGTAGGTCCATAAGGCAGAGTGGTGAGATCCAATCGGCATCTGATATATCCTACAACATGGGTGAGACATCTGAGACACAAATAGAAGAACGTCTAGGTTTAGAAACATTAGCGGCAGTACTAATGAACGTTGATAGCGATTGCATCAAAGAGTATGAGTCATTAGTTGCGTCTCTTGACCGAGGTGATGTTCGGTTTAAACCGAAGAAATTTGAGCTTGATATGAAGAATCGCGAGTCCCCACCCGCCAAACCATCTATAGAGGAGGCTCCAAAATTAGAACTAAAAGATCTCCCACCTAATCTCAGATATGAATTCTTAGGAAATGGTGACACTTTGTCGGTAATCATTGCATCAGACCTGGATGAACAACAAGTTCAGAGTTTGGTGAAGGTACTAAAAAGGTTGAAAAGAGCTATTGTGTGGACTATTGCGTACATTATTGGGATCCCTCCTGGTATTTGCTCTAATAATATCCAACTCATGCCTGATCATAAGCCGAGTATTGAGCACCAGAGACGCTTAAATCCTCCTATGCAAGAGGTCGTGAAGAAGGAAATCATTAAGTGGTTGGATACCGGAGTAATCTACCCAATCGCCGATAGTAGTTGGGTATGCCCGTTCAGTGTGTACCTAATAAAGGGGGAATGACTGTGGTCCCCAACGAAAAAAATGATCTTGTTACAATTAGATCGGTTACTGGATGGAGGGAGTGTATGGATTACCGTAAACTAAACTCATGGACTGAAAAAGACCATTTTCCTATGCCCTTCATGGATCAGATGTTGGATAGACTTGCCGAAAAAGGGTGGTACTGTTTTCTTGATGCATATTCGGGGTATAATCAGATTTCTATTGCACCAGAAGATCAAGAGAAAACCACTTTAACTTGTCCATACGGGACCTTTGCATTAAGAAGAATGTCGTTTGGGTTGTGCAATGCACCTGCAACATTTCAGAGATGTATGATGTTGATATTTTCTGACATGGTGGAGGATACTATAGAAGTCTTTATGGATGATTTTTCTATGGTTGGTGATTCATTCTAGCGGTGTTTGACCAATTTATCTGAGGTCCTTAAGAGATGTGAAGACTTCAATTTAGTACTAAATTGGTAAAAGTGTCATTTCATGGTGAAAGAGGGTATTGTTTTGGGTCAACGCATTTCAGAAAAGGGCATAGAGATTGATTGAGCTAAAGTCGAGGTAATAGAGAGACTTCCCCCACCGATCTCTGTGAAAGGTGCGATAAGCTTACTTGGGCATGCAGGTTTTTACCGGAGATTCATCAAAGACTTTTCAAAGATTTCACACCAATTGTGCAAACTGCTGGAGAAAGATTGTAAATTTGTTTTGATGAATCCTGTCTTAAATCATTCGGTAAGCTAAATGAAAAATTCGTGTCTGCGCCTATAATTTTTTCTTAGGATTGGAACAGTCCATTTGAGGTGATGTGCGATGCTAGTGGGGTGTATCTTGGTGTAGTATTGGGACAGACAAAAAACAAAATCCTTCACTCCATTTACTAGGCTAGTAAAGCCCTAAATGAATCTCAGAGGAACTACGCAGTGACTGAGCAAGAACTCCATGCAGTAGTTTTTGCATTTGAGAAATTTCGCTCCTATTTGCTAGGTACTAGACTTATAGTTCATACTAACCACTCAACATTGAGATATTTGATGGCGAAGAAGGATGCGAAACCTAGGCTGATTCGTTCGGTACTGCTACAAGAATTTGACTTTAAAGTTATGGATAGAAAAGGAACTGAAAATCAAGTTGCTGATCACTTGTCTCGTCTAGAGGATGAAGCTATGAGAGAGTTAGGGGATAAGACTGACATTGAAGATACTTTCCCCGATGATCATGTATTGGCTTCTTCACAAGACTTGATCCCATGGTTCGCAGATTTTGCGAACTATCTGGCTAGTGATATTGTTCCACCAGACTTATCCTTTCATCAAAGAAAAAAATTCATGTACGATGTGAAGAAGATCTTTTGGGATGAACCATACTTGTATAGGAGTTGTGCCGACGGGATTATTCGGCGTTGTGTGCCAGAATGTGAGATGTTGAGTGTGTTGGAGGCATGCTATTCCTCACCCGTTGGTGGACATCACCGAGGTATCTGAACCGCTCATAAGATATTACAATGTGGTTACTATTGTCCAACTCTTCATCAAGATGTTCATGGGTTTACTAAAGCATGTGACAGATGCCAACGAGATGGCGGTATTTCAAGAAAGCAAGAGCTCCCTCTAAACCCCATTCTTGTGATTGAGTTTTTTTATGTTTGGGGTATTGACTTTATGGGCCCTTTCATGAGTTCTCATGGAATGAAGTACATTCTAGTAGCAGTTTATTATGTATCTAAATGGGCCGAAGCCATAGCCCTCGCAAACAATGAAGGGAAGAGTGTCACTGCATTGTTGAAAAAGAATATATGCTTTCGTTTTGGCACCCCAAGGGCCATTATTAGTGATGGGAGCTCCCACTTCTGCAACATATTGTTCAAGGGGTTATTGGAGAAATACGGGGTTCGCCATAATGTGGCCACTCCTTACCACCCCCAAACTAGTGGGCAAGTGGAAGTGTCGAATCGGGAGATCAAACAGATATTGTCCAAAACAGTGAACGCTAGTAGAACAGATTGGTCGAGGAGGCTTGATGATGCTCTTTGGGCCTACCGGACAGCATATAAGACCCCCATAGGTATGTCTCCACACCAACTTGTATATAGGAAAGCTTGTCATCTTCCGGTTGAGTTACAGCATAAAGCCATGTGGGCTATGAAGAAGTTAAAAATGGATTGGAGTGAAGCTGCAGAGAAACGGTTAAATGGGTTGAATAAACTCGATGAGTTTCGCCTGAAAGACTATGAAAGTTAGCCCTATACAAAGAAAAGATGAAGAAGTACCATGACAAAAAAATTGAAAAACGAGAGTTTATGGTCGGGGATTTGGTGCTTTTATTCAATTCCAAGTTGCGCTTGTTTCCAGGCAAGCTCAAGTCCAAATGGACTGGTCCTTACTTGGTTACCCAACTATTCCCTAATGGAGCAGTTGAGTTGGATACTAAGGAGGGTGTGCGGTTCAAGGTAAATGGACAGAACAAAAAAATCTATTTCGGGCATGCTGAATCGGTGAATGAAGTGATCGAGGAATAACATCTTGATGAAATCTGAGTAATCAAGTGTCCCCAGTCGTGCCGCGACATTAAATCAGGCGCTTGTTGGGAGGCAACCCAATACTTATAGTCTTTTTTTGTAATGGTAGCATTTTTCTACTAATGGGTTTTAAATTTTCAGGCACATCACCATGAATTTCTGCAGAAAATTACTCTACAGCAGTCACTGACAGATACATCGATGGACCGTTGCGCTTGCGACGGACCGTCGTATGCCTCCATCGTACCAGGTATGTTTTTTCTGTTAGTTTCAAACTAGGGCACACAAGACGGAACCAACAACGGGTCGTCACAACTGCGACGGACCATCGTCGGGGAATCATCGCGTAATTAATGAGGCATACCCGACCCGACCCGGTTAGAGTTTAATATAAACTGTAATAATTTAAAATCACCAACCCCTCATTTCACCCCCATTACTTTATTGTTTCTCCCATTACTCTCTCTTTTTCAATTTCCACAATCTATTCCTCTATCAACCACTGATCATTTCCCCCGCCACAATTCCCCAAAGCATTAAAAGGGTTAATCTACTAGTCGGAGTTGCTGTTGTGGGTGTTTGCCTGGCCACCGAGTACTTGTCTATTTGTTTTTCTCCATTTCTAAGGTATGTGTCTCTAATTTATACTCATTTATCTTGAATTTTTGTTTATTAATTAGAATTAGCTTAGTTCTTCGTCATATGTTATTTCCTTTATAAGATTATGTCTAACCTAGGTTCAAAATGTTCGAAATTTCCATGTTGACAACGCTAGACATAGCTGTTGTTGCATTGTTAGTTTCCTAGGTAGTTGGCATAGACAAATGTAGGTCCAAAACACTAAGAGTTTCATGTGGGTTCATCGGGGATGCATGGGTTACCCCCAGTTCTGTCACTGTTATACAGAATGAGACCCCGATAACAGACCTTCGTACCCACGACGGACCGTCGTAGGGTTCGTTCCAAAAGCCCTAGCACCCTGTCCCAACGGACACATGTGACGGACCGTCGTATTCACGACGGACCGTCCTGCACAACCGTTCCGGTTGTCAGAGACCATGTTTGTAAGGGTCTCTCATTTTTTCCTAAGTGTTTCCCAACTGACACATGTGACGGACCGTCTTCTTCACGATGGTCAGTCCTGCACAACCGTTCTAGTTGTTAGAGACCCTGTTTGTAAGGGTCTCTCACTTTTTCAAAGTGTCCTTCAACGGACACATGTGAAGGACCGTCATACGCACGACGGTCCATCCTGCATGACTGTCATGACAATCAGAGACCCCTCTGCTAAGGGTCTCCATATTTTTTTTAAGTGTCCTACGACGGACATCTACGATAGACCATCGTACATGTGACGGTCCATCCTGCACATACCGTCATGCTAGTCAGACACTCTCTTTCAGGGTTCTATATATATACATAGTCCAAGTAAAACACGACGGACCTCATGACGGTCTGTCATAGTCACGACGAGTCGTCACCAGGCCCGTCATGTGTCACTGTTTCTATAGCAATGACATACTATTTTCAATGTTTTATTTCGTATGGTTTTGTTTGTCTTATTTGCCACTACTCGTACTTATATTGATCCTTTACAGGTACTATCTACTATGGCACCCAAGCAAGACCAAATCTACGCATGCGGGTGATCAAAGTATGTCGCCCAGTCTTCCCGCATGGTCATTGGCTCTGATGATGAGCGTGACCCTGAGTACGTTTCCCCAGGAACTTCCACTCCTTCCCGTGCTGCGCGTGCTCCCAGAGCCACACCCAAAAAGGTGGCGTCCGAAAAATTCACTGCCTCCCAGTCTGATGAGAAGCGCACACTGACCGGCACAACCTCTGGGTCAGCCACAAATGAGGAAGGAGCGTCTGGCTCCTTAGGAGTATCATGATCCGAGGAAGCCTCTGGCTCCGCTGAGTTTTCCCACACCCGCCACAGCTGCAGCGTCAGCCTCGTCTAATGAGGCTGATATTTCAGACTCTACATCAGGCACACCAGTTCAGGTCCCCACCCCAGCCACTGACCAACCCAACCGGCGGTGTGTCGACGGGCAATTCCAAGTCTACTCCGATGCCAAGTTCCTGACTGATAATAGAGTGATGACTCGAACACTCACCTTGGAGTGGAGGGTCCTTACAGGGAGTCTCCCGACGATGCCTGAGATCCACAATCTCTTCATCAGGCATCGCCTTTGAGTGGATAGCACATCCGTTGGGACGATACAGTGAAGAATTGGTCCGAGAGTTCTACGCATCTTACGTAGCGACTCTCCGATCACAGATAGATAGACGGGCTGCCCCCTCTAAACAGGCCCCACTGGAGAAGGTCCGAGTACGGGGCGTACAGGTTGACATTTCCCTGCCAGCCATCCGTCGGTTTCTATACGGCGAGAGTATTGATGCTACTCGGATCCCCCTCACTGCCGAGTTTGACTACCGCTGGCAGATAGTTGAGGATGGTCATTTCTTGCGCGAGCCATCACTGAGAGAGACCACAAAGAGGTGGATGGACCTGCACCTGTCAGTAGACGGAGAGGGTGCAGATTGGGTGACTGAGTCGAAGGGGGCCATCAAGAAGGCCAACCTCACGTTCACAGCAAAGTTCTTCTGGTTGTTTCTCCGTCACAGCATTTCCCCCACAGCTGCTAATAACATCGTTACCTTGAATCGAGCATTGTTGATGGCGGAGATGATAGCCAAATTCGAGGTGGACTTCTCATGGCTTATCCAGGCAGTCATGCACAGGAGGGCATTCAAGGTCACTACTACCTACCCTTTCCCGTGTATGATCTTTGCCCTCTGCAGGTCCGCAGGTGTGCCCATATTGCACGTAGATCAGCTTAAGACCCCGCAGGGCACTGTTGACGTCGGCCTCATCAGAGACGAGTCCAATGAGTTGGCTCCACATAGACGGCCCCGTCCGTAGTTTCCCCCACTTCTGATGATCTTGCTTATACGGTAGCCCAGGCCCGCACAGCTACACAGGCGGTGTCCACTGACACTACCCCAGTCGAGTATATCCCGGGTAGTAGCACTGCCCCGAGCTCCTCTCTCACAGCCCCCTCTACCGGCACTGGTCCCGCTTGCTAGAATCCAAAAACTAGAGGTACAAATGGACACTCTTCTGCATCATATCCAGCCATGGATGCAGAATTCGATTACTAAGTCCGAAGAGTGCCTAGAGAGGAAAATGATGCACTTTACATAGCGGAAGATCGTTGAGGTTAACCAGCGCTTGGACGCCTTTGAGTTGAGGGTGATAGACCGACCAGCCCCTTCGGTGGATGTGTCAACCCTTCATGCTACAGTTGACAGTCTTTGTGCAGATATCGACACGATCTTAGAGGCTAGGGTGCCGGATTCTGAGGCCACTTCTATCGAGACTGCTAAGGACACAGTGTTGGCGGCCCTTTTTGCTACATCTGAAATTCTACCACCTCTCCCTTGAGAGAGTGCCAAGAAGCGTAGGGGTAGAGCAGAGGACGATTCGCGAGCACGGAAGAAGGAGCACCGAGAGATAGAGGCTGTGAGGAAAGCCTCACTTACTGAGGAGGCGGCGCACCAAATGAGATCATCAGAGTTAGCAGCTGGGGCGTCTAGCTCCCGCACTATAGAGATAGCAGGAGGCACTACTGATGGTGCGATTGTTGCTGAGGACACCACTGAGGGTGTCTAGATTGCAGAGGACGTGGGTTTCGGGGAACCGGACCCACCAGCTTGCTGATCGACGGCGCTTTGCGCCACAGTTTTGCTTCACCTACCACTCTAGTATTTTAATTTTTATGCATTGGGGACAATTGCATGTTTTTTTTGTTGGGGGTGGGGTAAATGGAAAGTGAGTGTTAGGGTGAAGTCTTAGTAGCCCAATTCACTATCCTCTTTTGGGGTTTTCTTGCCTGTGTTCTTTTTCCCCAAAAGACTGATTACTTTTTCTGTTGAATCGGCATGTTTATATCTTTTGTACATAGTTTAATTCTGGAGCATGATGGCTAAAATGATATCCTGATAAACTTGAAAATAGTGCATGACTAGGCATAGTAACTGATAATTGTGTGACTCTAAGCATGAAATAGATTTACAATTGCATTACCCTAAGTCTTAAATTCGAACTAGGTTTCTGATAATCTGGTATAGTGATGAGATGTCAATTGAGTGTGAGGAAATTTGAATAGTACACTATTGGTACTGAGGTAGAACTTGCCTGGTTAGTCCTGCTAAAAGTAAGTTGTAATAGACAATTAGGAAAGGATCATAGGCCTTTATTCAATATAGCCCATTTCTAGCCTAAATAAAAGAAACCAAATGAAATTTATCCTTCTTGATCAAAATAATCTGAGATTAAATTAGACCTTTCTTTTTCAGCCCAATTGATCTTTTTTGGGAACGATGTGTTGGCCCTGGTCCCTCCTTGGACATGTGCACCTCAGCTTATGTCAAAAGCATAAGTTGAGGGTGGATAATGTAGTAAACAACCTTCATTATGGCCCTGACCCAATTTTGGGTATTATGTACCTTAACTCATGGCAAAGCCATGAGTTGAGTTTGGCTATATTAAGGAATGCTCTGGAAAGTGGGGTTGAAAGAACAAACAGAAAGAAAGACCAAAAGTAAAGTGACCCAAGAATTAGTTGAAACAAAAGTGAAGAAAAAGAAAAATATACAAGAAATACAAGCAAGAAAAGAAGAGAGTAACTTACACAAATGAAGAAAGAAGATAAAATAGCAAGGTGAAAGAATATGAGAAACTAGGCAAGATAAAATGATAGAAAGTGGAAGGTTTAGCCGATATGTCAAGGAGGGCAAAAAGTCACTAAAGTATACCTAAATATACCCTACCTGACCCTGAGCCTATGTTACTAGCCAAGAAAGTTCTATCGTGATCCTAAGGGTTGTATAGCGAACTTAAGGCAGTGAAAATAAGGGAAAGCTTATGGCAATAGGTATGAATGAGTGTGACTTTTTTCTGAGAGTGAGTGTTGAAAAAGTAATCGTTATACTCAAACTAAAATCATTGTGTGAAAAATGAGGATTTTGTTTTAAAGTGAGGACACTAGTTGCAATACCGGAATTGTTAGCACCTAGGTGAGAAATTGAAGAGGACAGGTGTTAATGCATGGTGAGCCTGTGTCATGTTCTGATCCCACATAATTCAAGCCTAATAGTGATAGCATGCATAGATTTGATGAGATTAATCGGGATTGATAGCCAAATGATTGCAAAGGATAAAACATGGATACTATTGTACAAAGATTTTGTATTGAGTCATGGTGCTTCGCTTGAGGACAAACAACGAATTTAAGTTGAGGTTGTTGATATACCGTGCTTTCACGGTATTATTAATACTTTTTCCTTAAGTTTAGTGTGTCCAAAAGCCTTTTTGTGCTAAATTTTATATAAGTTTCTGTTTATTTTGCAGGAAATCTGTCCAAAGCTGAATGTGGAGACTTTGATCGAAAAAATGCAGAAGAGACAACCTACGGAGCTTATGACGGTCCTTCGTGCTTGTGACGGTCTGTAGGTGGCAGCGTAGTGAAGCTGCTGAAGGAAGATGGGGAAGTATGAACAAGTGTGGGGTTACGAAACTTGTGACGGTCCGTCGTGTCTATGACGGTCCGTCCTGCAGGTTCGTCATGAAGTTCAGAGAAGTGATCCCAGTACCCATAATCCAAGAGTTGAAGTATTTTGAAATGAAGGCCCTCGATGGACCGTTGTGACTATGACGGTCCGTCATACATGCCGTCGAGGGTAATGAAGAAGAGCAGCAGAGTAAATTGCATAAGTATGGGACGACAGAGTCCATGACGGTCCGTCGTGACCACGACGATCCGTCGCGAGGTCCGTTGACCCAACCGTGTTGTGGCAGATTTCAAGCAAATAGAGTCCTTCTTTAATTAGGTTTTTATTTTTTATAAATAGTTCGAAAAACCTCGTTTTTTAGGTTAGACTCTTAGATTGTTATACTCCATATTGGTAAACATTGTGTTGTGACATTCTTGATAATCATTAGACTTTTTGTGAGATTATTGATTACTTTGAGATTCTTGCAAGTGCTTTTTGGTGATTAATAAAGCAAGCTTTTGGATTTTACTCTTTCTCATTAAAGTAAGTACATGAACTCTTATTTAATATACTTGAATCTTGTGTTTGTGGCTATGAGTATCTAAATTCCATAACTAGGGTTGTGGGAACCATAGGCAAATAATGAGATAAACCCTAACTAAAATAACAATTCTAGAATAGTGTCTTGCATGTATTTATAATTCTTTCGCTTAGAAGTCTTTTTAGCGGATGGCCAACGTTAGAACCCGCCTTAATGCTACTTGCCGGACAAAGGAGGTAGATAATAGGAAAAGAAGTATTAACATAGATTAAGTGTATACTATCTAATAGACTAGTATTGATTTGTACGAGGTAATAACTTAGTCAAATATCGAATACGATGCTTAATATGAGGTAAGGATAAGGGTTAAGATAGCAACACACGTAGCCGGACCAAGGTGCGGAGTAAGATTTTCTAGATGCCGGACAAAGGATTTAGAAATACATAACTTATCACTTTGCATGCAAGATACTAGAAAGAAATGTTATAGTTAGAATTATCAAGTTATGAACCTGTGGAGAACACGTAAACCCTAGTTACTTTGATTAATTGCTTAAAATCCAACTGTCAACGCTGTTAAGTGTCTCTTTCAAGTTCGTTATTTATTTTCACTCATTTAGAAATAGAAACCCCCTTTTTTATGTTTTTACTTTCCAAGGAAGTCATTGACCAAAAAATAGTAATAACAGGTTAAAGTTAAGTCTAGACTATTTTCCTCGTGGGAACGATCCCAACCTCACTAGTTGGGTTATTTACTTGAAACGACTGCTTTACTTCTTATTTGAGAAGTAAGTTTGAGCGTATCATTTCTCCACAAAACATGAATCAAGAAGAAGACGGAAAGAAGAAGAGGTCAGTAGTGCTAAAGGTATCTCAAAATGATGCTTCCAAAGATGAAGAGAAGATGACCTATTTGACTAAAAGGTTTTAAAAAATAGTCAAACAATATGTAGGGTTCAAAAGAAGGGAAACTCCAATAGAACAACTAACTTCAACGACCTTTGTCATAAGTACGGAAATCCAAGGCACTTTATGGAAGATTCTCAGAGACAAAATCATGAATGTGAAGTCCTCATAGAAAGGGGAAGGGACCAGATACCTTACAATGCTAAGGGAGAGGCTAATGTCTATCGGGTGGTGAAGAAAGTCCTTGCAGTATGGGAAAATGCTTCTAGTGATTCTGTAGATGACATTCACAACCAAAATGATGGCCTCATTCTCAAGGGAAATGAAAAACGGTCAGATGCCATTAATGAAACAAAACGGAACAAAGATGTAATAAAGGAAAATCACTTGCTCTCAAGGTGTCACAAAGTGAAGTACCTGAAATAAATGAGAACATGGGCTATCTCACTCAAAGATATGAAAAAACTGTGAGTAAACGTGGAGCTCTGATGAAGAAAAAAATCTTGACAATGATAAAAAATAAAATGACGTGTGTTTCAAGTGTCGTAAACTAGACAACTCAAAAGAGACTGTCCTATGCACATTGGTGAGAACAAAAAAGTGTCAAGTTCGGAGTAGATAAGAACAAAAGAAGGGACCAATTACGTGACAAGTCAAGGAGAAGAGAAAATCTTCATAATATTGTGAAAAAGTCTCTTGTTGTCTTGGATAACTCCTCAAGTGATTCAGTTGAATAAGAATGTCCTAAAGATGCATCTATGTTAGTTGTAAAAGAAGTCGAGAATGTTTTTGATAGCATGTTCACAATCATGGAAAAATCCAATGACGAGGAAGATGAAAAAAAGGTAACTCTCTTTGATCTTAAACAAAACTTGAATGTCTTAAGTGTTAAGAAGTTGATGAATCTAGCCTCTGTGTTGATTGACTCTATCATTGAGTTATCAACTAAAAAGGATTTGATGAACAACAACCTAAATATCCATCATGAAGAAAAGGTAGTCGTGGTTGATCAAATGTCTGTTATGGAAGAACAACTGATAGTTCTAGAAACAATAAATTTAGAACTAAATGAAAAGATAAAAAAGGTGACTACTGCAACTTCTAAGGGAAAGAACGAGGCAAGCAGTTTGCCACTGGACCTTGAAAATAAGTTATACAGCGCTGAACTTAAGAGGACGTTGGCTCTAGATAGAAATCTTGTGCTGGAGAGGGATCTGGTCCATGTAAAAGAGGAACTTAATAAATCCTTCAAATGGAACACTTCCTCCAAAAATTTTATGAATGTAATCAGCTAAGGTAACAACAGAAGAACACGGCTGGGTTGTAAGAAGGTAGATATTCCATACAATCGTCTCATCAAATATATTGTTGTAGCTAACAATCTACTATGTTTGCATTGTGGGCTAGATATTGACCTAAAGAAGGAGTGTCCATCTTGGAAGATATATCAAAGAACTTACTTATCACTCCTTCATTTTCTTTCTTAGAACTCCGTCTGAAGTGGTTTCCCAAGGATATCAAGTGATATGGTATGCAGGTTAGAGGAAGCAGAGATAGACCGTGGTGATTCATGAAAAGTGGATGCTCAAAGGACGTGACTGGAAAAATAGAAAATATCCTCTCAAGACATTTCAATGTAGAGGTGTCTCATTTGGAGATGGCAAGAAAGGTTATATTGTTGGTGTATGCATGTTCGGGATCTTTGTGGAACATACCGTTGAGGATATGTACTATATAAATAGTTGAAGTTCTCACATCCAAGGAGCACCCCCTAGACGTAACCGCCATCGCCGTCCTCTTTGAGGACTAAGACTAGCCTCTTAGATTACATAAATACATTCATAGGTAAAATTAGAAAAAATTAAAAAACTTTTCTTCTATCTATCATGAGTTTTACATAGACCCCTCGCATAGCATAATATAGTCATTTCGAGTGTACATAGACCCTTCGTAGAAGAAGATTACATAGTCTTCTACTTTTATTTCACATAGATATATAAGATACTTAAAATAGTCTTAAACGGATGTCTCATCTCAAAACAATCTAAAACAAGAGTATATAATTTGGACATATCCCATACATCAATGTAATAAAGCCATATATAGGCTATACAATCTTTTGTACTCAAATGAAAAGGAAATAACTAGAAGTCTTATAACTAGAACAACATCAAAAGCCTTATAGTGGGATTGCCCTCGAAAAGTGAGGACCTATGCAACTTGTAGGTTTGAGAATTCTAAGTATTCCTTCAAAGTTGTCTAGAAATCCCTTCAATGACCGGAACCTAAAATGGTGGGGGGAAGGGAGAAAATTGGGTTAGCACATCACTTCTACTAAGTATAAGATCAGATCCACACACAACATAAAATCATGCTAAAAAGGGGACATTTCATTAATGTATGCAATTTACTTTGAAAAGCCTTATCCACATTCAAGAAAACTCAAGATCATGTACATCACAACAATTCTATGTCTAGTCAAGCCATCATACATATCACATAATTGAACACATAGTCAAGAAAACTCAAACATCAAACTATAATATCAACAAGCATGTATAAGTGTTCCTTACATCATAACCAAAGCAAGACCATTACTCATGAACCTTCATTAAGTCGACTAGTGCATTGACTAAGCAAAGCCCCATAACTTTACTAATTCAAGTAAACCCAACAAAAACCATCACCAATGTCCAACTTCACATAATATATCATTTAAGAGTACATATCCCATACTTTAGAAATATAGACCAAACACATATCCATAGGTGAAACCAATCATCATATAATATAATCAATATGCAAAATAATCATATGCATATCATGTACAATTATAAGCATATAAATATATAAGATCATCCTCCTAAGACTTCACTCAAGGCTAACTAGTACAATGTTTAGTAGAGTCCTATAACCCTACCTAGACAAAGATAAACCCCTTAGGTCATCCTAGTTAGAGTTCATTCCTTTAGTTCATTTTACCTTTTGGGAACATGTTTTCTTAACCGACATAGATCACATGAGATAATGTGAAATCAGGTGTAATGGAACCCTACACCGAAGGAAGGCAGACTACCTACCAAGGTAGTACCAAAACATGAATAGAGCATCTAGGTGGATGCACTAGCTAGTATTCCTATGGGGGCAACAAAGTTCAGGAACTAGGAGATATAGTTAGGACACTCTTTATGCTACATGCATTGTAGTATCCAATATCATGAGTACATTAGTGATCCTACCTTACCTATGTGGGAAGGGACAATTCTCACTCTAGTTCACTCGGTGCTAAGCTAGAGTCCCTTTCGAAATGTCTTTAATGCCTTTATTAATTATCATAGCTTAATGTAGGTCATAGGGTCTATCCCTTATATAATAATCATCATCATAGATCAAAAAGAATTGCATGAGTATTGTCCTTTCATTATAATTTATAGAAGTGAAGTTAGCAAATTTACTTAGTCACATCATAATAAGACACATTGGTAAGTTATCACAATCCTTACAATATTTACATTTTAGCCAACAACTCACTATACATAGTTAAAGGCATTTCAATTTAATATCATACCAACCCTATGAATGTTAATATAAGGTATAATTAAATACAACATCATCACTTAATCACAAGTAATTATAATTGAAGTAACGAACAGAGATCACAAGACTTACTCGATCTCCTTCACAATTCCATCATCAAGGTCTTACCATTAACCTCTAACTTAACCAAAAAATGGTACAATAGGGTTGGTATCCGTTAGTAAGTCAATACCAAAATCAAGATATTAACCTTCTTCACAACCTTCTTTGAAATAGGTTTGGTCACCATGAATTCTTAGAAATATCCTTTGGTAAGCCAATTGAATTAGAGACTTAGCTCAAGTTCACAAACTTCTTAGAAATAGGTAAGCCAATTAAATTAGAGACTTAGCTCAAGTTATTAACCTTCTTCACAACCTAGGTCAATTAAACAAGAACTAGCATAATTAAAATACAATATATCAAAATCTACTCTTAATTATCATAATAACAACATATAATAGAAAAGCACACCCTAACCAAACAAATTAAGTTAAGATATATAATTCAATTCAAGATCACAACCTAGGGTTAAGGGGAAAAAGTCATCTTCCATAAACTAGGCCAATGTATTGAGAATTAACATAATTTATAATAATTTTTAATCTACTCATAAAATTGAAAATAAAATCATTAACAAAGTATTCACTAGATCAATTTCGTATTGGAAGTAAACCCACTTGAATTTCATATTTTTAAAATCAATTTTGGATGAGCCCTTTCGGGAAAGATATCCCAAAGGTGAACGGAATCTCATACCTTGTTAATTTATTAAGTTTGATGGATAAAATTGATCCTTTGAATCCCTCAAATCAACCTCTAGCTTGGTCTTCAATGGGGTTTCGTTAGGAGAGAGAAAGAAAAGAGAAGGAAGAGCAAATTTGAGTTTGGGAAATTATGAGGGTTAGGCTAGTTTAATTAGGTTGGAGTATTTATACAGGTCATTAAATAAATTAAATTAATTAATTTGACTTAACTTAAAGAGTGCAGCAAGACAGTGGACTCACAGACGAGACCTGGACAAATGGCCCGTCTGTCAAACGTCGGCCAAGGGACAAACCGTCTTGTTGGTCCATCATTTTTGTCATAGTCTATCCAAAAAAGTCCTTTATTGAATTCGGCTAAGTGTACAATGATGGTGGACATCGACGCACCGTCAATTGGCCTACGATCAATCGTTTGCACTAGTTTGTGGACACAACCTTTTCACAACTTTTTTCCAAACTGCAATGGTACTCCTCAAGAGCCCTTGGTTGGTCATCAGTGATTCATACTTGTACGTTGAAACTATAAACTAACTCTTATACGTTCTAGACATCCTTCCACCAAAAATCATCATTTTCGAACTCCTAAAACTAAGTCAAATAGACTAAGGCACACTAGCACCTCATTGAACTAGTTTCCGAATGTCATGAATGTTCCTGATGTTTTGATTCCTTAACTTCCTAAATGACTTATATTTATTATTTTTTACCTTAAAACGATGACACAACCTTTAGACACTCATCTTAGGCTCTGGAACACGTCTTAGACTTTTGGAGTATTATAGAAGCACAATTTTTCAAGAGTTTCACAGATTTGTTATGAACTAAATAAATATAAGTTCATTTTAGATGTGTTATCACAAAATTTCTTTCTAAAGTTAATATATTGACAAAGAAAAGATTTAAGAATATTTAGATTGTTGATGAATACTGCTCCTATTGAAAATCTCACTTGCCTTAGTGCTCAAAATGAGAATGTTGATATATGACACAAGATAATTCACAAATGAATGTCAAGGGACCCGGTCCATGTTCTTCCAAAAATAATATTCACAGATGACAAAGTTCGTGAAGAGTGTGTTAAAGAGAAGAAGATCAGACCATTCTTCAAGCGGATTAAGTAGAAGTTTCATCTTCCAAAGAACATTTGGGTTGAAATGGTTAATAGTACATGTTCTGTGACTAAAGGATGATATTGGGGTGTTTGGTACAGTTAATGATGAAAGCTTAATTGTGGTATATTCTTCCTCCAACAAGGCTTATCAATGAATAAAAAGGTGGTCATGTGTTCTTGATGAGTTTTGAAGAATGGAGATGTTGCAAAAGAAGGTAGATTCTGAGATGGAAAAGCTGCTTCAGATTCAGACAGATAGTCTAAATAGTGAACTTGTTGAAAATATTATCTTCATGCATTAAAAAATCCCCAAGAAGCTAAAGATGATGATGACCTGATAGAAGGACCTGGTTCGGAAGAAAATGCTAAAAAAAAAATGATGCAGCTCAAAGTATGACAATTTGTTCCTGACAGGATGACAGATTGTCCAAACTCTTTCTCCACGATGGTTCTAAAAGAGGTAAAATTGAAAAAATCCTCTTCTTGAATTCATAAAGGTAAGGACTTGCTAACTACTCAAGTATATATCAATGATATCATTTGTGAAGCAATTTTTTAGGTGTTATATGAAGATGTTATTGTACTCATGGGTAGTTAGTTCAAAATTAGCATAACAGAAGAATACTTCATAGATGTACAGATCATGCAAATTGCTAAAGTTTTTCAAAATGGAATATCAAGTGTCTGACATCCTCACCAAACCCTAAGGAAGGAATAGCCTGTCAAGAAATTGGACCTGGTACAAGCTCAGAGAAGCTACTAAAGAGGTTTCATCCTATGAATGTTAAAATAATTGATATTCCCATAGGAAAAAACTCGAAAGTGGGTGTTGATGGTTCCATTCCAGATGTAAATAATACAAGTTTTAGGATTTGTGTAAGATTCCAAGCATGTCCAACGAAAATACATTTGAAGACTACTGAGAGAATCCTAAAACACATGATAAAGATAGGGACCTGGTTCTACTCTATCTATCTTGGGACGTTGTTTTGATTAGAGTAATATGTGGTTGCTGGTTATGTCGGGTGTCAAACTTATATAATGAACATGAATAACTCAATTGTCTGGTCTCATACCTCATTCATGGGGAATAAAAGGCAAGATTTGTTACACATTCAACAATTGAAGCAAGGTATGTAAAAGATGCAGGTCGACGTGCTAAACTCTGGTGGATCAAATTGTCGATATCTTCACAAATGATCTGACGAGGTACCTGGTCAACATAAATAATTTTAAGTTGGAATTGCTTAAACTAATTGAAAGGATCTTGCCTAAAGCAATCAACCTTCTCATGACTATGCAAAGGCAGTAGGTATCAGTGTTTTTCAGTTATATAGGTTTTAGAAAGTTTTGTTTCATATCTTCTGTAGGTATACAGACATGGCAAAAAGGCTGAAGGAAAAGGGAGGTCAGGACTGATCTAGGCAATCACATTCAACTTGTAGAGAGGGACCTGGTCCATTCTGGAAGGTTAGCACTCTTAAAATTGCGTTTTGAATTATGCATGAGAACCGTTGCAATACCCACATGTCTCATCATTGTGCCATCATTTGAATACAAGGATGATACTTGTTATTATTTTCTTGTACTCATATGTCTTTCCTGCCCCCTGAAAACTCAAATTCACTTCCGAAATTCAGAGATACACATAACCCTCTTTTATCCTCTCTAAAAAAAACCACTTCAAATGCTTGAGCCCTCTATTCCTATTGGAAATTTCAATTAAGAATTTTTAAGTGGGAAGAGGGACTAGGTCCTACAAGCATAAAGAAAAATATTTAAAAGAATGTTAAAAAAGGAAGAGGATTATATATTCAAAACATAAAGTTTTCTTAATGAACAAAAAATAAATAAATAAAAATAAAATAAAATAAAATTATGAGATGGTTTCTTAGTTTTTGACCTCTTCATGTCGGAGGCCTTGAGTAAATTATATCTTGTAATCCTTCTGCTATAAGAAACTCAGACTCGATATGAAAGTCATGAAAATTTCTCTTGCTAACATGGATACTAACATAGTTTGGTTGAAGGCTTAGCTTCTGGAAAAACAATTAGAGGGATCATGTTCAATTAAAAATGGCATCAAAGAATCTTGAACTTTAAGAGAGACTTTGAAACAATGCGAAGGGATATGTTTTTCTAATTTTTGTCTCTACACCCTTTTGTCTTGCTAACATGAATAAAAATGCCTTGTTTCTACTGACTTCTCTCACTACTTTATGCATTTTACTCATGCTCAATCTTGCCTAAGTGATCGTCAATTTGCATGAACTGCATTTTTGTCAACTTGGTTTACTACTTTACCCTTTTTTTATAACATCATAAGGGGAAAAATTTTAAGGTATGAGAACGAAGTTAGTTATTTGAAGAGGACATGGTCATGTCGATACGGGGAATAAAAGCTAGTCACTTGAAGAAGAATGGTCATGTCGATAGGGGAATCATTACTTCAAGAAGACGTGGTTATGACGATATGGGTAAAAAGTTAAAGAGCACATGGTCATGCCGATAGGGGGAAAGAAATGCTGAAAAAGTTTGTCATCACCAAGAAGGGGGGAAATGTTATTTAGTTGATGATAAGAAGTTTTGATGATTTGAAAAACTTGGGATTAATCTAGTCACTTGAAGAGTCTTACAGATAGGGCGAACGTGAATAATTCTGTTATTTTAAAAAAATGGGGAAAATATTGTTTTGGAGCTAATGTTATGTTTTGATGATTTAACAAACTTATGGATGTAACAAGGGGCGAGATCTTTGTTATCGGCATTGGCGATAGGGAAACATAATGAATAAACTCAATGTGAGGAACATTTGTGTGTCGTCATCAAAAAAGGGCAAATGTTATATTCTAGGTATTTTGATGATCCTCACAAATACAGAATCTTACCAGGACCTGACCAAGGAAAGGGTCTTGTGGTATTGGGAATGATGAAATGGGAAGTGAATGAATAAACTCAGCATGAGAAATATCTGTGCGTCTTCATCAAAAAGGGGGAACATGTTATATTCCAAGTGTTTTGATGATCCTCACAAATATAGGGACCCAATCCCTAACAGTGTGTTCTCGTCCGGATTAATGTTGGGGTACAACTATAAAGTTTTCATGTCAGGTTGTAGGTGAAAGTGCAGCGTACTTCACCAGTATAAAAAGTGGATAACATGTTTCTTTCGGTGGCTCACAAATTCGGGGAACAGGTCCGTGTAAAACTGTCCTACCAGTGGTAGGTGAGCGCCAACATACTAAAGCAATTAGAATGGAAGATATTCTTTGTCCATTGGTTAATAATTGTGTATGGTGTATACTTTCAACATGAAAACAACATATTAAGTTCATTCATTCAAAGAGATCAAGAGATTTAACAAGTCTTTGTCAAAAAACTCAAGCGTCAAAGAACACAACAAGGGACCTAGTCCCAGAAAGTGTGCATATGCAAGTAGTATGAAAAGCCAGTTGTCAAAATGTTGCCAACTCTGATCTGGTTGGTGCAAAACTTTTTAAAACAGCATACTATCATCCAATCGCCTTGTCTCAAGGTTTTGTGTTCATTTCAATATAGTAATTTATGCAACAATACAAACATCAAGTTTTTGCAAACAATGTATTGGATTTCAGAAAATCCATAAGCTCAAAAACAAAGGCAATCTTCAAGAAGTATTTTCCTCAAAAGCAGCAGGGACATGATAGAGCTGCAAGAGATCTAGTTGTCATAGGATTCTATCTTCCGTGCTTACATTGTAAATCTATTCCTAATCTATAAAGAATTCAGATAATTGTTTAGGGTCTATAAAATTTTAATTAAGTAAGGGTTAACTGATTCAGTATGCAACATTGTTTTTGACACAATCCGAAATTTCCATGACCTATTCTAGAGCCTCATATGTTAAAAAATGATTGTTTATAACTAAATAAGTGAAAATAACTTGTTGGATAAGTATTAGAGACGAAACAACAAACAAATCCCTTGACGTCCAAAAACTTGTGAAATTGAACTAGTAGACATCCCTATGGTTGGTGAAGGTTTGAGAGTGTCATATTACGTCTGAAAAATGTAAAAAGACTTTAAATAGGTTTTTTTAAGTATAGAGGGTCCAAACGTCCAGTCATGACTATCCAAAGACTAATCGAAGGGTCCTTGAGGACGACCCAATCTTTGGCGAGCAGACTTCCAAAGCAGCCTGCTTCCAACCAAGATATGGATCTCCCTACGCATCGTGCAGCCAGCACAAGAAAGAGAAAAAAATTTCTCGAGATGCGGGGACTCCACGAGGTCCACTGCATTAACCCGTATTTCCAAAAAAAAATGTGAAATTGCCCCTGTGACGTGCAACAACTTCACAAATTCGTACGCATTGTTTTTAAGTCAATTTGACTTTACAAAAAGACATAATTAAATGAGGGGTATTTTGGGTAATTTAAGGGATTACTATACAAGGTTTTAGGTTTAGTTCTAAGTTACTTTTAACACACAAATCAAATCCCCAAATTTCAAATAAAAAATCACTCTCATCTCTCTCAAATTCTCTCTTCCTTCAAATCTTCATTGAAGACAATTAGACCTCCAAGAAGAAGGTCAAGTTCTAAAGTTTTGAACCCAATTTTTTGACTTTATCTTCACTAAGATATGTTTTCTTTCACTCTTGGGATTATTTTCCCCAAGAGGTCCCTCCAAAAGATGATTTCCAAATCTCAAAAACTAGGTTTTTTCTCCTCACATGGGTCTTCTTTGAAAAATGAAATTATGAATCAATTGTCATGAATTATGATGAATTCATGTTGTTTAACTTATATTGATCGTTAATTGATGATTTCGAATGAGTTTTATCTAGACCCATGTCTTTCCCAATTTCATGAAAACATTGAACTAATATGGTCAATTGTGACGATAATGAATATACAGATTGATTGCATTGTTGTAAATTATGCAATTGCTTCTTGAATTACCTTGTTTATGTATTGGTTATCTATTCATGGTAATGTAAGTGTGAAGGTTCTTAAAAGGGGCAATGAGATATGTTGATTAGTTCTTTATGAATTCAATTATGAAGTATGAGTTACTTAGATAGTAATGCTCTTATGTATTATGTGAGAATGTGATGTTGATTCTAAGTATTCCTCATCCTTAACCCTAGACTGTTTAATTGGTTATTAAGTATGCAAGTATTTTATGTTATGATTATTACATGATTGAAAGTAGTTTCTCACAATTATAATAAGGAGTTGAGTTAAAGGTTTACTCACTTGCAAGTGGTTTTCTAAAGTAATAGGATATTTCTCATTTATGAATTCCTACGAGCTATTATGATAAGATGTTCACATAGGGGTTTAGAAGAGACTAATGTCATCTTGTATAATGAGTATGACGATTAATAAAGGAATAAATGCTTAACGCCAAAAGGGAATGTAAATGAGATGAAGGTCCCATATTTAGTAAGTTCGTCCTCCCACATGGGTTTCCTCACATTAGTAACTCAGGATTCCCAAATAGTGTGTTGTCTCATGAGATGGAAACATCCACGTTTAGTAAGTCAAGGTTTCTAGTAATAATCTATTGACCCTTAAATATGTGCCCACATAGGACTCTAGCTTAGTGGATCCACCTAGATAGCTACGTACGAATGGTTAAACCTTAGGCAAGTGTTAACCCTCTCTTTTTTATGTGGGAGCAGAACATCGTATTCCATGTTGCTCACATAGACTCATGATGGTTATTTCACTTCTTTCCCTAATGTAAATGCAAATGAACAAGTTAAGAATGTGAACTCTTATTAGGGGTGTCTTAAAGGCTACTACGTAGTGTGAGGGGGGTATGGGATTTTTCTTACACATTGAACATGCGGGATCCTAAGGGATGATTCTAGTGGTGTTCCTTAATGATTTTGATTATATAGATACGCTATGAGTAGTATTGATTTATGAAGCATGTTATGATAAAATATTACACATTGCACATGTGGGATCCTAAGGGATGTTTCTAGTAGTGATCCTGTATGATTATGATTATATTGATATGATATGAGTAGAATTGATGTATTAAGCATGCTATGATAAAATATGAGATTGTGTTTTAAGTATAACGTGGGTTTCTTAATGTGATACTTAGCTTGGAATGGGATTATGGGGTTCTATTCTTGGCAAAGCACAAATGTTGTTTGAGTTTCTTGCATGTTGGGTTGATATCATGTTAAATTGACTTACTATGCTTACTATGCGTACATCCACTATCGTCAATAGACTCTTATATGATTTTTTATGCTAACAGAGAAGTCTATGTAAACTTTGTATGTGAGGAGTCTATTTAAACTCCCTATATAATATGCGAGAAGTATAAGTACACTTCAATATGTAAAGTTTGAAATTTTTTCTGCATTTCTTACCTATGATGTGCTATGATTTATACTAAGGGCTAGTCTTACTCTTGTTAGAGGACGACGACGTCGGTTACACCTAGGGAGTACTTTGGATCGTAATTGGTTTTTTGATTAGTCAAATTCTAAGTGATTTAGAGTTAGGTTTTTTAGTGGGCGGTGTGGTATCCGCTTAGTAAAGTCTAAGTCAGCCGTAGCATGGTGGCTTAGTAGGTAGTGTTGTATGTGCTCGGGAAATTCTAAATCATCTAGAGTTAGGTGGTTATTTGGGCGGTGTTTTATCTACTAAAAATCGTGAGATTAATAACTATTTCTCACTTTGGTTGTAACTGGATACACTTTTGCTTAAATAAGATTACTGAAACAGTTGAAAATCTTGTGCAACAAGTCCTCTTTTTAGTCACTTGAGCAAGGAGGTTTCCACGTAAATTGCTTTTGTTGTGTTCTCCTTATTGATTACTCTTCTACACTATTCTAGTTGTGGCAATGGACATGGTCTATTGACGATAGTGGATGTACACATTGTATCACATACAAGACGACATTAGGAAACCCTTTACTTTAGGATATTTTTTCTCCTCTTCCATCAATGGCCATATCCTACACTACTTTCGTAGAAGCAATTCAGTACACGTAGCCACAAAAATCCCCGATGAACTCGCCTTTTACTTTTCCATTCTTCTTATTTCCTTTTTCGATCTCATGGATCTCTGACATTTTATGATTCCTCAATGAATATTTTGGGGATAAAGTAGATTCCATCGACATCAATCCAAGAAATTGGATGTTCTTTCACAATGTCCGAAACAATCCCAATAATTAATTTAAATCCTTCCATTTCATCTCAATCAGAGCTTTTCCACTAACAAAAATTTAAATGAGCGCATCTATCGCATGACTCGCGAAATCCATCCACGGTCCATTCTTATATATCTTGAAATTCAACAGATTCCCACTCTCTTTGAAGTTGTGGTGACTCTGAAACAATAACCGAGCAAGATCAAGCCATCTACTCTACGGAAAAACCTCATTTCTAACTTTCAACTTCCAATCGGCACCATCCTTGCTGCATATTTCCCTAATGGTTGGTGTTTTCTTCATCATCATACACTTCAAATATATGGTGATATAAGTATCTTGTGGAGAGGCTTAATTTCTAGTAGAATAATGACCAAATGAGAACTTGTTTATTTATACTAGTTGATTGGAGAAGACATTCAAAAAAAATGATGGTCATACCCTTTGTTTTAGACATTCAATCATTGGTCTATTCCATATGCATGTGAATCCATTTAAATACAATATATCTAGAACAAATTTGTCTCAACGTATGTGAACAAAAGTCACACTTTTCACTTTCACCTGTTTATACTACCCAAAGCATCTTTCCTATAAAGAATCTAAGTCCGCTAAAACCAAGGGTATGACTTTCAATTGTTTGAATGTCTTCTCCAATCGACTAGGATAAATAGAAAGGTGATCCTTTGGTCCTTCTTCTTCTATAAATTAAGCCTCTCAAAAAGATATTTATATCACCATAGATTTCAAGTGTATGAGGATGAAGAAAACATCAATGATTAGCGAAAACTGCAGCAAGGATGGTGTCGAGGGGAAGTTGAAAGTGAGAAACGAGGTTCTTCCGTTGGGTAGATGGCCTGATCATGCTATGTGATTGTTTCATAATCACCAAAACTTCAAAGAGTGTGGGAATCCGTTGAGTTTCAGTATGTATAAGTATGGATCGTTGATGGATTTTGAGAAACATGTGATGGATGTGCTCGTATCAGCTTTTGTTAGTAAAAAATCTATGATTTAGGTGGAAATGGAATGATTTAAATTAATTGTTGATTTTTATCGCATGTTCGGAATTGATTTGGATACTGGCAATGAAGTACCAATCCCTTTGATTGATTTTTATGGAAATTATTTCATCCCTAAAATCTTCATTGCGGAGATTCCTGAGATTGAAAAAGGAAAGAGGAAAAATAGAAGAAGGGAAAATGAGTCGGGAAGTTCATCACGAATTTTTGGGGCTAGGACTACTGAATTAATTCTACCCAAGTGACCTAGGACATGGCCAATGAAGGAAGAGGAGGAAGACTATTAGAAGGTAAAGGGTTTCGTCATGTCTTCTTATGTCACTATTACAATCAGTGTTATTCAGCTGCGTATGAAAATCGGTCCTAGGAAACAAACGCAGTTGCAGATTTTTAAAAACAACATGGAGATTCTAACGAGGGCAAGATGGGACCCTAAAGTTATACTTTCATGGTAAGGGATATCATCCAAGTAACTTAAATAATCTACTACCTTTTACAAACTTGTATTTTACCCTTATTTTTATAGAGATATATGAACAAGTCAAGTTGGCTAAGAATTTAACAGTAATCGTACAATTAGTTTTTAAGCTTTATGAACACTTTGGTGTACTGTAGGAATTCTTATCCTCTAGAAGATGAAAAGTAACACAATTACTTGTACATGGCAATAGAAAAGTTCAAACATAATAAAATTAATGCCCATTAGACCTATAAAGGGATTCAGCAGTAGACCTTTAGGATTGGCTCCACAACCACACCATATCCAAAAAGGTGTAGCTTCTGCCAGACTATTCTAGTACGAGCTGCTGAATCTCTTACTGTGTTTACTGATGCATAAATTTTTGAACCACTTCATATATATATATATATATATATATATATATATATATATATATGTATATATATATATATATATATATATATATATACACACCATACTACATGATTACATAGTTGATTTGACACTTCGACGAAGTAAATACCAACTTCATAACAATATATATATATATATATATATATAGATAGATAGATAGATAGATAGATAGATAGATAGATAGATAGATAGATAGATAGAGAGAGAGAGAGAGAGAGAGAGAGAGAGAGAGACTACATGATTACATTGGTTGATTTGACACTTAGATGAAGTAAAGACCAACTCCATAACATAATTCTTATCAAAACAAAATGCTTAAGTAAATAATCAAATCACAACAATAAAATTAATCAAAACCGTTCTTTAACATGAAATTTGGTTTTGTTTGATTCAATTTTTATTATACATTTAAATATGATAGTCTAATCTAACACTTCATTAGAGGCTCATACAGGGAGATTGAGGTCTTTGACAACAATGCGGCCAACGGGAGCATTTAACTGCAAAGAGACAGTGTTAAGATATACACCCACCAACTCCCCCTACAAGTAACCTCCTTTAGGAAGGATATGCCAGTATTATACTAATACAACATACAGTATCATTTCTAGTCCAACCCCACTTCCGTCAAACACTTTAATATATGAATGTCCCATCACCATATGAAAAATTGTTGCTACCAAGGTAGGCTGGATTTTTATCATGAAGGTAGTTGATAAAGTATTTCCCTAGTGGCCCTTATCCCAAATTAGGTCGATATTGATTTCTGTCGAAGCCAACTAAAGAGGATCCATGACAAACTTTGAGAAGTTTAGCAAAGTCAAAATACATCGATGATTCTAACTACTTAGGGTATAGGCTTCCCCATATATAAATTAAAAGGTGTACAACATACATAAAATGTGAAGATACATCAAATAACAATAATGTCAGCACAGAGTTACCTCATTGTCAACACCCAAAAAACCAGTAAAGAAACAATAGGAATTTGAATCTCTCTATTTTGTGTCCTATGACTTTCGTATTGGAGAAGTATCTATCATACATAGAAATAAAGAGATAATAGAATGTACAGAAACAAAAATTAAGAGACAGATAACCTTTTAAACCAAATTGTATTCAAAATCAACATATAAGCATAGATGCATAAACATGAAGTTCTTCATTCGACCTAAACATTTATGTTTTGCATTCCATATGGTTGAAAGATAAGGAGAAGTGGAGAATATATTCTCTCCAATAAGATAGAATGAGCCAGAATGTACAATTTCCATCTCATAGTCATATACCCTACTTCAATGAAGAAGAAAAGAAGAACCACGAAAATGAATAGAAGCAAACATAAACTATTGAAGTGAATTTTTAAGACACAAAAGACATGTTAGGAATTTGCATTTTAACTACTGTAAATCAAATTTCTCTATCTATGTTTAAAGTAAGACTTAGTCAATTAGTTGTAAGTCATGATTTCCAATTATTTAGGATTTGTTTAGTGAACTGCTAAAGATCGTGGTTATTTTTTTTTACTTTTCATTCTACGATCATATATATCCAATCTGAACCATTAGTACATTTTTACTTCTTTTTCTTCTATTCTTTTTCAGTCGCTCGCCTTTTTTTGTTTTAGGCATTGTCTTCGATTTCCCTTTGTGTTATTTAGATTAAAAAGGTTTTTAAAACCTTCAATTGGTATCATGAGCTTTATTACATAAGGGATCTCTGTGTGTGGGCACCATTCTGATTTTGTGAATACCATAAACGGAGAAAAACATTTTTCTTCAATGATACAACCAACTTTGGTATAATATATATATTGGACCCTAAAATTGACTTCAAATTTTAACTTTGACCTCCAACTTCCATAATACACAAATAGGCACTCTAACTATCTAACTTTTAAATAAATAAACACGTGAGTCCTACATGGCACAATACATGTCGGAACCATGTAAGACAAAAAATGATATGTAGGATGACATGTAGGACACGTATGTTTATATGTTCAACTTTATAGAAGTTTAAGTGTCTACTTGTGCACAAACAAAGTTAAAGGGCGTAAATGTGATTCAAAGAAAAGTTAAAGGGAACAATTATTTATTATGCCACCAACTTTTGGTGGAGAAAGTTATCTAATCTGGGTTGTTAGAATGCAGACATATCTGGAAGCTTTTTACTTCTGGGAGGCTTTAGAATATGAATACATCATTTCTCCCTTGACAAACAATCCCACGATGTCACAAATTAAAAATCACCAGGAATGGAAAATAAGGAAATCCAAGGCATGTTTATTTGCTGCAGTTTTATCCACTATCTACGCTCGTATCATGACACTGAAGTTGGCAAAAGAGGTATGAGATTATCTTAAGTCAGAGTATGAAGAAGATGAAAAATTTGAGGTATGCAAGTGCTGAATTTTGTACGTGAGTTTGAGATGCAAAAGATAAAGGACTATGAAACCATAAAGGAATACACTGACCGAATTCTTGACATTGCCAATCATGTCAGATTGTTGGACTCGGACTATAACGATTCAAGGATCATGAGAAAATATTTGTAATTGTACTTGAAAGATTTGAGGCGACCATTACAGCCTTATAAAATACTAAGGAATTGTCTAGTATTACACTAATAGAGATTTTAAGTGTCTTTCAAGCATAAGAGCAAAGACGTGTTATGAGACATGAAGGAGCTGTTGAAGGAGCTTTACCTTCCAAGCATTAAGATAATGGATGATATAATAATAAAAAGAACAATAAATACTAACAAATACATGCATAAGGTGCACCCCACAACAACAAAAACAAAAAAAGTAGCTTCAAATGAAACTACCCTCCTTGTAAGCATTGCGCATGATTGGACACGCACCTTTCAAGTGTTGGAGAAGCCCTGAAACTAAGTGCAGTAAGTTAATTACGTTTGGGCATGAAGCAATCATTTGTAAGAACAAAAATCAGTAGCAGGATATAGATGCTAGAGTTGTAAATGAACAGGAAGAGGATAAACTATTTACTGCATTGTGTTTTGTAAGCAATATTGATAGCGGATACACAAAACCATTTATTCCAAAAGCACAGATAGTAGAAACCCCAGCACCACAAACATCTACATATGCAGCCAGCCTACACAAGGAAAAGAAAATATATAACCATATATCCCAAACCTATATTGAAAATATATACAAAATTCAGACTATTTTAAATCTCAAACCCAAATCTACTACAACTACAGAAGAAACCCAGGATTATTTAACCCAAAAATTACAAGGCTACAACAAGTTAATTGCACAACCTAAAACCAACCCAAACCTAGTTAAAACCTGTTACAGCTATGGATTACTTAATAGTGTATATACATATGATGGTACAGAGATAAGTGGAATCCCGGAGATCCACAAAGCTTTTTTGATATACAAAAGAATTACAAAAGGAAATTTATTTTTCATAAAATTCTATACGGCACCACCTGAGATGCTTTATAACGAGATAAAACCAATAATCCAGATAGTAAAAATTGGATTGACACGAGAAATGATAATACCTGAGGACATAGGGCAACAACCAGAGATACCAAGAGTTGAGATACCCAGCTTTTATGCCAACAAAAGGATAATTGGGCTATCAACTATCATACAAGAATTAGCTAACAACTACCTACAAGGAAATGCTATATGGAGCTACTATTAAAGAGATCATTTAATGATATATGCCAATTCACGAGAGATAAGACAAGCAGATATGGAAGAAGTCCAGAAATGGATTTTGTCCCTGCTAAAACCAGAAGCTATGCCAACAACTAGAGCGATAAAGCAAGGATTCATATCCGAAGAACTGCTGATCAGATATTGCAAGCTAGTGGGACACAAATATCCAGACCATATTTGCTCAAAATGCAACCAAGGAGATAACGTAATCCCTGACGTATTATTAGAATAAAAAAAAAAAGTAAGAAAGAAAGAAAGAAATAATGTAAATTAGAATAATGTATTTTGTTTTTAGTGTCGGCTGAAAAAAGACAAATAGTATATAGTAATAGTTTGTTGGCCAATTATGTAAAAAGTTTATCGGCCAATAGGTTTCTATGAATGGAATGTTTAGATTCTTCTTCTAAACTTTGGCCGATAGAAACCTATTGGCCGACAAACTTTTTACATAATTGGCCGACAAACTATTACTATATACTATTTGGCTTTTTTCAGCCGACACTAAAAACAAAATACATTATTCTAATTTACATTATTTCTTTCTTTCTTACTTTTTTTTTTTTTTATTCTAATAATACGTCAGGGATTACGTTATCTCCTTGGTTGCATTTTGAGCAAATATGGTCTGGATATTTGTGTCCCACTAGCTTGCAATATCTGATCAGCAGTTCTTCGGATATGAATCCTTGCTTTATCGCTCTAGTTGTTGGCATAACTTCTGGTTTTAGCAGGTACAAAATCCATTTCTGGACTTCTTCCATATCTGCTTGTCTTATATCTCGTGAATTGGCATATATCATTAAATGATCTCTTGAATAGTAGCTCCATATAGCATTTCCTTGTAGGTAGTTGTTAGCTAATTCTTGTATGATAGTTGATAGCCCAATTATCCTTTTGTTAGCATAAAAGCTGGGTATCTCAACTCTTGGTATCTCTGGTTGTTGCCCTATGTCCTCCGGTATTATCATTTCTCGTGTCAATCCAATTTTTACTATCTGGATTATTGGTTTTATCTCGTTATAAAGTATCTCAGCTGGTGCCGTATAGAATTTTATGAAAAATAAATTTCCTTTTGTAATTCTTTTGTATATCAAAAAAGTTTTGTGGATCTCCGGGATTCCACTTATCTCTGTACCATCATATGTATATACAGTATTAAGTAATCCATAGCTGTAACAGGTTTTAACTAGGTTTGGGTTGGTTTTAGGTTGTGCAATTAACTTGTTGTAGCCTTGTAATTTTTGGGTTAAATAATCCTGGGTTTCTTCTGTAGTTGTAGTAGATTTGGGTTTGAGATTTAAAAAAGTCTGAATTTTGTATATATTTTCAATATAGGTTTGGGATATATGGTTATATATTTTCTTTTCCTTGTGTAGGCTGGCTGCATATGTAGATGTTTGTGGTGCTGGGGTTTCTACTATCTGTGCTTTTGGAATAAATGGTTTTGTAAATAAGCTGTTTAGGTTTGTATTTTTTGTTTTTTCCATAGCTGTTGTACTTGTACCTGCAACATTAGTAATATTAATGTTATGGGTTTTAAGGAGTTTCCCACCATCTCCTTCTATCTCTGGATTTTTTCCATCTGCCGCACGACGTAGCTCCGCATGTTTTTGGCCATGTTGCTGACCGTTAGTTTTCAGCTCCTTTAATTCTATTTCCTTTTTTTCTACTTTTTGGCATAGATTTGTCATCATTGCCAGTAGATCTTTCATCATATCTTTCTCTTGAGAGGTAGTATGCAATTAAATTTTCGTCAGTTTTTATAACTTCAATTGTAAATGTAAAATTTAATATGTTTAATATCAATCTTCTTATTTCCTTTGTTGTAACTGAATCATCTATCTTTTTGGTTATCCACCATTTTACCTGTGTATTATCTGTTCTTACAAAAAATTTATTGTAAACTATGTATGGTTCAAATGCTAATAAACATTTGTATAATGCAAATAATTCTTTCCTATTTATTTTCCATTTTGTTTCTGCATCAGTATATGTACCTGAGTAATATCTGCAATGGTGTTCTATTTTTTCTTTGTTATATTTATATTTTAGTACTCCTCCATAACTGTGATCGCTTGAATCTGTTTCAACTATGTATATGAATGCCTTACTTTCATCAGGAAAATATAATTTTGGTAATTTTTTACATAATTTTTTGATATTTTTTATATGTTCTTTATCTTTATTGTCAAAGTAATATTCGACATCTTTTTTAAGTTTTTTATATAGTGGTTTTAGATGTTCTGCTAGTTTTGGTATGTATTCTCTTACTTGATTTACTAATCCTAAAAATGATTGTAATTTCTTTTTTGTATCTATATTTTCATCAAGTGTGATTATTTTTTGTACTATATGAGTTTGCATTTTTATTCCATTTTTATCTATTTGTATTCCTAAAAATTCTATCTGTGGTTTCATTATTTCTGCTTTACTTTTGCTTAAGCTAATACCTGAATTTTTTATTATATGTATAAATTTTTCTAATAACCTTATATGTTCTTCTTGTGTTTTAGAATATAATAATATATCATCTATGTATACAATGCAATTTTCTAATTGGTTAAAGTAGTTATCCATAAAATGTTGGTATCTACCTGGTGCATTTTTATATCCAAAGGGTAATACATTCCATTCATAGAAACCTTGCGGTACTGTGAATGCTGTTAATTGTTTAGATTCTTCTTCTAACTTTAAATGATAAAATCCTGATTTACAGTCAAATTTGCTAAAATAATTGTATCCTTGTATCTGTCTTATTTTCAGTATTTTATTAGGTATTGGGTAGTTGTATGTTTTTGTTTTGGCGTTTAGATTTCTGTAATCTATAACCATTCTACTCTTACCTCTTTTTTGTTCACTGTGTTTTATAACTATAAATGCCGGGCTTGTATGCTTGCTATTACTTTCTTGTATATAATTTTTTTCTAATAATTCATTTATATGTATTTTGAATTCTTGTAGATCATCGAAGTTGTATTTTAATGGTTTTTGTGTAATTATACTATTTTCATCTATTAGTTCAATTTTTACTGCTACACTACGTCCTACTAATTTTTATTTATTTTTATTTACAACTCTGTCTCCTTTAAATTCTATTTGAGTGGTGCCCCAATGTCTCCTTAAACTTGCCATACAACCACATTACTTATAAATAGTAGAAAATCATAATTTTAGATACTCGAAGGTCTTTATTACCATACAAAATTCATCTAATCAACATATCTCGATTGTATAATTCCATACCTATCACAATCCCTCGCGAACTATACTTACCAGTGGGCATACTTAACCACTCTCTTCACCAAAGAATGAACGTTTTCCTTAAAATGATACATCAAGCCTAGTTATACCAATGAAATTCAAAGACTAACTTAAATTTATATGCACTTTCTTACAAATATCTTCAATTTCTTCACATTTTAACTCTAAATAAAGGGATTTCCTCACATTTTTAAACTACATTTTTTTATTTTCTTAGGTCTTCTTTTCCTAAAACCTCAACATTCATTTATAGACATGGACAATCTCATAGGTTAGTGAAACTAGAATACTCCCTAACATGAATGTTAAATTAATCTAATATTCCAACTAAAAACATCAATTTAGTACGTCTTCTATATTTTGTAACAATATTTATTTATATTATATAATATTAAAAGTAAGAACACCAACAATACAATAATAACAAATTACCATATTAAAGAGAAGGGAGGAGAAAGAAAATTTAAGGGGTGTAACTAAGAGAATTTAATAGTGAAGATTTTTTAAATTTAATAATATATACTTTATTTTTAAAAATAGTTTGGTATGTGGTTTGATATTCACGTGCAACGAACGTGCGTCAAAACTAGTATATATCTATATATATATATATATATATATATACTACCTTAAAAGAAGGAACTCTCTAACTTGAATGTTAAATTACTATAATACCCCCAACTAAAATACCCAAATTGTTATGTATTCTACATTTAGTATTAAATTTATATACACTATATTATACTAAATGCACACACCTTTTCAAATTTATTGGTAGTGACTTTTCAGAAAGGTTATGAAATTTTTTTATAGAGTTATGACTTTTTCGACGAGTTATGACATTTTTGGAAACTTTTGATTTTTCTGAAGGGTTGTGACTTATATAAAAAAACACAATAAGCACCTTTTCATACAATCTTTTGTTGTCTATAACTAGAGGGGGTCTCTCAAGCTTTTAAACTACAAATTTTATATGTTTTCTATTTCTCTAGTATATATAAATGAACTTTTTAAAGTAATCATGTGGGGAAGTGGTTACAAAATTTCTTCATCTGGAAGGGTAGTAAGAGATTCAGCTGCTGGTTGTAGGCTAGGCTGGCAGGAGCAACACCTTCTTGGTTATGGTGTGGTTGTTGAGCCAATTTTAAAGGTCTGATGCTGAATCCTTGTAGAGGTATTTTGGCATTGATTTTCTTAAGTTTGAAGCTTTTTGTTGCCATGTACAAGAAATTTTTATGTTTTTCATCTTTTACTGGACAGGAATGCCAACAATGCAAAACACTCTCATCTTTTCAATTATAGAGAAGAATAATTAGTTTTATATAAGATATATTAAATGGAAGAAAAGTTACAATATTTTTAGTCATATCATGAATTTTGAGTGAAAAGATAGAAAAGATGTTGAGTGGAAACGGAAGGTGAACTTGAAAACCCTCCTTGCTACAAGAAATTTTTCTACTGATCATAGACATATTTGCCACTGGTCAGCCCTCTTCGGCGGCTGGCCAGCAATATCCCTCAATTCAAATTCATTTCCCATTAGAAACCAAGATACCGGAGAAAAGGATAATACCGACGAACATAAAAGTTTGGCAACTGCTCAAGGAGGCAAATATGTTGACCTCCTTATTCCTAATACAACGAATCTATCTCAAAACATTAAACCTTCTACTGTTGCACCTATTCTGTCACGACCCAAAACCGAGCCGCGACTGGCACCCACATTTACCCTCCTATGTGAGCGAACCAACCAATCTAAACCTTATCATTTCAATTTAATATCAACATAAAGTAATGCGGAAGACTTAAACTCATAAATAAAAGACAATTCAATAACTTCTAAAATTCAACTTCTATTAATTCCCCAAAATCTGGAAGTCATCACCACAAGAACATCTCTGATCAATTTACTAAACTAAGAGTATTCTAAGAAGCTAAAATAAATAAAAGCTAGTCTATGCCGAAACTTCAAGGCATCAAGACATGAGGAAGGAGATCCAGTCCAAGCTAGAAGCATTAGCTCACCCTGAAGATCCGGTGTGACGAAGACTGGCTTGAACTACTGTTGAGTCGAAGATGACAGCACGTTTGCTGCACTCCACAAATAAACAAAAGGAAAAACATAAAAGTAGGGGGTCAGTACAACCACAAGTACTGAGTAGGTATCATCGGCCAACTCAAAATAGAAAGCAATATATCTCAGATAATATCATAAAATCAACTAATATTCTTAACATGTGATAGCAACAAGTACAAAATATCATTTATAATATCACCGATCATATCTATGAGGACTCAAGCCTCCACACCATACTCTTTTGGGATACATGTTCTTTAGATTGAGTATATTAGCATCTTTCAAGATTCATTATCTTTATTCCTCTTGTGTCGGTACGTGACACTCCGATCCCCTACTACTATGTGTCGGAACGTGACACTCCGATCCCCTAATTCAATGTGTCGGTACGTGACACTCCGATCCCCTACATCTACGTGTCGGTTCGTGACACCCGTCCCACTAATTCTATGTGTCGGTATGTGACACTCCGATCCCCTACATCTACGTGTCGGTTTGTGACACCCGTCCCACTAATTCTATGTGTCGGTACGTGACACTCCGATCCCCTAATCTCGTTCTATTAATTCATCAAGCCTTCTTTTATACCAAGGCGTCATCATTAGTAAGAGATTAGGTTTATATCAAGATTTGGGAATCAATAGCTTCATCATGCTTGTTTCATCACAATCATATATATAAAATCACATCATGCATACACACAATTAAGCATAAAGAAGACTCTATAATACTACCCAACACATATCATTCGCTATTAAGAGTTTACTACGAATAGTGTAAAAACCATAACCTACCTCCACCGAAGAATCGTGATCAAGCAAGCAAATTCCTCAATTTCTTGTTGTCCTCTTCGTTCCTCTCTCTCTCTCTACTCGTTCTCCTCTCTTTTTCTTTCTGTCTTTGTTCTTTCTATTTTTCTTATTCAAACCCTCTTTCTTTTACCCTAATTAGTATATAATTAAGAATGAAAGATGGCAATAATAACCCACTAATTAAATTAAGGTTACCTCTTTTAACCCCAAGTAATTAGACTTATTAACATTAACCCTCTAACTTTATAATTAAAGCAGGAATAGTCAAAAACGTCCCTTAAAACGTGTAAAGAAATCCGACCCGAACTGGGATTGCGTAGCCCGTGACGGGCCGTCGCGCCTGCGACGGTCCGTCCTGCTGTCCGTCGCATGCAACAGAGACTTGTTTTTAAGTGGATGGCCTGTGACGGGCCGTCGAGCCTGCGACGGTCCGTCCTGTCACTCCGTCACGACGTTCAGAGAGTCGATTTTCAGTACCCAATTTCAGATTTTCTAAGTGTTTTGAAACGACACCTCCACGACAGTCCTTCGTGCCCGTGACGGTCCGTCGTGGTCTCCGTCACCTCTGCCAGTTTTTCCAGAATAAAATATGTTGCTCAAAACGACTAAACAGGTCGTTACAATAGATACCAATTTACCCATCGTTCGTCCCCGAACGATCACAAGAAGGAAAACAAGGGCGAAAAGGAATACCTGAATCTGTAAACAGATGTGGGTATCTTTCTCGCATATCTGCCTCCTTCTCCCAAGTGGCTTCTTCGACCGGTCGATTCTTCCATTGAACTTTGATAGATGCAATCTCCCTTGACCTCAACTTGCGAACTTCTCTATCTAAAATAGCAACAGGCTCCTCCTCATAAGACAAATTCTCATCAAGCAAAACTGAATCCCAACGGATAATGTAATTTCCATCCCCATGGTATCTTTTCAACATCGACACGTGGAATACCGGATGTACTCCGGACAGCCCTGGAGGCAAGGCTAACTCATAAGCCACCTCCCCTACTCTCTTAAGTACTTCAAAGGGACCAATGTACCTTGGACTAAGCTTTCCTCTTTTACCAAACCGCATCACCCCTTTCATTGGCGAAACTTTCAACAAGACTTGTTCACCCTCCATGAACTCTAAGTCTCTAACCTTTCGATCTGCATATTCTTTTTGTCTACTTTGCGCCGCTAGAAGCTTCTCTTGAATAGATTTCACTTTTTCTATCGAATCCCTCAAAAGATCAGTACCCCAAGGTCTAACCTCGAATGCATCAAACCAACCAATGGGGGACCTACATCTTCTACCATACAGTGCTTCAAATGGAGCCATATAAATGCTTGAGTGATAGCTATTATTGTATGAAAACTCCGCTAAGGGTAAGAAGCTATCCCAATGGCCACCGAATTCTATCACACATGCACGAAGCATATCCTCCAACACTTGAATCGTTCGCTCAGACTGACCATCGGTCTGAGGATGGAACGCGGTACAAAGGTCCAACCTAGTACCCAATTCTGCATGCAATGTTTTTCAAAACTTAGAAGTAAACTGCGTACCTCTATCTGATATGATGGACAGTGGAACTCCATGTAATCGAACAACTTCTGAGATGTAAAGTTTGGCTAACTTCTCTGCATTGTAAGTCACCTTAACCGGAATGAAATGAGCAGACTTAGTTAATCTGTCCACAATCACCCAAATGGAGTCGAACTTGCCCAATGTCTTTGGAAGACCCACCACGGAGTCCATTGCAATTCTCTCCCATTTCCATTCCGGAATGGGCATTCTCTGAAGTGTTCCTCCGGGCCTTTGGTGTTCATACTTTACTTGTTGACAGTTTGGACATTTGGCAATAAAATCCACAATATCACGCTTCATTCTCCTCCACCAGAAGTGTTGCTTTAGGTCACGGTACATCTTGGTTGTGCCCGGATGTATCGAGTACCTTGAACTATGAGCCTCTGTCAGAATAGTGTTGATCAAATCATCGACGCGGGGTACATATACCCTTCCCTTAATCCTCAAGACACCTTCCTCATCGATTTTCGCTTCTTTAGCCTCTCCTTGCAACACTTTATCTCGGATCCGGATCAATTTTTCATCATTAAACTACTTTCCCTTAATCTTGTCAAGGAAGGAAGATCTTGCCTCCACACAATCTAAAAATCCTCCCTTCTCATTTACTTCTAGTCTTATAAATTCATTAGCCAGAGTCTGAACCTCCCTAGCCAATGGGCGTCTAGAAGCTTGCAAGTGAGCTAGACTTCCCATGCTTCCCGCCTTTCTACTTAAAGCATCCGCTACAACATTTGCCTTCCCCGGATGGTACAAAATAGTGATGTCGTAGTCCTTCAGTAGTTCCATCCATCTCCTCTGTCTCAAATTCAAATCTCTCTGCGTGAAGACATACTGTAGACTACGATGATCCGTGTAGACCTCACACTTAACCCCATATAAATAGTGTCTCCATTGCTTTAGTGCAAACACTACCGCGGCCAATTCCAAATCATGAGTTGGATAGTTACGTTCATGCATTTTTAATTGTCTTGAAGCATAAGCAATCACATTCTTCTCTTGCATTAGCACTACACCCAAACCCGAATAAGATGCATCACAATACACAACGAAATTCTTGCCTTCCACTGGCAAGGTGAGAATTGGTGCAGTAGTCAACAGAGTCTTGAGCTTCTGAAAGCTTTCCTCACACTCATCCGACCATACAAATGGAACATTTTGCTTAGTCAAGTTCGTCAGTTGGGAAGCAATAGAAGAGAATCCCTTGACAAATCGGCGGTAGTAGCTAGCTAACCCAACAAAGCTCCTTATTTCTGACACATTAGTAGGTCTTACCCAATTCTTCACTACTTCGATCTTAGAAGGATCCACCATTACTCCATCCTTAGAAACCACGTGCCCCAAGAAGGACACTGCATCTAGCCAAAACTCACACTTAGAGAACTTGGCATAAAGCTTTTTCTCCCTCAACGTTTTCAATACCATTCTCAAATGCTCCTCATGTTCCTTCTTACTCTTGGAGTATATCAGTATATCATCAATAAATACGATCACAAAGAGATCTAAATATGGCTTAAAAATCCCGTTCATCAAACCATGAACGCAGCAGGGGCATTCGTAAGACCAAAAGACATCACTACGAATTCATAATGCCCATACCTGGTCCTAAAAGCAGTCTTTGGCACATCCGTTGCCCGTTTTCAATTGATGATAACCGGATCTCAAGTCAATCTTAGAGAAGACACAAGCACCTTGTAACTGATCGAACAAGTCATCAATGCGAGGAAGAGGATACTTGTTCTTTATAGTCACCTTGTTCAACTGCCGGTAGTCTATGCACATCCGAAAACTCCCATCTTTCTTCTTTACAAACAAAACGGAGCACCCCAAGGAGATGCACTTGGTCTAATAAAGCCTTTGCTCAACAATTCTTGAAGTTGGGCTTTTAATTCTCTTAACTCCGCGGGGGCCATTCTATAAGGGGGTATAGAAATGGGGCGTGTACCCGGTTCAAGATCAATACAGAAGTCAATATCCCTATCTGGGGGCATACCCGGAAGATCTGCAGGGAATACATCAAGAAACTCACGGACCACCAAAACCGACTCAATCGAAGGTACTTGGGTAGTGTCATCCTTGAGATGTTCCAAGAAAGCTAAACACCCTTTACTAACCATTTTCTTAGCACGAAGAAAGGAGATGATACGCACCGGATTGGAAGTGTAGTCACCCTCCCACACTAACGGATCTGTCCCAGGCTTGGCTAACGTCACCGTTTTAGCATTACAAACCAAGATCGCGAATTGCGGAGAGAGCCAAGTCATACCCAGAATTACATCAAAATCAACCATCTCTAAGATAACCAAATCTACATAAGTGTTACTCCCCACAAAGTTCACCAAACAAGACCTATATACCTTTTTAACTACCACAGACTCACCCACCGGAGTAGAAACACGAATAGGCGTATCAAGTAATTCACAATGTAAATTTAGACCATTAGCAAATGAGGAAGATACATAAGAAAATGTGGATCCAGGATCAAACAATACGGAAGCCATGCAATCACAAACCAGAAGATTACCTGTGATGACAGCATCAGATGTCTCCGCCTCTGATCTCCCAGGGAAAGCATAACAATGGGCCCTTTCGTTTGTTTGTCTATTGCCCCTACCATGTTGTGATGTAGTGGCTCAAGTTTGCCCATCATCCCGGCCGTTTTTGTGACCACCATTACCTCGACCACCACGTCCTCCGGAATAACGGCCTCTACCATGACCACCTCTGCCTCTAGCTATTGGGGGTCTATAACTCTGTTTTGGACAATTCCTTCTAATATGTCCAGTCTCCCCACATCCATAACACTCTCTGGAGTCGGGCATGGGTCTCTCAGAGAAGTGTTGACCGGTCTGAGGTGGACCCCCAACCACAGTCTGTAGTGAAGACTGAATGGGTCGAACTGAGTAACCTCCGGAACCTTGTCCTCTAGAGTAAGAACCATTAAACTCACCCCCTTTTCGAAACCTCTTTGATGTCGATGCCGTGGTGAATTCATCTGGCTTCACTCCTTCCACCTCTACCACGAAATCTACCACTTCTTGGAAGGATTTTGCCGTAGCCGCTACCTGTAAGGCTGAAATTCGCAATTCTGATCTCAACCTCTTCACAAAACGGCAAATCCGCTCTTGTGGACTGAAACATCATTGGGTGGCATATCTGGATAGTGCACGAAACTTAGCCTCATATGCATTGACTGACATCCTACCTTGCTCTAGGCTCAAGAACTCGTCCCTTTTCCTATCTCTCAAGGTCCGGGGAATATATTTCTCCATAAACAAGCTAGAGAATGAGGCCCAAGTCATAGGTGGTGCCTCTGTTGGTTGACACTCAACATGTGACCGCCACCACATTTTGGCGTTCCCTTGAAACTGGTAACTCACGAACTCAACACCAAACCGTTCTACTATATACCATCTGTGTAGTAGCTCATGACAGTCAACTAGAAAATCGTAAGCATCCTCAGATTCTGCACCCTTGAAGACTGGAGGTTTCAATTTCAAGAACTTACTGAAAAGTTCATGCTGATCATTTGTCATTATAGGCCCAGTAGTCAGGCGTGGAAACGTGCCTATGTCCAATGAGGCATCCATACGAGGGGCCATAGTGGCTGCATGTCGTACCTCTGAAACCGGAGGTGTTAGTGCAGAAAACATTGGGGGTGCCTGACCCTGATCAGACAACCCACTAAGATAAGCGAGCACCTGATTGATCATCTCTGGGGTAGGTTGGGGTGGCATTTCCTCGTTCTGTACTTGTTCATTCTCCACTTGTCATCTTCTCTTATTACTTCTTCAGTCGGTGGAGGATTCACCGCCCTAGTACCAGATGGGCTAGGTGTTCGTCCTCTTCCCCTAGAGGACATCCTCCCACGACCTCTACCGCGGCCTCTTGCCACTGTTCCACTTCGAGCTACAGCCCCAGTGGCTGGCTCAGATGCATCTTGTCTTGCTGATGTTTATGTTGGCGTAGTCGTTGCTCTAGTTCTAACCATCTGCGAAATAGAGTGAAGATGGTCAGATACCAATTTGTATCACCTAGATACCAATTGGATCCAAGTAATAGCACGAAAGAAAGAAAGAAAGAATGGAATTTCCTAAAGTCTTATAGCCTCTCAAAGAAAAGTAAAGGCGTCCCCCTACCGTTCCTTAAGACTCTACTAGACCTGTTCTTGTGTGATGAGACCAACGAACCTAATGCTCTGATACCAAGTTTGTCACGACCCAAAACCGAGCCGCGACTGGCACCCACATTTACCCTCCTATGTGAGCGAACCAACCAATCTAAACCTTATCATTTCAATTTAATATCAACATAAAGTAATGCGGAAGACTTAAACTCATAAATAAAAGACAATTCAATAACTTATAAAATTCAACTTCTATTAATTCCCCAAAATCTGGAAGTCATCACCACAAGAACATCTATGATCAATTTACTAAACTAAGAGTATTCTAAGAAGCTAAAATAAATAAAAGCTAGTCTATGCCGAAACTTCAAGGCATCAAGACATGAGGAAGGAGATCCAGTCCAAGCTAGAAGCATTAGCTCACCCTGAAGATCCGGTGTGACGAAGACTGGCTTGAACTACTGTTGAGTCGAAGATGACGGCACGTTTGCTGCACTCCACAAATAAACAAAAGGAAAAACATAAAAGTAGGGGGTCAGTACAACCACAAGTACTGAGTAGGTATCATCGGCCAACTCAAAATAGAAAGCAATATATCTCAGATAATATCATAAAATCAACTAATATTCTTAACATGTGATAGCAACAAGTACAAAATATCATTTATAATATCACCGATCATATCTATGAGGACTCAAGCCTCCACACCATACTCTTTGGGATACATGTTCTTTAGATTGAGTATATTAGCATCTTTCAAGATTCATTATCTTTATTCCTCTTGTGTCGGTACGTGGACACTCCGATCCCCTACTACTATGTGTCGGAACGTGACACTCCGATCCCCTAATTCAATGTGTCGGTACGTGACACTCCGATCCCCTACATCTACGTGTCGGTTCGTGACACCCGTCCCACTAATTCTATGTGTGGTACGTGACACTACGACTCCCTACATCTACGTGTCGTTCGTGACACCCGTCCCACTAATTCTATGTGTCGGTACGTGACACTCCGATCCCCTAATCTCGTTCTATTAATTCATCAAGCCTTCTTTTATACCAAGGCGTCATCATTAGTAAGAGATTAGGTTTATATCAAGATTTGGGATTCAATAGCTTCATCATGCTTGTTTCATCACAATCATATATATAAAATCACATCATGCATACACACAATTAAGCATAAAGAAGACTCCATAATACTACCCAACACATATCATTCGCTATTAAGAGTTTACTACGAATAGTGTAAAAACCATAACCTACCTCCACCGAAGAATCGTGATCAAGCAAGCAAATTCCTCAATTTCTTGTTGTCCTCTTCGTTCCTCTCTCTCTCTACTCGTTCTCCTCTCTTTTTCTTTCTGTCTTTGTTCTTTCTATTTTTCTTATTCAAACCCTCTTTCTTTTACCCTAATTAGTATATAATTAAGAATGAAAGATGGCAATAATAACCCACTAATTAACTTAAGGTTACCTCTTTTAACCCCCAAGTAATTAGACTTATTAACATTAACCCTCTAAATTTATAATTAAAGCAAGAATAGTCAAAAACGTCCCTTAAAACGTGTAAAGAAATTCGACCCGAACTGGGATTGCGTAGCCCGTGACGGGCCGTCGCGCCTGCGACGGTCCGTCCTGCTGTCCGTCGCATGCAACAGAGACTTGTTTTTAAGTGGATGGCCTGTGACGGGCCGTCGAGCCTGCGACGGTCCGTCCTGCCACTCCGTCACGACGTTCAGAGAGTCGATTTTCAGTACCCAATTTCAGATTTTCTAAGTGTTTTGAAACGACACCTCCACGACGGTCCTTCGTGCCCGTGACGGTCCGTCGTGGTCTCCGTCACCTCTGCCAGTTTTTCCAGAATAAAATTTGTTGCTCAAAACGACTAAACAGGTCGTTACATATTCCCATCAAAAAAACCTTTGTATATCAAAGGTATTCCAAGAATAACTTGGACTGAAGATGAAGTTAGGCGGATGAACACCATTGAAAACTTAAAATATACGGTGATAGGGAAGTTTTTTTATGGGTGACTAGAGATGGATGATTTGCGAATTCAAATTCACAAACAATGTAATGTGAAGGGTGGATGTAAGATTGGTTTAATACGGAATAAACATATTAATGCGATTTGAAAGGCTATACATGTGGTTGTTTGTAGTGATTGACAAAGATAAAGAGCAGCAACTACAACAAAATCAGCAACAAACATTATACAATGCAGGGGTGGGAACCGCTGATTCCAGCAAAACAAATAGTGACTTGTGGTATGATAATTTAGTGCATAACGATGAAAAAATAAATACTAACTTTCATTTATACTAAGTCATTGCAGATTACCTCTCCAGATAAAGATACAATAGAAAAAATACTAACTACAATGACAATACTTTGTTAGAAAATGGAAAAAATAGAAAGCGAAGTACAAATACTAAAAGAGACAGTTAGTAGTCAGCAACATGACTCAAAACATGCGGAGCTAAGTCAGCAGCATGACTCAAAACATGCGGGAAATATTGCTTGGAAGAACTTATATTATTATGTGTAGATAAACCCTCCTTTTTATACAACAAAAAAAAAACTTACTACTTTGGTCAAGTGGCCGACACTACTTTACACATGGCCTTTTTTATTCCGGCTGACGCATGAAAACAAAAAACTTTTACATATGGCCGACATACTATTATTCATAACTTTATATCTTTACATAATGGCCTTTACTTTTACATATGGCCGACATACTACTATTCATAACTTATATCTTTGCATAATGGCCTTTACTTTTTTATTCTAGCTGTACTTCTAGGATATAGTTGTCTTCACCGTCACATTTTGTGCATAGATGATCTGGGTATTTTTGGCCTACTAATTTATAGTATCTAGTCATCAGATTTGGTGAAATAAATTTTTTTCTGATAGCTCTTGTGGTAGGTGGCTGCTCTGGTTTTAGCAAGATCAATATCCATTGGCGTAGTTCTTCCATATCTGCTGCTTTTAGCTCGCTGCAATTGGAGTATATCATCGTCTGGTCTCGATTGTAGTAGCTTCAAATTGCATTTTCATTTAGATAATTGTGCGATAATTCATTCAAAATGGTAGCTATCCCAATAGTCCTTTTATTTGCATAGAATTCTGGGATATTTACCCTTTGTATTTCTTCTTGTACTTCTATTTTTTCCGGGATTATCATTTCTTTGGTTAGACCTATTTTGATAACTTGTATTTGTAATGACCCGGAAAGTCATTTTTGGAAATTTTGAATATTTGTTTAACTAGAGTTAATTAATTGATGGGTAATTGTAGACAATTGACTTAACCGATAGTTAATGGGATAAAATGTTAAATTTATTTAAGATCTTATACAACTTAACTCATATATATATATTAAATAAGTTAGAAAAATTTTATAACTTTTAGATCATAATTGATTTATCAATTTAGGGGGGAAAATAAGGGAAAAAGGACGCCGCAAGACTATACGAAAGTTGCAGGTATTATGAATCCTTTCAAAGTTCTTTCTATAATTTTCTTTTATGCAAAGTAATTATTGGTTGGATGATTTCTTAGTATTAATTTTATATGGATTGTTAGAATAATGGAAAGGAGAAAAATCCAAAACTTGTCATGAATGGTTTTTTTAAAAAAAATAATAATGTATGGCTACGATGATTGTGTTGCGTGGGTCCCTGGGGAATTTTTGACTATGTTTGAACATCAATTAATGTATGGATAACAATTAGAAATATTTGTTGGAAAATTAAGGTATATATATTATTGTATGGTTGATAAAAGAGGGCAGTGAGTTTTCTGGAAATTTAGGGCAAAGTGTTGGAGATTAATTGTGTGGTGAGGGAGGAATATATATTAAAAATATCACCTTTTGTCAAAGTAAATGTGCATTCTTCGTGATGAAATTAATTGTCCATGATTAGATAAAAAATTGGATAATTATTTTATAATAAAATATAAGTTGATTGTATTGTGTTTAAAGAATGGTAGGATAGTTGTTTTTTTTTTGTAGCGATTTAAGCTACTGATTTTTTATTTTCTTTAGGGTCCTTCTTTTAGTGTATTATATTATATGAAAGCTATTAGGGTTGTAGTGTTTGGAGGAATTACGACTTAACTCTAGTGGACCCGATGGTTTTACTGGGCACTTCTATTGAGTCTGTCGGGATATCGTAGGAAGGGATGTTGTCAATGTGGTTGAGGCTTTATTTAATGGATTTTCTCTTCCCAAATCTATTGCTCATACTAATTTGGTACTAGTTTTGACGCACGTGTGTTTCACGTGAATATCAAACCATGTACTACACTTTTTAAAAAAAAAATAATGTGAATATTATTAAGTAAAAAAATTAACTAAACAATTTTAATATGAATGATAAAGTATAAGTTCCAATGAATTCTAGATGTAAACTTTATTATAAATACTGAATGTTCCCCACAGTACATTACTTAGTTATTATTATATTGCTATTTTATTTTAATTTAATATAATATAATACAAATATTTAAAGATATATTAAATTGGATGTTTTTATTTGGAGTATTATATTAATTTAACATTCATCTTATAAGGGAGTGTTACTAGCATGTGCATATTATTTCTTATCACATAAGTCACAACCCTTTGGAAATGTCAGAACTCATCGAAAAAGTCATAACATTTTTGGAAAAGTAGCAACCATTCAATTGGAAATGGTGTCTTCTCTCAGTATAATATAATATAATTTCCAAGTCATCGGAATACATGTTACTCTATGGACATTACACAACCCTTCAATGTTAAAATGTGTATGCTTTTAATATAATATTAGTTCTCCACATAGTATGAGTGATATTAAATCATTAGTATTTCCCCTAACAACACTATTATGTATTACTTAAATTACTTCTATTTGAAAAAATCATATTTTGCATAAACTATTCAATTATTATAATATTTATCATGTATTAGTAGAAATTTTGTTAATTAAATAGCACTTAAAAGCATATAACACAAAATCAAAGAAACTTTTTTCATAACAATGCAAAATAATATATAATTACATAAAAATATGGATTGCATTCTAATTCTATTTTGGACAACCATACCTTAACTCCAAAATGAAAAAGACAAAATTAAAATCATAATCTAACATAAAAAGATCTAATAAAATACCTAAGCCATATCTTATATCATTAAGTTTAACAGTTGAACTATATTGTAAAAAAACTTCGATTTTAATTTGACAATGAAGCTATTTGTTCTTTTTCTTAGTTATCTTTTTGACGAATATTCATATCATAATCTAGGAAGAAGAAAAAAGAATTGTAGATGACAAAAAAGAAAAGAATGTGATGACCTAGGAAGCAATTAACTAGTATTTATAGTGATATTTAATTGTCTTTACACCTACCAATTTTTTTTAATGGGGCACATTGAATCATGATAGATAAATTTATTTTAGTTTCAAAATTCAATGAATCGCAAAATTTGAAGAGTTCCTTACTTATTGTTTCGTGATAGATAAATTTATGTTTATTTCAAAATTCAAAGAGTTTCATACATTATTGTTATCTACTTTAATTAATTACTTTAACCTAATTATTTGTAACCATAATGTTATAACTAAAAAATTAAAGTGTAGTTGTTGGATTTCATATTCAACCATTACATAATTAAATATTAGTATTTAAAAAATAAATAAATTTATTATGATTTAGTGGAGGGGGAAAATAGTAATCAAATTTTGAAGGTGGAAGCATCCCACTTATAATAATATATGATTATTGCCTAAGAATATAGTGAATTATGAGATCTATTAGTTTAAGTAATTTTCTAAACAAAGTTATCTCTAGAGTGATTCATCATAGATTGGAAAGACTAACCCCAAGACTGATCTCTCCTAATCAATTTGGTTTTGTGAAGGGACGAAGCATCACAAATAATGTCCTTTTAGCTCAAAACATTATTGTAGATATCAGATTAAGAGGTAGACTATCTAATGTTCTGATCAATCTTGACATGTCCAAGGATTATGATAGAGTGCAAGCAGAGAACACTGAGATCATTGTGGATAATCAAGATGCTATAGCCATATCCAAAGATCATGTATTTCATAGAAGGGCCAAGCACTTCTAACATCAAGTTTTATTTCTTGTGGAAAGTGCAGAAAAACAATGAAGTGGTTTTACTCTTATTGAAATCAGAGAATCAAGTGTCGGACATTTTTACAAAGACATTTCATGTTAGCAGATTTTGAATTTCTTAGAGAAAAGTTGGGAGTTTGCAGTTCCTGATTCACGAGGAGTGTTGTTATGTGTCTCATGATCTTCTTTAAAAGGGTCAGTGACTTCAGCTGATTATTAAGAGATTAGTTTTCTTTTAGTCATTATCCTATTATTAGTTATAGTTTTTCCTATTTTATAGACATGTTAGAAATCCATGACTCCATGTTCTCTGTTAGTGGTACTACCCCTCTTCTTATTTAATCAGCTTGAAGTTCACAAAAGTTAATCATTCAGATATCAATTCATCTTTCTGTTTCAGTTAATTAATAACACGTTCCTAATAATTGGCATCTGATGGTTCCTTTTACTTAATATGCACCCCTTATCGATTGTAAGATGGTGTACTGGAGATTGCCTAGTGTAGGGTCCTACAAGTGTAACTCGGATAGTGCAGTACAAAGAATTGGTGGCCCTAGTGATGTGGCCTGTTGAATTAGAAATGATGCAGGAAATTTGATACATGCCGAGTCTTTTGGTTTGGGAATAACTCCATTTTTATTTTCTGAGGCAATGGCTTTGCAAACATGACTGGAGTACTGTATAATACATCAATACTTACCAGTAATATTGGGAGGCTACTTGGAGTAGTCGGGTGGAGGTGAAAAGGATCAATCATCTGAGAATTATTTTTGATGCAAGAGTGGAGCACATCTTAAGGGAAGGCAACTCTTTTGCAAATTATTTAGCTAATCAAATTTTTCTTTCTTCAAGTAAAACAAATATCATTTATTAAGATTTACAAGATTTACCACCAAAAGGGAATGCAATATTACACCTAGATACGACACAAATTCCCAATTTGTGAATTAGAAACATCGAAAACAGGGGTTTCAATGCACAACATAATTGAGACAAACTAGAACAACCATACATGGATGATAAATAAATATCAAAAGGCGGTGGAAATACCTGCATAATTGTATAAGTGGATGTAATTGCAATGTATGTGGAGATGGAACTCATATATGGCCTCCTTATGCAGTGGTATCAGTTTCTTTGGAGCTCAACCTGCACAGAAGGTCATGGATGAATTAAACTGAAGCATCATGACGCACAAACATGAAAGAGGAGAAATATTTGTTAACTTAACTTCATTTTGTGGCATACATCTGATCAATCCGAGTTGAAGGAGTCCTCAAAGGACCTAATTTCATGGCACTTGTGTAAATTTTGAGTGTCTTTAGTGAAATTTTTCCAAATTCGGATCCATATATATGTGTACATTGGCAACATTTGAACTATTTTCTCTGCTACCTTCATTGAAGAGGTCGATTTCTCCAACGATGGAGCATCTTTGAATCATACAAGGAAAGGATAAAACATAGTAATGGTTCTCAAGGATTGAGTTACAACATCAAAAGCTAGTTAGGGAGTAGATAGATTCTTACCTGAGTTTTCTTGTGCGGAAAAGAAATAAATGTTGCTGGTTTCAACAGGTGATGATTGATTCACTTCATGGGACACACCATCTTCCAATGGAAGCTCAATGTTTAAAACGACAACTCTTTTTTCCTTTCTTTGTTTTTTCATTAGCTTTGTATGTATAGTATCGAGTTATAACTGCAGTGACGGAGCCAGAAATTCATACAAAGAGATTCAAATACTACTAATCACGCATAGGATCGAATGATTCACATATAACCAAAAACTATGTTTTTGCCTTATTTGTGCATTATGATTTTTCGATAAAGGTGATTCAATTTAATCTTTTTGCTCGCTTTAGGTGTATGGTTTGGAATGTGGTTGTGTTGTTTTGATCATGACTAATTTTATTAAATTTATGTGTTACACGTTTACCCTATCAATTAATATTGAGTTTTTAAAAATAACACAAGTATATAATATATAAATGAGACAAAGTAAAAAAATTTAAAAAGAAATATGCACGTCAACTTAAAACAATGAAGGATGATATGTATACTAAAATTTTGTGAATCAATTGAAGCATCAACTAATTTTAACCTATTATCAAATGTATATATGAGACCCATGTAGTTATTCATTGGTCACATGTATTACATATTTGTAGGACTTTTCATTTTGTCATTTTAATTGTTACCATTATGGAAGTGAGATTACACCTTATCATTTTAATTGTTACCATAAAAGTGACATGACTAAGATGAATTTCTGAAAGTCTACGTCTCTACGATCGTATAATATGCGTTGGTAAAAATAAATACCTTTCTTGAAGAATGTGAAGGACTGTCAAAGGAGATAAATGTGTAATAAGTACTGTAACTATTTTTTTCCAATAAAAATTGAAATCCCAAGGTAAAAAATAGGAAAATGTCACATAAAGTTTAAATTAAGCAATATCCTCGAGAATACATTTGAAAATTACCACAAAACTCATTAAAAGTAAACATCAAAAAAGTATTCAAGGGTACAACATATTAGCAAGACCACCCAAAAATAAAATAATAACCGCAAAAATCTTTTCTAGTATAGATAGAAAGAACACTGAGGCGAAGCAAATAAAATAGGATAAAACTAACAAAAAAGATGATGCTCAAAGAATATATCAAAATCACTAAACATTAAAAAAGAAGAATCAAAAGCATATAGCACTAAAATAACCACACAAAATTAAAATGATGAAAACAAGATTAAAAACGTGAAGAAAATATATTAAGATACAATTTTTTTTTCAAAACATTAAAAAAAATCAAGATTAAATAAAGAAAGTAATAATAAAGAAAAAACATTAAGATTCATACGAAAGAAATAACCTTTATGTTCTTTGCTACTTTATGTATATCTTTTCTCTAATTAACAAACAACGGTGATAAGAAATAATCATTGACACAAGTCCCAAGATAAAATTAAATTGTTTTTTGAAAAACAAGAATTGTTATAAAGATTTATAAAGAAAAATGCAACTTTTGGTCTTTCCTCTTCATCGTAACAGTTTTTCAAAGAATTTGAAACCATTGTATCTAGATGCATGAATTTAAATATAATTGTTATTTAATATTAAATTAATTATATATTAGTATTTAATTTGGTTTAGAAATAAAATAAGGACAAAATGGTAATTCAATTTTTAAGTTAGGAACTTCCTACTTTAATAATATATGATATATGATGTATTTTGTTTTGGATAGAGTGCTTGTTTTTTCTACCAGAATGATCTGGTTCGGTTGCTTTTTCACTTTCTAATAAGGGTAGTGAGATCCATTTTTTTTAAACAAAGAGTAAATAAAAGTTGAGAGCTTAACACATTTGGAAATCTATATTTTACCCATACTTTATCCATATTTTATTCATACTTTTATGTGTTAAATATGTGTATTTAACAATATAAATATCACACTCCCAACTCATTAAAATATGGCTGATTTAACAAAATTTGGGCTCATTTTTCCAGCACTATTCATCGTATATCCATCTATCTTTGAAAAACAATCTATGTTTCTACTGGGGTGACTGAAGCAGGAATACCCCCTTCGCTATCTAGTCCAATTCAATGTTTTTACCCACGGTATCATAAACAGCAACAACTAAACTGCTATGGCCAAGCATTCACAAGGTTTGTCAACTATCAAGACTCCTGCATTGTCAACTCAGAGATTTTGCTGCGCAAAGAGAACATGAATATGAAGACACCCATGAAGGCTGAAAAAATCATTGATGTGAAGTTGATCGATTTTGGCAGGTAAGGTTACAACCAAAAAAAATATGTCACCCTAACTTACAAATGTAGAAACTTTTGATTGTCTTATACTTCTTAGAGTGTTGTGATAAACAAATAGAAACGTAACAATGATATAGTTTTTAGATCCATTAAAGAAATATCAAGTTTTCGGCATTAGAGTTTCTCTTTACCAGTCTAAATATATGCAAGTAAGACAAAAATTGAATTACTCTATCAAAGTCAAAATGAGTAAAATAAATAACAAGGTGTGTACCTTCTTGAAGCTAGTAACACTCAGAGATTGTCAAGTTGGTTTAGCTGACCGGTAATCACCACGCAACCAGGTGGATCATACTAAACATGTACCTATGCTTAACAAGAAATAATTTCATTAGAGCTTTCAGATGGTGTAAAAAGACAAAAATCAAAGGCAAAAGTAACACAAGTTGGAACAATTATTCTGTTGTCTTATGATACTGAATCATTACCTTTCTGGAAATTTTTTACAGAAAAACTGAAATAACTAACTAATAATAGTAAAACACAAGTTTATAAAAGTTATCATATTATTTATGTTTCTTCGACGATGTCCCATACCAATCAATAAAAACTTTAGGCTCCCCTCTTGTCTTCATTACAATCTCCATGTTGTCTTTAAAAATCTGCAATTGCGCTTGTTCCCTAGGACCGATTTTCATACACTAGTGAGTAGCAGTGATTTTAACAGTCATACAAGACGACATCATGAAACCCTTTACCTTAAGATAGTCGTTCTCCTCTTCCCTGAATGGCCATATCCTACACCACTTTGGTAGAAGAAATTCAGTAGCCATAGCTACAAAAATTCGCGATGAACTACCCATTTCATTTTTCGTTCTTCCTCTTTCCTTTTTCGATCTCATGAATCTCCGACAGATTTTCTGAATCTTCAATGAAGATTTTGGGAATGAAATAGTTTCCATTCACATCAATCCAAGAGATTGTCAGTTCATTACTAGTGTCCAAATTAATTCAAAACATGCGATAAAAAATCAACAATTAATTTAAATCCTTCCATTTGCACCTCAATCATAGCTTTTCCACTAATAAAAGTTTAAATTAGAACATCCATCGCATGTTTCTCTAAATCCATCCACGATCCGTTCTTATACATCATGAACTTCAACGGATTCCCACTCTCTTTGAAGTTGTGGTCATTCTGAAATAATAACTTTGCATGATTTGGCCATCCGCAAAACGGAAGAACCTCATTTCTCACTTTCAACTTCCCCTCAACACCATCCTTGCGGCAGTTTTTGCTAATCATTGATGTTTTCGTCATCCTTATACACTTCAAATCTAAGGTGATATAATTTTTTTTAAGATTCTTAAATTATAGAAGATGAAATACCAAAGGAGAACTTCTCTATTTATTCTAGTTGATTGGAATAGACATTCAAACAATTTCCTTAAAGTTTTACTTCCTTGGCATGGGGTATCGTACAAGTAACTTAAATAATGTGATAGCTTTTACAAACTTGTATTTTACCCTTATGGTTTATAGAAATATATGAACAAGTCAAGTTGGCAAAAAAATGATGATAATCATACTATTAATTTTTAGGCTCTATGAACGCTTTGGCGTATTATAGGCACTCTTGTCGTATAGAAGATGAAAAATAACACAATTAGTTGTACATGGAAATAGACAGGTTGAAACTTAAGAAACTCAATGCCCCAAGACCTCTAAAAGGATTCAGCAGCAGACCTTTAAAATGGATCCACAACCTCACCATAGCCAAAAAGATGTTGCTCCTGCCAGCCTACCCTACAACAAGCAGCTGAACCTCTTACTGCCCTTCCTTTGCAAAAATTTTGGAACCACATCCCTGCAAAATTACTCTAAATAGTTCATATATATATACACAAACATGGCTACATTAGTTTATTCGACATTTAGATGAAGTAAAGACCAACTTCATAACTTAATTCTTATCAAAACAAAATGCCAACTTAATTATTATCAAAACAAAATACCTAACTTAATTAAATAATCAAATCACAACAATAAATTTCCTCAAAACCTTTCTTTTAAATAAAATTTGCTTTTGTATCATTCAATTTTTATTATACATTTCAATATAATGGTCTAATTTGACACGTCATTAGAGGCTAAGATTGGGAGACTAATGTCTTTGACTGCAATGCGACCAACGGGAGCATTTAACTGCAAAGAGACAGTCATGAGGTGTGCACCCATCAAATCCCCCTACAAGTAACCTCCTTCAGGAATGACATGACAGTATTATACGGAAACAACATACTAGCATCACTTCTAGTCCAATGCCACTTCCGTCAAGGACTTTAATATATTACATATGTGTGAGAAATTTGATTTTTCAACTTCAATTACTTTTACTTTTACTGCTTTATATTAGATAAGACTTAGTCAGTTAGTTGTTAGTCATCTACTCCTCTTATTTAGGAGTAAGTTGGTGAGTTAAAAATATACTACTAGTGGGTTTACCACTTTCTCTTTTCCATAAAGTTTTATAAATGCAATTTCAAGACATAAATAAAATTTTTCTTCTACCAATATTCTTCTTGACTTCTCAGCATTCTAATAAATCATACTACTAAAATTTACCAACAATATGACTATCCGATCACCAAATGGAAAACTGGTGCTACCAAGGTAGGCTGGATTTTTATCATTCATGCATTTCATAAAGTATTTCCCTAGTGGCCCTTATCATAAAGTACTGATTTCTGTCAAAGTCAACTAAAGAAGGATACATGATCAACTTTGAGAACTTTAGCAAATTCAAAATACGTTGATTATTCTAACTACTTAGGGTTTAGTCTTCCCAATACGTCAATTAAAAGGTGTACATCATACAACAGATATGAAAATACATCACATAAGAACAATGTAAGCACAACGCTACCTCATTGTCAACACCCGAAAAACAAGGAGGTGTAACGACCTGCTTAGTCATTTTGAGTAGCAGATTTTAATTCTGGAAAAACTGGTAGAGGAAACGGATGCCATGACGGACCGTCATGGTCACGACGGACCGTCGTGGAGGTCCCGTCCCATAACACTTAGAATTCTGAATTTTAGGTACTGAAATAGATTCTCTAAACTTCGCGACGGAGTGGCAAGACGGACCGTCGCAGGCTCGACGGCCCGTCACAGGCCATTCACTTAAAATCGAGTTTCTGTAGCATGTGATGGACAGCAGGACGGACCGTCGCAGGCACGACGGCCCGTCACAGGCTGCGCAATCCCAGGCTGGGTCGGATTTTAGTTAATTTATTTAAGGGGCGTTTTGGACTATTTTCTAGTTTAATTATAAAGTAGTGGGTTAATGTTAATAAGTCTAATTACTTGGGGGTTAAAAGAGGTAACCTTAAGTTAATTAGTAGGTTATTAGTGCCATCTTTTATACTTAATTATATGATTATTAGGGTGAAAGAAAGGGGGTTTGAATAAGAAAAAAAGAAAGAACAAGAGAGGGAAATCGAGCAAGAGAGAGAGAAAATGAAGGGACAACAAGAATTTGAGGAATTTTCTTGCTTGATCACGAATCTTCGGTGGAGGTAGGTTATGGTTTTCACACTATTCGTAGTAAACTCTTAATAGCGAATGATATGTGTTGGGTAGTATTATTAAGTCTTCTATATGCTTAATTGTGTGTATGCATGATTGATTTTATATATATATATATGATTGTGATAAAATAAGCATGATGAAGCTATTGAATCTTAAATCTTGAAGAAACCCTAATCTACTTTGTTAATGATGATGCCTTGGTATAAAAGAAGGCTTAATGAACGAAAGTAGTGAGATTAGGGGATCGGGTGCCACGTTTCGGTACCATGATAGAATATGAGGATCGGAGTGTCACGTTCCGACACCAGGATAGTATATGGATCGGGTGCCACGTTCCAGTACCAGGATAGAATATGAGGATCAGAGTGTCACGTTCCGACACCAGGATAGTATATGGATCGGGTGCCACGTTCCGGTACCAGGATAGAATATGAGGATCGGAGTGTCACGTTCCGACACCAGGATAGTATATGGATCGGGTGCCACGTTGCGGTACCAGGATAGAATGAGAAGCGAAGTGTCACGTACCGACACGAGAGTAAATAATATAATGAATCTTGAAAGATGTTAATATACTCAATCTAATGAACCTAATTCCCAAATGAGTATGATGAGGAGGCGTGAGTCCTCATTGATGTGCTTGGTGTTGTAACCAAGGATTATGGTAATTGTAAATGTTGCATTGTAAATGTTGCATGCTAAGGATATTAGTTGATTTTATGATGTTACATGATATATACTATTTTCTATTTTGAGTTGGCCGATGATACCTACTCAGTACTTGTGTTTGTACTGACCCCCTACTTTTATGTGTTCTTCTTTGTTATTGTGGAGTGCAGCAAACGTACCGTCGTCTTCAACTCAACCGCAACTCTAGCCAGTCTTCATTACACCGGATTTCAGGGTGAGCTAACGCTTCTAGCTTGGACTGGATCTTCTTCCTCATGTCTTGATGCCTTGAAGTTCCGGCATGGACTAGCTTTTGTTTATTTTAGTTCTTAGAATACTCTTAGTTTAGTAATTTGATCATAGATGTTCTTGTGGTGATGACTTCCAGATTTGGGGATAATAATAGATGTTGAATTTTAGAAGTTATTGAATTGGTGTTATTTAATGAATTTAAGTCTTCCGCATTACTTTCTGTTGTTATTATATTGAAATGTTAAGGTTTAGATTGGTTGGTTCGCTCACATAGGAGGATAAGTGTGGGTGCCAGTCGCAATCCTATTTGGGTCGTGACAAACTTGGTATCAGAGCATTAGGTTCGTTGGTCTCATCACACAAGAACAGGTCTAGTAGAGTCTTAAGGAACGGTAGGGGGACGCCTTTACTCTTCCTTGAGAGGCTATAAGACTTTAGGAAAATTCCATTCTTTCTTTATTTCATTCGTACTATTACTTTAATCCAATTGGTATCTAGGTGATACAAATTGGTATCTGACCATCTTCACTCTATTTCGCAGATGGTTAGAACTAGAACAACGACTACGCCAACACCAGCATCGGTGGAACAGGGTGTGTATGAGCCAGCCGCTGGGGCTGTAGCTCGAGGAAGAACAACGGCAAGAGGCCGTGGTAGAGGTCGTGGGAGGACATCCTCTAGGGGAAGAGTACGAGCACCTAGCCCATCTAGTACTAGGGCGGTGACTCCTCCACCGACTGAGGAACTAATAAGAGAAGGGGAGGATGGGGAGAATGAACAAGTACAGAATGAGGAAATGCCACCCCAACCTACCCCAGAGATGATCAATCAGGTTCTCGCTTATCTTAGTGGGTTGTCTGATCAGGGTCAGGCACCACCAGTGTTTTCTGCACCAACACCTCCGGTTTCAGAAGTACAACATGCAGCCACTATGGCCCCTCGTATGGATGCCTCATTGGACATAGGCACGTTTCCACGCCTGACTACTAGGCCTATAATGACAAATGATCAGCATGAACTTTTCAGTAAGTTCTTGAAATGGAAACCTCCAGTCTTCAAGGGTGCAGAATCTGAGGATGCTTACGAATTTCTAGTTGACTGTCATGAGATACTACACAAGATGGGTATAGTAGAACGGCTTGGTGTTGAATTCGTGAGTTATCAGTTTCAAGGGAACGCCAAAATGTGGTGGCGGTCACATGTTGAGTGTCAACCAACAGAGGCACCACCTATGACTTGGGCCTCATTCTCTAGCTTGTTTATGGAGAAGTATATCCCCCGGACTTTGAGGGATAGGAAAAGGGATGAGTTCTTGAGCCTAGAGCAAGGTAGGATGTCGGTCAATTCTTATGAGGCTAAGTTTCGTGCACTATCCAGATATGCCACCCAACTTTGTTTCAGTCCACAAGAGCGGATTCGCTGTTTTGTGAAGGTGTTGAGATCAGAGTTGTGAATTTCAGCTTTACAAGTAGCGGCCACAGCGAAATCTTTTCAAGAAGTTGTAGACTACGTGGTAGAGGTGGAAGGAGTGAAGCCAGATGAATTCACCATGGCATCGACATCAAAGAGGTTTCGAAAGGGAGGTGAGTTTAATGGTTCTTACTCTAGAGGACAGGGTTCCGGAGGTTACTCAGTTCGACCCATTCAGTCTTCAATACAGACTGTAGTTGGGGGTCCACCTCAGACCAGCCAACACTTCTCTGAGAGACCTATGCTTGAATCCAGAGAGTGTTATGGGTGTGGAGAGACTGGGCATATCAAGAGGTATTGTACAAAACAGAGTTATAGACCCCCAATAGCTAGAGGTAGAGGTGGTCATGGTAGAGGTCGTTATTCTGGAGGACGTGGTGGTCGAGGTAATGGTGGTCACCAAAACAGCCGGGGTGATGGGCAAACTGGATTCACTACATCACAACATGGTAGGGGCAACAGACAAACAAACGAAAGGGCCCATTGTTATGCTTTCCCTAGGAGATCGGAGGCGGAGACATCTGATGCTGTCATCACAGGTAATCTTCTGGTTTGTGATTGCATGGCTTGTGTATTGTTTGATCCTGGATCCACATTTTCTTATGTTTCTTCCTCATTTGCTAATGGTCTAAATCTACATTGTGAATTACTTGATATGCCTATTTGTGTTTCTACTCCGGTGGGTGAGTCGGTGGTAGTTGAAAAGGTATATAGGTCTTGTTTGGTGAACTTTGTGGGGAGCAACACTTATGTAGATTTGGTTATCTTAGAAATGGTTGATTTTGATGTAATTCTGGGTATGACTAGGCTTTCTCCGCAATTTGCGATCTTGGATTGTAATGCTAAAACGGTGACGTTAGCCAAGCCTGGGACAGATCCGTTAGTGTGGGAGGGTGACTACACTTCCAATCCGGTGCATATAATCTCCTTTCTTCGTGCTAAGAAAATGGTTAGTAAAGGGTGTTTAGCTTTCTTGGCACATCTCAAGGGTGACACTACCCAAGTACCTTCGATTGAGTCGGTTTCAGTGGTCCGTGAGTTTCTTGATGTGTTCCCTGCAGATCTTCCTTGTATGACACCAGATAGGGATATTGACTTCTGTATTGATCTTGAACCGGGTACTCGCCCCATTTCTATACCCCCTTATAGAATGGCTCCCGCGGAGTTAAGAGAGTTAAAAGCCCAACTTCAAGAGTTGTTGAGCAAATGCTTCATTAGACCAAGTGCATCTCCTTGGGGTGCTCCAGTTCTGTTTGTGAAGAAGAAGGATGGGAGTTTTCGGATGTGCATAGACTACCGGCAGTTGAACAAGGTGACCATAAAGAACAAGTATCCTCTTCCTCGCATTGATGACTTGTTCGATCAGTTACAAGGTGCTTGTGTCTTCTCTAAGATTGACTTGAGATCCGGTTATCATCAATTGAAAATACGGGCAACGGATGTGCAAAAGACTGCTTTTAGAACCAGGTATGGGCATTACGAATTTGTAGTGATGTCTTTTGGTCTTACGAATGCCCCTGCTGCGTCCATGAGTTTGATGAACGGGATTTTTAAGCCATATTTGGATCTCTTTGTGATCGTATTAATTGATGATATACTGATATACTCCAAGAGTAAGAAGGAACATGAGGAGCATTTGAGAATTGTGTTGGAAATGTTGAGGGAGAAAAAGCTTTATGCCAAGTTCTCTAAGTGTGAGTTTTGGCTAGATACAGTGTCCTTCTTGGGGCACGTGGTTTCCAAGGATGGAGTGATGGTGGATCCTTCTAAGATCGAAGTAGTGAAGAATTGGGTAAGACCTACTAATGTGTCAGAAATAAGAAGCTTTGTTGGTTTAGCCAGTTACTATCGTCGATTTATCAAGGGATTCTCGTCTATTGCTTCCCAACTGACAAACTTGACTAAGAAGAATGTTCCATTTGAATGGTCGAATGAGAGGAAAGCTTTCAGAAACTCAAGACATTACTGACTACCGCACCTATCCTTACCTTGCCAGTAGAGGGTAAGAACTTCATTGTTTATTGTGATGCATCCTATTCTGGTTTGGGTGCAGTGCTAATGCAAGAGAAGAATGTGATTGCTTATGCTTCAAGACAATTAAAGGTGCATGAACGTAATTATCCAACCCATGATTTGGAATTGGCTGCGGTGGTGTTTGCATTAAAGCAATGGAGACACTATTTATATGGGGTCAAGTGTGAAGTCTATACGGATCATCGTAGTCTACAGTATGTCTTTACTCAGAAAGATTTGAATTTGAGACAGAGGAGGTGGATGGAACAACTGAAGGATTATGACGTTACTATCCTGTATCATCCGGAAAGGCTAATGTTGTAGCGGATGCTTTAAGTAGAAAGGCGGGAAGCATGGGTAGTTTAGCCCACTTACAAGTTTCTAGACGCCCATTAGCTAGAGAGGTTCAGACTCTAACTAATGAATTTATGAGGTTAGAAGTAAATGAGAAGGGAGGATTGTTGGCCAGTGTGGAGGCGAGATCTTCTTTTCTTGACAGGATCAAGGGAAAACAGTTTGATGATGAGAAACTAAGCCGAATTTGGGATATGGTGTTACGAGGAGAGGCTAAAGAAGCGATAATGGATGAGGAAGGTGTTTTGAGAATCAAGGGAAGGGTATGTGTACCCCGTGTTGATGATTTGATCCACACTATTCTTACAGAGGCTCATAGTTCCAGATATTCTATACACCCTGGTGCAACCAAGATGTACCGTGACCTAAGGTAACACTTTTGGTGGAGTAGAATGAAGCGCGACATTGTTGAGTTTGTTGCCAAATGTCCAAATTGTCAACAAGTAAAGTATGAACACCAGAGGCCCGGAGGAACACTTCAGAGAATGCCTATCCCTGAATGGAAGTGGGAGAGAATCGCAATGGATTTCGTGGTTGGTCTTCCAAAGACAATGGGTAAGTATGACTCTATTTGGGTGATTGTTGATAGGTTAACTAAGTCTGCTCATTTCATTCCGGTCAAGGTGACTTACAATGCAGAGAAGTTAGCCAAACTTTACATCTCAGAAGTTGTTCGATTACATGGAGTTCCACTGTCCATCATATCAGATAGAGGTACGCAGTTTACTTCTAAATTTTGGAGAACATTGCATGCCGAATTAGGTACTAGGTTGGATCTTAGTACTACGTTCCATCTTCAGACCGACGGTCAGTCTGAGCGAACGATTCAAGTGTTGGAGGATATGCCTCGTGCATGTGTGATAGAATTTGGTGGCCATTGGGATAGCTTCTTACCCTTAGCGGAGTTTTCATACAATAATAGCTATCACTCAAGTATTTATATGGCTCCATTTGAAGCATTGTATGGTAGGAGATGTAGGTCCCCCATTGGTTGGTTTGATGCATTCGAGGTTAGACCTTGGGGTACTGATCTTTTGAGAGATTCGATGGAGAAGGTGAAATCTATTCAAGAAAAGCTTTTAGCGGCTCAAAGTAGGCAAAAGGAAATGCAGATCGAAAGGTTAGGGACTTGGAGTTCATGGAGGGTGAGCAAGTTTGCTGAAAGTTTCGCCCATGAAAGGGGTGATGCGGTTTGGTAAAAGAGGTAAGCTTAGTCCAAGGTATATTGGTCCACTTGAAGTTCTGAAGCGTGTAGGGGAGGTGTCTTATGAATTAGCTTTGCCTCCAGCACTCTCCGGAGTATATCCGGTATTCCATGTGTCGATGTTGAAAAGATACCATGGGGATGGAAACTACATTATCCGTTGGGATTCAGTTTTGCTTGATGAGAATTTGTCTTATGAGGAGGAGCCTGTTGCTATTTTAGATAGAGAAGTTCGCAAGTTGAGATCAAGGGAGATTGCATCCATCAAGGTGCAATGGAAGAATCGACCGGTTGAAGAAGCCACTTGGGAGAAGGAGGCAGATATGCAAGAAAGATACCCACACCTGTTTACAGATTCAGGTACTTCTTTTCACTCTTGTTTTACTTCTCGTGATCGTTCGAAGATGAACGATGGGTAAATTGGTAACTATTGTAACGACCTGTTTAGTCATTTTGAGTAGCAGATTTTAATTCTGGAAAAACTGGCAGAGGCAACGGATGCCATGACGGACCGTCATGGTCACGACATACCGTCGTGGAGGTCCCGTCCCAGAACACTTAGAATTCTGAATTTTAGGTACTGAAATCGATTCTCTGAACTTCGCGACGGAGTGGCATGACGGACCGTCGCAGGCTCGACGGCCCGTCACAGGCCATTCACTTAAAATCGAGTTTCTGTAGCATGTGACGGACAGCACGACGGACCATTGCAGGCACGACGGCCCGTCACAGGCTGCGCAATCCCAGGTTGGGTCGGATTTCTGTTAATTTATTTAAGGGGCGTTTTGGACTATTTTCTGCTTTAATTATAAAGTGGTGGGTTAATGTTAATAAGTCCAATTACTTGGGGGTTAAAAGAGGTAACCTTAAGTTAATTAGTGGGTTATTAGTGCCATCTTTTATACTTAATTATATGATTATTAGGTTAAAAGAAAGAGGGTTTGAATAAGAAAAACAGAAAGAACAAAAGAGGGAAATCGAGCAAGAGAGAGAGAAAACGAAGGGACAACAAGAATTTGAGGAATTTGCTTGCTTGATCACGAATCTTCGGTGGAGGTAGGTTATGGTTTTCACACTATTCGTAGTAAACTCTTAATAGCGAATGATATGTGTAAAAGAAACCATAACCTACCTCCACCGAAGAATTGCGATCAACAAACTATCTTCTCAAAATCCTTGCTATTCTCTTCGTTTCTCTCTCTCTCTACTCGTTCTCTTCTTCTTTTTCTGTCTCTCTTTGTTCTTTCTATTTTTCTTATTCAAACCCTCTTTCTTTTACCCTAATTAGTATATAATTAAGAATGAAAGATGGCAATAATAACCCACTAATTAACTTAAGGTTACCTCTTTTAACCCCCAAGTAATTAGACTTATTAACATTAACCCTCTAACTTTATAATTAAAGCAGGAATAGTCAAAAACGTCCCTTAAAACGTGTAAAGAAATCTGACCCAGACTGGGATTACGCAGCCCGTGACGGGCCGTCGTGCCTGCGATGGTCCGTCCTGCTGTCCGTCGCAAGGGTCAGGGACTGGATTTCCACTGAAGACTCTGTGACGGTCCGTCACACCTGTGACGGTCCGTCCTGCCATTTCGTTACGAAGTTCAGAGAGTCGATTTTCAGTACCCAATTTCAGATTTTTCCAAGTGTTTTGAAACGAGACCCTGCGACGGTCCGTCGTGCCCATGACGGTCCGTCGTGGGGTCCGTCGCCTCAGCCTATTTTTCCAGAAATAAAATCTGCTGCTCAAAACGACTAAACAGGTCGTTACATTAATTAGCGAGCTTATTGAGTTTAAACAATTTAAAATAATTAACTTCATAAATTAAGATATATATATAAAAATAAGATAATAGTAATGAATAAATCTTTACATTATGAATTATTTAGAATAAGGTTTCGACGCTTTTTCTATCATTTGGATACTGTATACGTCTTACGTAATTATTCCTATAGCTTTTTAAATTTTATTAATATTCAAAATCGAAAATTATTGAGAAGGAATATTTTGTTTTATATAATATTTGGTTAATCATTTTAGTTATAAGTTGAATAGTTCTTTTTTGGTTTTACTTTTATTTTAACCTTAAGAAGATTGTCAATTAATCATATTAATTCGCTTAGTTTTTAAAATTTAATTAATTTGGTCGAGTACGTTTTAAATTGGCAAAATCCGTAAATCTAATATCGATTTTAGACCATTTGTAAGACAAATTCCAACCATTCCAGACCATTTCCTTTTTTACATTATTCCATTCCCCCTAACTCATTAAAAGCCAAGATTTGAGCCTCTTTCTTTTTTTCTAATTGACCAAATTTATACCAGGCCCAGTTCTTATCCCAAGTTCAACTATTGTCATTTCCCTTCCAGCCCACTGTCCCCTAATCCAGCCCTATTACTTTTTCAGATCAACCCATTTATTTTTCTTATGCCAGCCCACATTTAAATCATACCCAACTTCACTCACCATACAATATCCGCCCCAGGTTTTGACCAAACCCATTTTCCCTTTATTGACCCGACTCAACTCTTTCTGTTCCTAAGGATGACAAGATTGCCATAAAAAATGGCGCTCAACGTTTCCAGAAATTTTAGAGAAGCGCGTGCAGAGCAACTTCGGCCTTTGCCTTTGCATCGTTATTCTCCTCCTCACGCGAACTCAATCGCGAGTGAGGTGTTTCTCCCCTTCCTTTCTTTCATTTCCAACTGTTAGGCAGTGTACTCGTACGGTTTTAGCAGTGAGGAAGCGTCTTTTTTGTCCTTGCATGCGCGGATGCGCTACACCTCGAGCGAGAGGATGGTTAAATCAATCCCGGTCGTCTATCCCATTTGTTAGCCGTTCCAGGGGAGAATCGTTCGAAAATATTTTGGTTTTTGGGGGCAGATTTGAAAAGAAAATTTCAAACCAGAGGTTGAAAACACTATTTTGCCCCGTCCTTTCCCCAGAATTTTGGAAACCCTAATTTTTCTCTCTATATATATATGCTTCCCTAATCTTTGAAGAAAGGGGGAGAATTTTATTTGGAATTTTGATTTTTAAGCATAGAACAAAAGAATCATTAGATGTTCTCGGATGCTCTTCATTTAGCAAGATAGTTTGAGCAGATTTTTTACGCAGTAAATACGCTTCGGAAGAAAGGTTAACAATTTGTTTTGGGTTGAGTTGTTGTCTAGATTCCTTCTCTTCCATCTTGTTCATGTTCCGTGGTGGGAGAATCATTCCGAGCTCGCTCCTCCCCAGTTCTCTACGCCAAAAAATGTAAAAGCTATTTATGATGTTCTGGCTATCCGTTTTCCTCCTCTCATTTTCCTTTCTTGAGTTAGAGTTTCTCTGCAGCCCTCTTCACTGAGTGATGTTATTTATTCTTACGAAATGAGGCAGAATCTTGAAATTTGTTTAGGAGAGAGTAATTTTTTTTCTTTATTTAGGATCTCCGGAATGTAATAGTTTGTTTCCTTTTATTTGATAGTTTTTTTTTGTCAATCACCCACATTGTTCGAAGTTCCTTGTGTTAAAGGATTGATTCAAAGATGATTTGGACTTATTTCGAGTATGCTAACAGATTTGTTGCTTAATGTCGAGTAGAAGTTTTATACATTTCGATATGGGTATCTGTCCTTATTATTTTAAAATTTTTTTTTTAACTAATAAAAATGCCTATTTCCATTTCTCCTTCCCATTTGGTTAAAGATGTGAATACGTTGAATTCCCCTTGTTTATTTGTGTTAATCTATTGATACCTTATGGTTACTTTCGTGGAAGTATACATATGCAAAATAGCTTCATTGTAGGATCCATGGGTGGGTTTTGCTACTATGTCTAGCCGTCGTGTCTATCCGAGGGTTACGTCCTTTATTTGGGTCTGGTCGGATTCGCAACAGCATGTTTTAGTGCAAGGTTGGACAAAAAATTGTTCCATACAACTTGATTAAGTTATCAAAGTGAAATAGATAATATTCTATCGATCCTTAGGTAGTTTGTTTCTCCCATCAAGAGTCTGTACGACCCCTTTGATAGTCTTTTTCGATGGGTTAAACCATGTTTTTTTGTGTGGATAAAAGGGCCACGATGATCAGTTTGAATATATTTCCTATTCTTTCTTTCATCAGCATTTTTTTTAATTTAACCACCTTAATGTGTGTTTTTCACATTTGTTAAATTCTTTTCCGCGATCATTTGTATGAAGAGCGGATCTTGTGATTTTCTAGTCAAAGAAAAGTTCCTTGTTAGCATTTGTTTGTCTATACGAAGTTTTGAATGCGATAAGAATAAACATACTGGCCTACTCCACTTAGTTACTTAATTTGATCCATTTTTTAATTTTAATATTCTCGAAGTAGGTGAGTTATTTGTTAATTATACCTTGCTTTGGGTGAAAATTATTGCAGCCGGTTATCCGGCTCAATCATAGGAACAACGTGTCGTCGATTTCCCGTTATGAGGCTTTTTCCTTTGTTACTAATGGTTTTTTTTCTATGATTTGATTTCCATCGGGTTATTATTAAAAATGTTACATTGCTCTTCCTGTTTGCTTACAAATTGCTATGGGTACCACTTATGTTCTTTTTCTTTGTTTTGCATGTGAATTTATCCGAGTTCGTCATGAACTCCAACATTCCCCCCTCTTGGAATTTTTGAGAAAGCCCGAAAGGCTTAACCTTATTTTTTTGAGTCAACCCAAAAATTTGGTGGACAGATTTTGAGTCCGAATTAACGTGAAGAATCAAGGAGCCGGAGGAGTTGGATCGAAAGATTTTTCTTATTTATTTTGTATTTTATATGTATTGGGCATAAGCCTTTTTGCCTCTTACTTGTTCGTATTTACCTTTATTATTTATTTAGATTAGGATAGGTACAAAAGAAAATATGGGTTGAAAATTAAAAAGTACGAGTGGGTCGAAAACCTATAACGGGCGGGTCCAAATACCGATCCAGGCGGACAGATAAACCGTATTTGGACCCAACCCTCTTTCTCTCTCTTCCTTTACTTTCTAGTATATTTATTATTGCTTGATTGCCATTAGTTTTTAAGGTTAGAAATTTGTGAATCCTTGCAAGGTGCCCTTATGTTTTAGCGGACTAACCTAAAATTGATTAATCTAGAAACGCTAAAATCAAGTAATTTCGCGGATTAAATAGTATAGACTAATATCTTACGATCAAAATGAATACTAAATACATTCCCAATTTTAAATAAATTTGAGCTTTTAGCCAATTGTTAGTTGACGGGTAACCGTTTAAGACGGATGTTTTAGGTGCTTAACACCTTCCTAGGACATTAATTTGAATCCCCTCACCCCTCACCCCCTTTAAATGTTTGTAGATAATTTTCTCTGTTAGGTTATTTGAAAATAGTATTTTTCTTGATTTTTCTTAAAAATTAAGTAGCGACTCCTAAAATTTTGGAAACACTTCGAACTAATATCTTTTTTCAAATTTAGGTTAAATAGAAATGGCGACTCCGCTGGGGGGACGACGAGGATTCTAACGTTAAAACTAACGTATTTTGGCTATGTGAGTTAACTATTTATCTGTTTATTTATTGCTTTATCGAATTATTGCATTCATGGCATAACATTTTCCGTCAAACGACAATTATTTTCATTTCCACTAAAGGACGATTATGTGGATTCGCAGTCGTCCATTAAACAAAACATTCTCGGGACACTCTGACGAGTGTAGTTGCTACTTGATAGTCAACGTTCGTTAATTGTCTGAGCCCGAGTAGTCCTCTTTAGTAACCCTTTCAACTGTAAATACAACCCACTCTTAGTTAAACTAAGATAGAGCGGAACCCAATCCCGAAAGTAGCGCATTGGCCTAAGATAACCCAATGCCCAAAGAGTGTTGGGCCCATTAAAAAGACCGCCTTGAGTCCAAAGAGCCCACGGCTCTATAGGACGATCATATTTTGTGTGACAAATATGAAGGATATATTGCGTGTTTAAATATTTGTTGTATCGGGGGGGGGGGGGTAGCAATTAACTAGTTGTATGTTTTTGTAGATGTCAAATCAATTTCTCCATTTCAACATGGTCACCAAGACGCAAGACATTCTCCGCGTATGGTGGAACAACATCAAAGATTGTCAAAAGAGATAAATCTCGATTCACCTAGGTCACTTACCCTCAATAATGGACATCAAGGTATGGCCCATATTTATCGAGGTTATCACTCGATTCTGGGACGACAAAAAGATGGTTTTTTGATTTGGAGATGTCGAAGTAACGCCACACTAGAGAAAATTAAGGATTGTCCGGACTCTATTGGGACATGTGGCAAAAGGAAAAAATGTCCAAATCATCACATCCTTCTTACAGATAGGCCAATTAGTAAAGAATTGAAGGACATATTGTTTCTATTAAACACAAACTGGTTGGAGACCCATGATATATCACTAACGAGATTTTTTGAGAGATGGGGGCATGACAACTATTTTAGACTATTCCAAACAAATTCCACGATCATAGTATCTGGAGGCAAACTCACACTATCGCTTTTTCTGCATGCCTTTTAGGAACTATGGTCTTCCCTAAAGATGAAGGAAAGGAAATCGACACCCGAATCGTGATGGTAGTAGATGCCATGTTCAGAGGAATTGGTAGAAAACAAGAAGAAAAGAAGTACTATAGTTTGGCCCCGATTATTTTGGCCAACATTTATCGATCTATAAGCCTGTGTAAAAATGGGTTCCCATTTTTTCAAGGTTGCAACATTATACTTCAAAGGTGGTTGACTGAGCATCTCTTTAAAAGGTACGACGCCCAGCCACAGGAGTTGGCTAAGACGAGTTAGACTAGTCCTCTTGATAATTATGAATTCTATCTAAGTGTCCGCAGATTTCCTATTCACACCACCAGGGACGCATGGGCGAGGGTATTTCATGATATGAAAGAAGTAGATATAGAGTGGATCTTAACAAACTTCATGTCCGAAAGGATAGCAGCGCAAGGGGCCAAACATCCATTTTTAGTCCTTCCTGGCATTAGAGGATTGCGACCCTACAACCCGACAAGAGTGATGCGACAATTTGGTAGAACACAAGTCATACCCATCCAAGGAGATGCTAGCTCTTTTGTTGTCAATTACAACGAGAATGGCAATATACCTTTTGCTAAGATCATCTTCCAGGAATGGGTCGGGCGTGTCAACATGAAGTGGGATATGATCGTGAACAGATATGAAGCTGGGTATGTCGACGAATACAAGACATGGTTGCAGAATGATCTGCATGGTGTAGTAAATCCGATACCACGCACGGGTCGAGAAGTTGAAGACGTACAAACAAGGATTCAGATCCATGCATACCATTTCAAGCAAAAATGGGACAGAAGAGAGCAAGAATTTCATAAGAGAGAGAGAAGGAATGTCAACAATGGGAGAGAGAGTACATATTTCAAAATTTAGAAAGTCAGAGGGTTTTAGATGAGACGTCACAGGAGCTAGCCCACACAAGGTCTTGTCTGATGCGTTTGGACACGATTCTGGATGAGCAGATATCACTTTACAAGCCGTACCAACATCTTCCAATGTTGTGTTCGCTGAGCCGTCATGATCACCAGCAAGTGCATTATCCGCAAAGAAGTAGAGAAGGCCAGAAGAGGAGCTGAACCATCAACCTTTTGACTCCCCTGCGCGGGATTGTTCTCTATATGTATTCGCATCACATTCCCTCCCTAAATGTACTCCGTTTGATTTTAAATGTAATGAATGTTATGATATTTAGTGAATTTTATTTTGGGGATACAACTATTTGTTTAAATGGCACAATACATCATTCAGATCGCTAGGCCTACCCTTGTCACAAAAGGGTCACATGCATGATTAGGACGCGATATATGTGTGTTTAAATTATTATGTGTTATATTGCTATGAATGAGGATATCATAAACACACTTCTATCCTGAAATTTCAAAAAAAATATACAGAAGCCACTGTTACAAAATCTCGACCATAGTTTTCAAGTCTTAAGTTTCTCACTCAAAAGACCTCCTCCTATACCACAAAACACTACTCTACCGTCTCAGGAAAACAAAATTACTATGGACAAAGGTAAGAAAATCCAGATGGAACTCACTGAAGAGGAACTACAGAGAAAGATCGAAAGGATCACTCGAGAAATTCAAGCAGCCCAGGAAGAAGGGCTTAGAGTCGACATGGCCACCACAAATTACAAAGATGCAGTTGCGACATTGGACGATGATCAAGTATCACAGATGAAAAGAAAGAAAGATGCTGAGACGGAGACAGAAAGCTTGAGAAATAAGTTGGACATGCTTCGGTTGAAAGTGCAAGAAAGAGAAGCGAGAGAGGCAAGAATAAATTTGGATACCGCCGCTATGTTTTCTAAAAGTGCATTACTTAACAAGGAACTGACAGTCCATAGCAACCTGATGGACAAAACACACCCCGTCTATGAGCAAGGAGCAGCCAGTAGTGGTCCCGACAACGCTTGCCCTAACGTGACTAAGGAGGATGACGGCGAGAAAATCGTCTACAGGCCTCGATTCCTAGGTTGTCTTAAAGGAGGAAAATAATACTGCAAAAAAAAGATAAATGACTAACGTGTCATCATCATGTTATCTTTTAAGAATTCTACTATTGTCTTTCAACGTCTTTGTAATCGTAATTAATGAATTAATGAAAATATTTTATCCGGTACTGGAACTACGTTTGGCCTAAATTCTCCTTGTGAGATACGTAGGCAGCCTTCCTAGGCCCGACCCCTTTCTTTAAAAATTTTCATTCCCCTTCATGTTAACAGAAGATACGAATATCAAATCAAAAGACGTCAAAAAGCAGCTGTAAGAAGGTCGTAGCTCAACGTGATTTATCCTTCTTGAGACAACGTCAAAACTAAAACAAGCAAACTCCTGTTTTTTAAAAAATATGTTTCTATCCTCACTCATGATTCAAAAATATCCTCAAACAAAGCAACTTGTGTGTTTATCATCTCTCTGTGTGATATTATGCATTTTGTACTACGAATCTGCACTGACAAATCCGCCTTTGAGTTGTTTTCCTTCTCAGGTACTCTGAAACGGACCTGTGTCGATCGAAAGCTGGCAGATATTCCTTATTTCACCAGATCAAAAGGTCCTGCAGATTCCTTCCCTAGAAAAAGTTCAGACAGAGGAAAGGCAATTATTGGAGATAACAACGACAAAGTGAGTCTTACTGACGTTGTGGTGGCTCAGTCCACTGAAGCGGAACAGAACGATCTGATCATGCAGCTGATGAAACAGGTTGCAGAAATGAGAGTGGAAATGCAACGGAGACAGGATACGCCTCCACCTGGATTTGATCCTAATATTGCTGATGGAAGACCTCCAATCTACTTCCTCTCCTCAAACACAGATCCAACTCAGAATCGGCATTCTACACCTGTTCATAATCCATTGGTTATAGATCTAACGACCCAAAATCCCCAATACGCTTCTGCATCCTACCAAACTCCATCACCTCTTCAAAACAACCATCCTCAAATGCCACCCCATCCTCAGAATACTCACCATCAGACCGCTCCGCCGTAACAAAATCCAAACAAAAACAAAAGTCAAACTGCTTTCAACCCCCAAACAGCTCATCACCATTTAAAAAAGAACACCAATTCTCAGGCTTACCCATAGAACTACCAAACCACCCAAAATGTTCCAATCCCCTCTATAGCTCCACCCTACCAATGAGAGCTACCTTCCAAGTTCCTTTTCTTGCCGAGAAAGATGTGAACGGTATCAAGTTGGATCACTATAAAGAACAGGAAAGGGAATGGAAAGCAAAGGGGGATACGAAGATCTATATAAAAGAGGAGATCAAAAGGTCCATGAAAGAATTGCTGCACTCAGTTACAAGGATTTGTGCATCCACCCAGATTTGAAACTTCCCGAAGGGTTCAAGATTCTGAAATTTGACACCTTCAGAGGAGTGGGTAACCCCATGGCTCATTTGAGAGCATATTGTGACCAACTCGTGGGAGTTGGCAGGGATGAGGCTTTGTTGATGCGGCTTTTCAGCCGAAGCCTGTGTGGGGAGGCCCTCAAATGGTTTACTTCACATGATACCAGGCATTGTCCCAGTTGGAATGCGTTGGCCAAAGACTTCATCGACCGATTTCCCTAAAACGTCAAAATATTTCCCAAGCGGTATTCTCTTGAGAAGATGAAGGAAAAACAATCTGAAAGCTATAGGGAGTTCTCCTATAGGTGGAGGAAGTAATCAGCAAGAGCAAGGCCTCCCATGATCGAGAAAGAGATCGTGGAAATGTTTGTGCGGGTGCAAGAGCAAGAATACTACGAAAGAATTATGTTGCTCGTTGGAGCAAAATTTGCCGAGATAGTCAAAATTTGTGAGACTATCAAAGAATGTTCTAAATCGGGGAAGATAGCCCGTGTATCCGCGTCACGTGGATCTGCAGTATTGATGAAGAAAAAAAGAGAAGAAGTTGCCGCTGTCTCATATGGTCGTATTCCCAAGGTCGTTCCAGGCCTTCCCCAAAGTCCCACTAAGCTTTCAACTTGCAATCCAGTCTTCCCAATAACCATAATACTACTCCCACATATCCGAATGCCCAAGTTCCGTTGTACCAGAGTCCTCCTCTTAATCTCTAATATCTTTCTCCCATATACCCAAATTACCCTCAATCTTACCAAATTCCATCTCCCTATCAGAATATTTCTCCCAACTGTGCCAATGTACAATTGAGCTACCGAGAACCCCCGCCAATTTATCAAGTCAAGGCTCCATTATACAAAAATCCCCTTCCGAAATACCAAGCTCCATCGAAAAATTACCGAACAAACCCATATCCTAGAAACCAAGCTCCCCGTCCGAATACCAAAAATTATGAAAAGGTGCCCCTCCTCAACAAAGCGTTTATGACCCTTCCCGACCCAAATTTGAAAAAAAGGCCTTCAAGGAACTTTACTGCACTTGCTGAAAGCCAGACAAAATTGTATGAGAGACTACGTGCGGCTGGATACATCCACCCTGTGGGGCCTAAGCCCGTGGATGTCAATTCAAAGTTCTACAAGCCCGATCAGAGATGTGCTTATCTTTCCAACAGTGTTGGACATGATACGGAAGATTGTATCAACCTCAAGCACAAAATTCAAGATCTGATCGATCAGGAGGGAGTTTCTCTCAATCCGGTGGCGCCAAATGTTAACACAAATTTGTTGCCGAATTATGGAAATAGCAATATTAATATAATCAAAACGGATCAAGACTGGTGTGTAACGAATATGATTACCCCCATCATTTACGAAGATTTTGAAAGGGCCATCGCTTCTTTAAGTGTAAAAGAAATGAGAGAGTTTTTTATTTTGACACCTACAAAGGCTGTTGCCTTGGTGCCGTCAGAAACTCTCGTCAAGCCCAAATTTTTCATTGAAACTGCTGTTGCTCAAGGCATGAACAGGTCCGAAAGGTGCTACACTCTTGACGATCTTGCTCTCAGAGGACAAAAGAAGGACTAGGCTAAGAGGCCGATAAGAGAAGAAGAATAAAAAGAATTTTGGAAAAGGATGCAACCAAAGGATTATTCCATCATCAAACATTTAGAGAAGACTCCGTCTCAAATCTCTGTTTGGGCCTTGCGGATAAGCTCTCAATACCATAGGCAGGCCTTAGTGAAAGCTCTCAATGATACGTACGTACCCTTAGGTACAAGTAGTGATAACGTGGCTGCCATGATTTATCAAGTTATTTGAGGGCACCGATTAACTTTTGTGATGATGAGATTCTAGTCGAAGGAAGATCACACAACAAAGCGCTGCACATTACCGTGATATGCCGTGAAAAGGTTGTCAACCGCGTCTTAGTGGATGACGGATTTGGTTAGAATATCTGCCCATTGTCGACGTTGAGGTAGTTAAGGTTTGACCTTGGGAAACTGGAGCAGAACCAGGTAAACGTGAGAGCTTCTGATGGGATTCAAAGAGACACATTGGGGGTAGTGAATTTGACCCTCAAAATTGTCCCCATAGAGTTTAGCGCGCAATTCCATGTATTGGATATAGATGCAAGTTACAACCATATTTTGGGAAGACTGTTCATCCATATGGCGGGAGCCGTCCCCTCTACTTTCCATTAAATGATGAAGCTTGTGTGGAAGAATGAAGAGTTGGTTATTCATGGCGAGGGGAGTCACCTTGGCAAGCAGGTGCAGATCATTCATGAGATTTTGTGATGTACAAAATTTTACACGGTGGAGCTGGTGAATGCCACCGATGACGACCTGGCCACGCAAACCCCCATGCCTACCGTATACAAAATGATAGCCACTGTAATGCTGCAAAATGGTTTTGAGCCAGGGTTCGGATTGGGAATAGATTTCCAAGGAATTATTGAGCCTTTTCCGATCCTTGTTGAGGGATCAAGATATGGTTTGGGGTACATTCCCACAGATGATGACATGAAAGCGAAAAAGAAAAATAATCAAGCCTTGACTAGGCCGATTCCACATCTGCATCAATTCTTTCCAATCCGAGAGTATGCCGAGCATGAAGACATTAGGGAAGGAATCTGTGACCTCTTTGAGGAGATCGATGGTGTTGTCGAGGAGGAGGTCGAGCTACCTGGTATTCGCAATGCTGAACCAGGGGAGGTGCTGCAGACTTGCACCTCCACGCCGATCCTGATACCCCGAACTCTTCGGTAGAAAGGCGTCATTTCATACACATTAAAATCGGTGGTTGTCCGGTGGAGGCTTGAGACCCACCATTTCTGTATTTTTCTCAACCGTTCAAATTTTTGAATTTCAATTGTGATGTTCAAAAAGGCAACATGGCCCCCATGTCATGGCCAAAGTTTGCATTGTTTTAAATGAAAGCCTCTTTATTTTTAACTTTATTTATTTAGTTGTTTGTTATGCCTTACTTTCCTAATTTTGTCTGTTTATGATTTCAGTAACATAAGTTACAGACCTGCCAATTTCTGGTCATGTCCCGAGTTAAATAAAAAAAATGAAGAAGGTGACGACGAGGTTGATGATTCTGGGGAAGAAAGTGAGGAACCAGACTATGTTGCCGAGGAATTTGACAGTTCGAGAATTAGAATAAACCGAATCTAGAGGAAACATAAACGGTGAATTTGGGAGATTAAGAATGTGTTACCAAGGTTAAGATAAGCACCCACCTAAATGAAGCTCAGAAAGAGGACCTAGTTTATTTTCTTGGAGAATATATTGATGTGTTCATTTGGGAAGTCGGTGATATGCAAGGGTTGAGTACCGATGTCGTATATCATAAGCTACCGATTTACCCGGGCTTCGATCCGGTTAAGCAAAAAACTCAAAAATTTAAGCCAGAACTGAGTTTGAAGACTAACGAAGAGATCACCAAGCAAATAGAGTCTTGATTGGTGGAGGTGACACTATATCAAACTTGGCTGCCCAATGTTGTTCCGGTCGCCAAGAAGGACGGGAAAATCAGGATTTGTGTTGACTATAGAGATCTCAACAAAGCAAGCCCTAAGGATAATTTTCCATTGCCGAATATTCATATCTTGATTGATAACTGTGCTAGGCATGAGATGCAGTCGTTTGTGGACTGTTAGGCAGGCTATTATCAAATTCTGATAGATGAAGAAGACACGGAAAAAATGGCTTTCATTACACCTTGGGGTGTATATCACTACAGGGTGATGCCATTCGGCCTCAAGAACGCCGATGCCACCTACATGAGAGTCATGACGACTATTTTTCATGACATGATTCATAAAGTGATTGAAGTGTACGTGGACGACGTCATAATCAAATTCTGTGAGAGTTCGGATCACTTGACACATCTAAGGAAATTCTTTGATCGTTTGTGTCGGTGCACCTTGAAGTTAAATTCCGCCAAATGCTCTTTTGGAGTTCCAGCCGGGAAGTTGTTGGGATTTATAGTCAGCAGAAGAGGTATTGATCTCGACCCTTCTAAGATTAAAGCAATTCAAGAGTTACCTCCGCCAAAGACAAGAAAAGAGGTGATGAGTTTCTTAGGGAGGTTAAATTACATCAGTCGATTTATAGTTCAATCAACCGTGGTATGTGAGCCTAATTTGAAGCTGTTGAAGAAAGACGCCCCAACAAAGTGGACCGAAGATTGTTAGACTGCTTTTGATGCTATCAAGAACTATTTGTCCAATCCACCGATATTGGTTCCTTCATGAGAAGGGAGTCCTTTGTTTCTATACTTGTCTATTTCAGATAGTTTCTTTTGATGCGTACTTGGTCAACATGACGAGACAGGAAAGAAGGAAGGGCTATCAATTATATAAGCAAGAAGTTTACTCCATACGAATCATGTTACACTTTTTTTTGTAGAGAACGTGTTATGCTTTGTCGTGGCTTGCGCAGAAGTTGAGACACTATTTGTCTTCGTATATTACATATCTCATTTCCACAATGGGTCCATTGAAGTATATTTTCCAGAAAGTGATGCCGACCGGAAAGTTGTCGAAATGGCAAATGTTATTGAGTGAGTTTAATATCTTGTATGTGATTCAGAAGGCAATTAAGGCACAGGGTTTGGCTGATCATCCTGTAGAAAATCCCATTGATGAAGAGTATGAACCACTTAAGACATATTTTCACGATGAAGAAGTTTCATTTGTGGGTGAAGACATTTCTGAAGCGTATCCAGGTTGGAGATTATTCTTTGATGGAGCGGAAAATCATCAAGGTAAAGGTATCAGAGCAGTCTTAGTGTCAGAATCTGGTCAACAGTATCCCATGGTGGATAAGCTACGATTTAATTGCACCAACAACATGGTTGAATATGAAGCTTGCATTCTTTGTTTGAAAATGGCCATCGACATGAATGTTTACGAGTTATTGGTTATTGGAGACTCAGATTTTATTATTCATCAAGTTCAAGAAGAATGGGCTGTGAGGAACCTAAAGATTATACCTTACGTACAGTATGTGCAGAAGTTGTGCAAAAGGTTTCGCAAGATCGAGTTCAGACATACTCCTAGAATACAGAATGAGTTGGTTGATGCTCTTGCCACCATCGATTCGATGATTAAACATCTAGATACTGATTATATTGATCCTCTGGATATAGAGTTGAAAGGACACCCAGTCCATTGTTCCCATGTTGAAGATGAACCAGACGGTTTGCCTTTGTATGTTGATATAAAAAAGTATTTGGAGTCTGGAACTTATCCCGAAGATGCTACGTACATTCAGAAGAAGTCGATACGCCGTATGGCTCTTAATTTATTTATGAGTGGAGAAGTCCTTTATAGGAGGACTCTATACTTGGGTCTTCTAAGATGCGTTGATGCCGTTGAAGCTGCGAGGCTTATTAAAAAAATACATGCCGGATTTTGTGGCACGTATATGAATGGGCTCACATTTGCAAGAAATTTTCTTCGAGCCGGGTATTTCTGGATGACTATGGATAATGATTGTTGCAAATTTGTGCAAAAATGTCATAAATGTCAAGTGCACGGTGATTTGATCAGAGTACCACCTCACGAACTTAATGCTATGAGTTCAGCTTGGCAATTTGTAGCTTGGGGAATGGATGGCATCGGTACGATAGAGACAGTCACTTTTAATGGGTACATATTCATCTTGGTTGCCATTGATGATTTCACCAAGTGGGTGGAAACAACTTCTTACAAGTCGGTAACCAAGAAAGTGGTGTCTGATTTTTTTTGCAACAATCTGATATGCAGATTTGGAGTGCCAGAATCCATCATTACTTATAATGGGGCGAATCTCAATAGTTACTTGATTAGAGAGATATGTGAGCAATTTAAGATTACTCATCGAAATTCAACTTCTTATCATCCCCAAATGAATGGAGCTGTACAGGCCGCCAATAAGAATATCAAAAATATTTTAAGGAAAATGATTGACAAGCATCGAGGTTCGCATGAGATGTTACCATATGCTTTATTGGGTTATCGGACAACTGTCAGAACATAGACTGGAGCTACTCCATATTTGCTGGTATATGGACCTGCTGAAGTCGAGATACCGTCTTTGAGAATCATCCAAGAAGCTGAGTTGAGTAACGCTGAATGGTTTAGCAAGAGGATTGACCAACTAAATTTGATTGATCAGAAGAGAATGGTTGTCGTCTGTCATGGTCAATTGTATAGGAAGAGAATGGTTCGTGCCTTTCACAAGAGAGTAAGAGCCAGAAATTTTGAGGTTGGTCAGTAGGCTCTTAAGAGTATTTTTCCTCATCAAGACGTGTACAAAGAAAAGTTCGCACAAAATTTGAAAGGTCCTTACATGGTTCGCAAAGTACTATCTGTAGGTGCTTTATTCTTGTCGGAGATGGATGGCACTGTATTGCCTAAACCTATCAACTCGGACGCTTTCAAGAGATACAACGTGTGAAGCTGCGTTTGCATTTCTGTTATTTACTTGTAATCATTCTATTTGCTTGTATTTGTTTCGCTTAAATTCTTATTCGTCTTGTAATGAACTACGTCTGACCTGAATTACCAAGAATGAGATACGTAGGCAGCCTATGTCGGCTTCCATCACCCTATTTATCCCCTTTAATTATTTCTTTGTATTTAAACTACGTTCGACCTGAATTCTCAAGAATGAGATATGTAGGCGGCCTAGGTCGGCCTTAGTCGGTTTTCTTTGTAAGTACTTTTTATTTTGTTAACCTTTAATGGGGAACTACGCTTGACTTGATTCTTGCCTCAAAGGGATATGTAGGCGCCACAAGGGTTCGATCATATCTCCCGCTAGATTTCTATTCCTCTTTAAAATAGAACTGGGACAGAATTTTTGAGAGGGACTCAAAAATTCCCCAGAAGAAGATTCCTCCTCAGCAAGTCAAACTAAAGATATTTTGAGATCTACAACTGGGACAGAATTTTTTAGATGATCTCAAAAATTCCGCAATCTTTTCAGTTACAGTGGAAAGATAAGAAAGACAGATAAATGGGACAGAAATTTTGAGGATGGCCTCAAAATTTCATTATGGGTTTTATCTACAAGTCCGGAGTGACACTGAAAACTCACAAGCGAATGATCAGATAGACCTCCGAGTGTCAGACTTAAAGAAGTTTGTTAAGCATGATATGACATGACTTGGCAGCGACCTTTTCAAGATACTGTTTCTAAAAATTTATTTATCTTAAATTTTTCCCTTTTATATTTTATTTGTTTTGGCATAAAATATTTTTTCTTATCTATCAAAAGTCGGGAGATCGGGAAATCAACCTGAGATAGCAGGACCGGGAGCAGACAACTAGAGAAATCGACACAGATCAGTAAGTTTTTAAAACTAACAATTTTTTCTATGGACGCAGGTTTATAGCTTTGCTTTGAAATCGGCAAATTCTCCCGATGAGTGAATACGGAGAGCTCCAAAGAGGAGAAAACTACTCCAAAATCAATAGTTTTCCTAGAAGCAAAAGGTATTTTATATCACTTATGTCGAAGACTTGGGAATATAAAATTTTTATTTCAATCAATTTCCAAAAACATGAAATTTATAAGGAGTGTCTAGCTATATTCAAAGGTGAATCAAGCGAAATCTCAAGGGAGAGTTTACGACTTTCGTAAAGGATGCTATCTGCATCACATTATCAAACAAGATAGTGTGGTTACCCAGATGGGGTCATTTATTTTATTATTGATCAAGATGATGCATTACCCTAGAGGGGACTGTTATTTTATTGTGGATCAAGACGATGTATCATCTAGAGGTTGTCTTACCGTTATCATCAGCGGAGACGATATGAATATTCATGCATCGCGAGTCAATTTTCATGTATCGCGAGTCAATTTCCATGCATCGTGAGTCAATTTCCATGCATCGCAAGTCAAAAATCCATGCATCGCGAGTCAATTTCTATGCATCCCGAAAAATCATTCATCGCGAGTCAAAATCCATGCATCACGGAAAATCATGCATCGCGGAAGATAATGCATTGCGGAAAATCATGCATCGCAGATCAATACTATGCGTCGGGAGAAGATTTTTTACCTTAAAGAAATTATGTATCGCCAGAGATTTCATACCTCGCAGAACATTATGCATTGTGAGAATATTTCATACCTCACAGAAATTATGCATCGCGGGAAGATTTCATACCTCGTAGAAATTATGCATCGTTAGAAGATTTCATACCTCACAGAAATTACGCATCATGAGAAGATTTCTTACCTCACAGAAATTAGGCATCGTGAGAAGATTCCATACCTCACAGAAACTTATGCATCGCGAGAAGATTTCATACCTCGCAGAAACTTATGCATCGCGAGAAGATTTCATACCTTGCAGAAAATTATGCATCACGGGAAGAAATCTGAAGAGAATTATTTATCCGTTGGCATCAAACTCATCCTGATCAAAGTAAGCAACATGGAGAATACATCAACATCAGGAGAAGCCTCCGCATTACATCATCTTTCATCTTTGTTGACATCAACTTGAAACATGCATTGACGTCAAAAGAAACATTGACATTGCATCCACATTTATTTATTTATTTCAACATCAAGAAAAGATCGCATTGGATATTACATTGCAAACACCAGACATGAGCTTTATTTGCTTTCTTCAAACCATCGAGTTGACGTCAAATATAAAAAAGAAAAATTAAGTGTCGACTTAGTAAAAGACACTATCTCCCATTCAAATTGCATTTTTGTGCTGACGATTTTATCTCAGTCTTTGTCGAGAGCATCCGAAAGGATGAATTCTACGAAACATACCACAGGTGTGGACGACATCAAAAGGATAAAGCGCAACATGGAACTTTTCTTAGCGGCGAACTGGGACACAGTCCAAAGAGGAATGGAAAACTCTTAGGACGCGAGTAGAGGAACGACTTCCACCATAATCAAACCACACTCCTATCATAAGGCATGTGGGTTCTTCTTTAGCTTCGTCAGTTTCAGTCTAGCATCCGGAAATTTTTATTTACCGGAAGCAAGTCTCCAATCTAAGTGAAAGTGCACCACAGTCGTGGCTAAGAGGTCACAATCCTCCTCTTCATACTCGTTTAATTTGTCACTTATCCAAAACCAAAGCTTATCTAGCATAATAGATTTCCTTTTCAACCAATCGAGTTGAACTACAAGAAGCCTGATTCCTAAGGTATAAGGATATGCAGGAGGGCTCCATGTTAAAACTCGGCTGTATTCCGACATCTGCTCTTAAATCTTATTCTCGAGCATCTTGGTACCTTCATAATTAGGTATCGAGGTGGCTTTTGAATTCTTTCAAACTCTTGCGTTAAATCTGGCGTATCGAACTACAAGTGTCCTGAATTCTCATATAGCCTGAGATATGTAGGAAACTCGTTTTAAGGGATCGGCCATATTTCCTAAAGTCCGTGTCAAAATCCCTTTTTCCAAAGATGAAGACGAGGTCGTTAAAAATTGTCTTGGTCAATATCATTTTCCTCAGATATCTATCGTCAATCCGGGTAAAATGAGGGACAGTTGTTGACATCCAATTTTGCCCCTCCTCGATAGTAATTAATTAGCGAGCTTCTTGAGTTTAAACAATTTAAAATAATTCACATCATCAATTAAGATATATATATATATATATATATAATATATATATATATATATATATATAATATATATATATATATATAATATATATATATATATATAATATATATATATGTATATAAAAGATAATAGCAACCAATAAATCTTTACATTACGAATTATTTAGAATAAGGTTTCGACGCTTTTTCTATCGTTTGAATAATGTATACGTCTCACGCAATTATTCGTATTGCTATTTAAATTTTATTAGTATTCAAAATAAAAAAATATTGAGAAGGAATATTATTTTTTATATAATATTGGGTTAATCATTTTAGTTATAAGTTGAATAGTTCATTTTTGCTTTTACTTTTATTTTAACCTTAAGAAGCTTGTAAATTAATCATATTAATTCGCCTTTTTTAAAACTTTAATCAATTTGGTCGAGTACGTTTTAAATTGGCTAAATTGGTAATTCTAATATCGATTTTGAGCCATTTGTAGGCCAAATTCCAACCATTCCATCCCATTTCCTTTTATACAATAATACATTCCCCCTAACTCAGTAAAAGCCATGATTTGGGCCTCTTTCTTTTTTTTTATTGACCCAATTTATTCCAGGCCCACTTTTTATCGCAAGTTCAACTATTGTCATTTCCCTTCCAGCCCACTTTCCCCTAATCCAGGCCTGTTACTTTTTCAGATCAGCCAATTTATTTTTCTTATGACAGCCCACATTTAAATCATACCCAACTCCCCTCACCATACAATATCCGCCCCAGGTTTCGACCCAACCCATTTTCCCTTTATAGACCCGACTCGCCTCTCTCTCTTACTAAGGATGGCAAGATTGCCATAAAAAATGGGGCACAACGTTTCAAGAAATTTTGGAGACGCCGTGCAGACCAACTTCGCCCTTTGCCTTCACGCCGCTATTCTCCTCCTCACGCGAACTCAATCGTGAGTGAGGTGTTTCTCCCCTCCCTTGCATCATTTAAAGCTTTTAGGCAGCGTACACGTACTGTTTCAACAGTGAGACAACATCCTTTTCGTCCTTGCGTGCGCGGATGCGCTACACGTCAAGCGAGAGGATGGTTAAATCAATCCAGGTCGTCCATCCCATTTGTTAGCCGTTCCAGGGGAGAATCGTTAGAAAATATTTTGGTATTTGGGGGAATATTTTAAGAGAAAATTTCAAACCAGACGTTGAAAACACTATTTTTCCCCGTCCTTTCCCCAGAAATTGGAAACCCTAATTTTTCTCTATACATATGCTTCTCTAATCGCTGAAGAAAGGAGGAGAATTTTTTTGGGAATTTTGATTTTTAGTCATAGAACAAAAAGAATCATTCGATGTTCTCGGATGCTCTTCGTTTATCAAGATAGTTTGAGCAGATTTTTTACGCAGTAAATACTCCTCGGAAGAAAGGTTAACTGTTTGTTTTGGGTTGAGTTGTTGTCCAGATTCCTTCTCTTCCAGTCTTTTTTAAGTTCCGTGGTGGGAGAATCATTCCGAGCTCGGTCCTCCCCTCTTCGCCGCACCAAAAAAGGTAAAAGCTCTTTATGATGTTCTTGCTATCTGTTTTCCTCCTCTCGTTTGCCTTTCTTGAGTTAGAGTTTCTCTGCAGCCCTCTTCACTGAGTGACATTATTTATTCTTACGAAATGAAATTGAATCTTGAAATTTGTATAGGCGAGAGTCATGTGTTACACTGTTTACAATCTACAGAATGTAATAGTTTTTTTCCTTCTATTTGTTAGGTTTTTTTTGTTAATCACCTGCGTTGTTCCAAGTTCCGTTTTTTTAAGGATTGATTTAAAGATGATTTGGACCTATTCGAGTATGCTCACAGATTTGTTGCTTAATGTCGAGTAGAAGTTTTATACATTTCGATATGGGTATATGTCCTTATTATTATTATTTTTTAACAAATAAAAATGCCTATTTCCATTTCTCCTTCCCATTTGGTTGAAGATGTGAATGTGTTCAAATCCCCTTGTTTATTTGTGTTAGTCAATCGATACCTTATGGTTACTTTCGTGGACCTACACATATGCAAAATAGCTTCATTGTAGGATCCATGGTGGGTTTTGCTTCTATGTCTAGCCGTCGTCTCTATCCGAGGGTTACTTCCTTTCTTTCCCTTTATAGTTATGACTTATTTGTTATGTGCTTTGCTTATTGCTCTTAAATTCTTCCTAGTTTTTGGGTTTGGTCGGATTCACAACAGCATGTTTTAGTTCAAGGCTGGACAAAAAATAGTTCCATACAACTTGATTAAGGTATAATGTGAAATAGATAATATTCGATCGACCCTTATGTAGTTTGTTTCTCCCCCCAAGTTTCTGTCCAACCCCTTCGATAGTTTTTTTTGATGTGTTAAACCATGGTTATTTTGTGTTGATAAAAGGGCCACGATGATCAGTGTGAATATATTTCTTACTCTTTCTTTCATCATCATCTTTTTTAATTTAACCACCTTAATGTGTGTTTTTCATGTTTGTTAAATTCTTTCCGCGATCATTTGTATGAAGAGCGGATCTTGTGATTTTCTCGTCAAAGAAAAGTTCCCTGTTAGCATTTGTTTGTCTATACAAAGTTTTGAATTCGATCAGAATAAGCATACTGGCCTACTCCACTTCATCACTTAATTTGATCCATTTTTTTTATTTTAATATTCTTGAAGTAGGTGAGTTATTTGTTAATTATACGTTGCTTTGGGTGAAAAATATTGCAGCCGATTATCCGGATCAATCATAGGAACAACGTGTCGTCAGTTTCCCGTGATGAGGCTTTTTCTTTGTTCCTAATGGTTTTTTTCTATGATTTGGTTTCTGTCCGGTTATTATTAAAAATGTTACATTGCTCTTCCTGTTTGCTTACGAATTGTTATGGGCACCAATTATGTTCTTTTTCTTTGTTTTGCATGTGAATTTGTCCGAGTTCTTTATGAACTTCCAATTTCCCCCCTCTTGGCGTTTTGGAGAAAGCCCGAAAGACTTTACCATATTTTTTCGAGTCAACCCATAAATTTGGTGAACACATTTTGAGTCCGTATTAACGAGAAGAATCAAGGAGCCGAAAGAGTTGGATCGGAAGATTTTTCTTATTTATTTTGTATTTTATTTGTAATGGACATAAGACTTATCGCCTCTTACTTGTTCGTATTTACCTTTTTTATTTGTTTAGATTAGGAAAGGTACAAAAAAATATGAGTTAAAAACTCAAAAGTACGAGTGGGTCGAAAACCCACAACAGGCGGGTCCAAATACCAGTCCAGGCGGACAGATAAACTAGATTTGGACCCAACTCTCTTTCTCTGTCTTCCTTTACTTTCTAGTATATTTATTATTGCTTGATTGTTGTTAGTTTTTAAGGTTAGAAATTCGCGAATCCTTGCAAGGTGCCATTATGTTTTAGCGGACTAAGCTAAAATTGATTAATCTAGAAAGACTTAAATCCAAGTAATTTCACAGATTAAATAGTATAGACTAATATCTTACGTTCAAAATGAATACTAAATACGTTCCCAATTTTAAATCAATTTGAGCTTTTAGAAAATAGTTAGTTGACCAGTAACCGTTTAAGACAGATGTTTTAGGTTCTTAATGCCTTCCTAGGACATTAATTTGAATCCCCGAACACCCCCTCCCCTTTAAATGTATTCATATAATTTTCTCTATTAGGTTATTTGAAAATAGTAGTTTTCTTGATTTTTCTTAAAAATAAGTGGCGACTCCTAAAATTTTGAAAACACTTTGAACTATTATCTTTTCTCAAATTTTCGGTAAAACAGGTTATAGTAAGTGAGAACAATCCTATAACTTTAAACATATTAGCAAGTGAGTAAACCTTTCACTCAAACAATTCATTATAAATACGAGAATTACATGTAAGCTCTCTCAAAATGAATTAAGCTGATTAGAGCCTCACATGTTACTCAAAAGGTTTAAAATATGTTAAATAAGTGTTCTACAATATGCATACTTGATTTGCAATGATTTGCAGGTTCAACGTACAAGAACGTCCGATGACTTTTGAAAGTTAGCCTTGAGTAGAGCGTGTGTGTCTTGGTATATTTTACGTGTTCGTTTAGGTTGAAATTGATATGAGAGGTCCCTTATAGGATACGAGTGTATTTATGTCGGAAATGTCCAGGCAAGACTCCCTAAGGACAACCCAAGGGTCCTTCAAAAGGACCTAAAAGGCTGCCTAGACACTCCCTTGGCAGTGTTAATTGACGAGCTAAGGATCGACACCACATTAATGCATGGCATATCTCAACACTTAACCATATGATATTGAGGCTCCATGAAGGATTTTTAGTCTCAAATGACGGATCATAAGGATGATCCGTCATCTAATTGACGCCCTGTCGACTACTCTCGTCGATGCACCCTTCAACTACTTGTTGTGCACATTGTTTCATTAAAAAGGGTAATGAGAAATTCACCCCACGTTCCTAAATTACCATGTACATTTATTATGGGGTATTTTAGGTATATTAAGTTAGTTAATAACATTAAAGCCCCATTACCAGTTCATTCTTAAAAAATTAGACTTCCCTCTTAAAACAAAACCTCTCTAGAAACCTCCATTGGAGATGAAGCTCAAGAACAACTTGGTTGATGGATTTTGATAGTTTATTCATCAAGTGTTCGTGGTTTCCTCCTTAACTAATTTATGGTAATCCTTCATTTTTAGATATCCATTCATATAGAGAGTTACTTCAAAGTTTTTTAATGAGATTTCATGATCAAACCTTCAATCTTTCAGTCTAGCCATGGGTTCCTCCTCAAAACGATTCCAAAAGCATGATTATGGTTAATTATAGATTTTATACTGTTTATAATGACATTTTCAATCAAACTTCATGATAAACCCATGTTCCTCCCAATTCTCAATTTAGCCTATATTGTGGTTATTGTGATCTTGATATTTGGTTGATTGTAGTGTGATTCAATTATGATAAATTTGTTATAGATACTGTATTCAATGTGAATTGATTATTAATTGTGTATAATTGATCAATGAGGATCAACGTTTAGAGGTTTGGTAAGTTTGATCTATATTTCTCTTACTCCCTGTAGACTTGATGATGTAGTGTACATAATGTGATCTTTATCCTATGATGATGGAATTATGTTTTCGTTTATGTTATGGTACTTTAGATACTTCCTTATAAATTAATTATGAGAATTTATAAATGATGATCAAAGATGGTTGAATTTGTAAGATTGCCCTACTTCTTCTACTTTCTATATAATTGCTAGTTGAATCAGACTTGAATGATACTGTGTGGTATGGTCCACTTATGGTCGCGGTGTTTACTTCCTTGTCATTCTATATGTGATATCATCATGTCCTTGAAGGAAATTGTGTTATTAATTTGTGTTTATGATGATCATACAATGTAAAGTTTTATGCCTAGTCTCCAATGCTAGTTCATGATCTAGGTTACATTGATCATCTAATGTCAATTGAATGAAGTTGTTAGGGTTAGGTTTGGTCTATGTGCATCCATTGATGAAGTCCTAATGGTGAATGACCCCTACCTATTGTAAATGCGTGATATTTGCCAATGTTATTAGTCTTTGATGCAATGTTGAAGTCGTCTTATCTCCTATACTATAATGTGGTGTGTGCTCTATGTATGAATGTGGATTGTGGTCTTAAGAGGGTGGCTGCCTCAATATTGTGTTGATAGTCATATGTGATCATGTTTTCCAACAAACACACAAACCTCATGCATGCTTATGAGTGGTATATGTTAATGGTGTATAATAAAAGTATGATTCTCATATGTCGTTACAACCCGAGGGTATACCCTAGAAGTTATGGTATCCTCAAATTGTCATACGGCATACTCGACCTCTCGGAGGTCTTATACAAGCCCTTAGACAACGTTCATTACATAAATATAAAAAATAGTGGAAAATTTAAAACTTTTCATAGAACATCATATACTGAATATCACTTCATATAGTTATAAAAATACTTCATAATACATAGTAAGACTCTAAGTTTCCTTGCCATCTTATACTCAACATTATTAGAGTAGATTACGGACACGACCCTTACAACATTCAATAATAACTAAGATCTTACATAACTTTGAATAAAAAAACATAGGAAACCTTGAACTTCAGGATCCCTTTCGTTTATCTTGGGGAAACTATCCAAGTCCTTTAGTTGAGAGATATCCTCTAGCCATCACCACCTACACTTTATGTAAATAGATGAAGAAGAATGGGATTAGTAGAAGAATGCAGTAAGTATGCAACCATGAAAAAACATGTATGTAAAGAGGACATTTTATTTGAAATCGAACATGTTTATTTAGAATCCTTCATGAACATAGTCACATATAAGAACAATATAGTTCACATACATTACATATACATGGATTTTACTCATAATAGCACATAAAGACATTTATCACAGTTTGAGGCATATTAAATGCATACAATATATTACCTCTCTTTTAGTATTACCTTTTTCCATGAGTAATCTCTCAAAGTGTACTTAGTACTATGTATCACCTTGAGGCCATCTTACAATAGTCTTTCATAGATATGCTTCATAAACGTAAACACACATATTCACAAGTCTTAAGCACATTACAAACATAATTTTCATATAAGAACCACTATATAAGACAACCCTTAAGTCACACTAGTTCAATGTACAAGTAGCATCCCATAATACTACTCATTCCAAGTGTTCCTAAGAAGTCATCTTAGACTAGTTATATCATTCTCAACAAGTCATAACACTTTAATTTATAAAAATACATAAGGCACATACTTCATAATATCTTATAATAGTATCATATAAGGACTTATTCCTTTACTACAACCTTAGTCATAGTTCACTTAGTTCATACCATAAGTAAACCACCCCTACAAACCTTTCACAAGCTTACTTGAGCAATGTACCCATGGAGTCTCATACCCCACATATAACTCATTTATAAATAATAAGTGTAATTCACATGCATAGTCATAATTCATATCTTGACATAACAAGGTCACTTAACATTAATTCATGAAAGTCATACAGAACGTAAGTCTACTTCATAAGAGGCTCCAATCCTATCCTTTCTTGAAGTCATCTAGTGCAATGCATAGGTAGGTTCCATAGTCCTCCCTATACCAAGTACACTTCTCACGTAATTAAGATTAGAGTTAATATTCTTATCTTAGTTCAATTTAAACTTTTGGGAGACATAACCATAACCGACATAGAACATCTGAGCTATATGGAATTCAGTGTTCTACTCCCACAATGAGAAGAGAGGGTACTACTTTTCAGTGTAGGTTCTTCATACAAAATAGCTATTCTAGTGGATCTACTAAGCTAAAACCTACGAGGGCATGTAGTTAAAGAACAAGGAAATCCCTTCTATAATCTTGCCTTTCAAACGTGGAGGTTTTGATCTCATGAGACAACATCTAGGTTGGGAACCCGGACTTACTAACGTGAAGGTTCCCCTATGGGAAGCCGGACTTAGTATCCTGAAGCTCCCACTCTCGATTGCCATGTTCACTCAGCGCTAAGCTTAAACTGGCTTGTAAATATCATTGATGTTTTATATATTATTAGTTTGTAGAGATTAGGATTTAGGGACTTACTCCCTCATACATCATACTCAAAGGTATCTAAGATGAGAATGTCCTTTTATCATAAAACCTACAATATGTGATAATTTCCTTGAACATAATCATATCATATTCCTACTATAGTATAATTTAGAGTACAATTGAGTAATATCTTTCAAGAGACTCACTTATTCATTAGACTACCATTAATACACCTCATTCATACATATGTGTTTGTGTAGATATATGTGACATATTTCTTCCCATAAACAACTTTGGGCAGACATATTCATAACTTCATTAATCATATACTTTACATGCATATAAATTGGTAATGGTGCATAGGAGAACTATGCTTTTCTAAGTCATCATGAATCTTCCCTACTCATAAGTCACGACAGGGGAAATTGTATGCTTTGAAGGTCCTGGGTAAAATGGTATTTTCAAGGCCAAGGGTAATATATTAATTTCCCTGAGGAATTAATAAATAAATAAGTTAATTTAATTAAAAGAGCAAATCGGATTGGGGCGACCCGGAATTACCCATTTCTCATATTGGATGCCACTCGGGTTCGAGCCCCACTAGGAGCAACGAATTGATGATTTGATCATCAATTAAAATCTATTCATTAAGGGTAAAATGTTCCTTTCATGTATAAATTAAAATAAATCAGATTTTTTATTAATTTAATTAAATCCTATTTTGACTAAGTATTGAATTTAGTCTCCTAATCCTAATAACTCTCTCCCTCACGTTTCTCAACTCTCTTCTACGTCTCTAAACTCTCATTCTCTCGCGCTTTGACTAAAAATAAAGCTCAAGAACATTTTAATAACAATTGTTCTTCACACTTGAATAACAAACGAAATGTTTTAAGAAAAGCAAGGTAATCAAAAATGTCAAATCAAAGGGAGGTTGTTCGTCGAATGGCGTATACGTTGAGAAGAATTGGGGCGTGGTTTGGAGGAGTTTCTGGGCAGAAGCTTTACACTTGAACAACATCAAAAGTTATGGGTTTCTTCTCTCTTTGTCCCTTTCCCAAGAGGTCCCTTACGATTCAAAAGATTCATTCCGAAACTAAGTTTGTTCCCTTTTTTTTATGTCCTTGTCCTTAGTTCCCAAACAAATTCGGTGGATGGGTATGTTGTGTTGCTACATTTAGGAATGAGTGATGTTTTATATTAAATGTGAACATGTTTATGTGAGGGGAATTACAAAAATGATATTCAAATTGTGATCGAAAAGGTTGGTGTGCGTGAGCACGTTGGCAGTGCCTTAGCAACTTTTTGGAGTCGTATAATACATGAAATTCTTATGTATTTTATGTTTGAAATGTGTATACCATGTGATATTCATTTCAAAGAAATATAGTGTATTGAAATGACCAAGTTTTAGCCAACTAAACTTATGAAAAATGTGCATGAAAATGAGTTGAAGAATGACAAATATTTTCCAGATTTGTGTACTCTTCAAAAATGTGAAATTCTGGGTTTTTAAAGTAAAATAAAATAAGTGAGGTCCATTGGAATTTTACCCAAGACCTCACATGTTAAAGAAGCTGAAAAGGAAAGAAAAAAAAATGTGAAGGAGCTAAGGGGATTCGATCCTAGTTACTGCTTGCGAAAAAAAAAAAAGGAAATGGGGCAAGGGGAATTCGATCCTAGCTACAGCTTTCACGAAAAATAAAAGGGAAATGGGGCTAAGTGGATTCAATCCTACCTATTGATTTCGCGAAATAAGGAAAGGAAAATGGTGCTAATTTGATCCGAACTCGCGAACTGGAGGTGAATGAAGATAAAAGTAATTAATCAAATAAATGGGAGGCGTGGGATTTGAACCACAGCATCCCAAGCATCAGCAAAATTAAATGAAAAAATAAGAAGTCTATGGGGGTTCGAACCCACAACCTCCCTATCACAGTGAGAATTAAAGGAAAAATCAAAGAGGCTGTGGGAGTTTAAACCCACAACCTCTTGGTTTAGGCAAGAATGCGCAACAAGAGGCTAACAAAAAATAAAAAGGGACAGTGGGGGTTCGAACCCCCAACCCTTCGGTTACTAAGTGTAAAATTAAAATAGAAAATTATTCCTTCAATATAAATTTTGAGATTTAATTTAGAGTTCTAATGTTATGAATATTAGAAATAAAATCAATGAAATATATAAATAATATCCAAGTGATTTCAAGATTTGGGTTTCCTTACTCAAACTTCCGTATTGATACACAAGTCATACGTGAGTAAACTATCCAAGAATAATGCCATCTACTTAGATCAAAAGTCATTATCTTGGCATATATACAAGATACATAAGACTTGTACTACATAATCTTAGGAAAGTAAGAATCACTTAGCGCACTATGTATGAATCCCCATGGCTCTTATGTATAGACACATAAGTCAAACATACGTTCAAAAATAAGTGAACCTAAGATGTATGTAATGAAATGATGAACCCTAGGAGGGTAAGTATGAGTGTAAGATACACTAAGTATCTAAGTTCATTGGAATCTTATGAGATGAATAAGAAATGATGAAATGAACATTCACGTAATAAGAGGTGAGTAACTATGAAAAGGAAAGGTGATAATAATGAAGAATGTCGTGACAACATGATATGAGGCTAATGTATATGATGAGAGAAATCACAAATGATCCTAATTAAAGGTTACCAAAACGTACTCACAATGAGAGTATAAGATAATGAAGAGAGCAGTCTCTATGAACACTCTAATAAAAGTATTGAGCTTAACACAATTAATACTAATGATCAGATGAGAAATAATCTAATAAGCTATGTTGTTCTCATCTAAGAATCCATCTTCCATGACGTATGAGTTGAATGTAATCGAACATTATACTAAGCACCGGTAAGATAGCTATGAGCTGTGATGCCTTCTTTCGGGAATGGCGAAGGTTCATGTAACTCTCATGTGATGAGACTGTACGACTTGCCGAGTATGGGTCTCCATACATCTCCTAGTCTTTGAACCTATACTGCCATTATATAGATCTGACGGGGTTGAATTCCCATACACTCTAGCATATTTTGTGGTCACTTTGGCCACTGATACCACCTCTTTTTGGTGTGGGGGAGACACTGGATTTCATGATGCTCACTTGATCTATATCGGTTAAAGGTAAAGTTCCCAATGAATGAATGATTCCAGCCTCTAATGAAGCACATAATGAAGTGAATGATACCAAAGGTGTTAGGATAGGATAATTAAGAGGTGATATAGACCCAGGTAATGACATTAGGTTATTCCTAATCATTGCACAACAAACCCAATGAAAGTCTTAAACCATACTCTAGGTATAGTTGTTGTTCACACTGGCCTATGAATGAAATTAAATGAAGTATGTATGAATGCATGAAGCAGACTCTGTGTTTGCTAATGAAGACTCCCTAGTTGAGGTCCCATGTGTTGAGCCCCCATTTTTGAAAGTCTTAATGTCAAGTCAATTATTCCAAGGTCTCATGGCATATGAATGAATGATATGAAAGAAGTTATGTGTTATATGTTATGTTCTATGATATGTACTATATGAATATGTTATATGTTTTGTGCAATACGATATTAATAGTGATGCATGTTACTTTCATGGCATGAATTCCTAACTCAATTTTTAAAGTTCAGTAACTTTCCTAATCTCAATTTGTCAAGTCTACTTACTTGACTTCCAAAAATCATGTCGTTAGGAAAGAGATGTTTTTCTTATGCATGTCCTTGGTGTGTGCTTGCATATACCCATACTTAGTACAAGTATGTACTAACCCTATACATCTATAATATTTTAGGTGTAGGCACATGTGGGCGATAAAGCTACAAATTCATTGTTGCAGCTATCTGGACGTCACCATTCATGCGGAGTTTCGTAGGTCCTCATACTTTCGAGGATGCTAGTGTTTTATATTCTAGCGTAGTTTTATAGTTAAGCTAGTGGAGCATGTTCCGCTAGCGTTTCTTTCCTATTTTTGTTCAAACTTTGTATTGGTGCAATTTTGGACATTACACGATTAATATTTAATAAACTATTTATTTCAGTTACTTATCTCTTTAATGTTAGATATTTGATGATGAACAATTATGAAATATTAAGAATATTAGCAGGTATGTTAAAAATCCAAAAGCATTCAAATTTTTCGCTTAATTAATCTAAATGAGGTATGAATAACACATGTAGGCTTTTCTGCGACCTCTGAGAGGTTAACGACGGCGGTCTCGTCTGGGGTCTAGATTATTGTCGTGAAAAAGTTGGTATCAAAGCTCTAACTTATGTCTAACATATGTTCAAAAATAGGTGACCTAAGATGTATTCAATGAAATGATGAATCCTAGGATGGTAAGTATAAGTTTAACATACACTAAGTGGCCAAGTGCTTTGGCATTTGATGAGATGAACTATGAAATGATGAAAGGAACCTTCATGTAATAAGAGGTGAGTAACTATGAATAGCAAAGGTGATAATAATGAAGAATTTGGTGACAACATGATATGAGGCTAATGTATAAGATGAGAGAAACCTCAAATGAGCCTATGTAAATATTACCAATACGTACTCATCAATGAGATTGTAAGATAATGAAGAGACCAGTCTCTGTGAACACTCTAATGAAAGTATTGAGATAAAACACACTTAATACTAATGATGAGATGAGAAATCATCTAATGAGCTATGCTCTCCTCATACTAGAAGCCAACTTCCATGACGTATGAGTTGTATGTAATGGAACTTTATACTAAGCACAGATAGACTAGCTATGAGCTGTGATGCCTTCTTTCGGGAAGGGCGAAGGTTCGCCTAAATTTCATGAGATGAGACTGTCCATCTTGCCGGCTGTGGGTCTCAATACATTTCCTAGTCATTGAACCTATACTGCCAATGTAGGGATCTGACAAGGTTAAATTCCCATGTACGCTAGCATGTTTTTGGGTCACTTTGGCCGGTGATACCACCTCTTTTCGGTATTGCGGAGACACTGTATTTCATGATGCTCACATGATCTATGTAGGTTAAAGATAAAGTTCCCAATGAATGAATGAGGCCAGCCTCAAATGAAGCACATAACAAAATGAATGATACCAAAGGTGTAAGGATAGGATAATCAAGAGGTGATCTAGACCCAGGTAATGACATTGGGTATTTCCTGATCATTGCACAACAAACTCGATGAAAGTCTTAAACTATACCCTAGGTATAGCTGGTGTTCACACTGATCTATGAATGAAATGAAGTATGTATGAATGAATGAAGCAGACTATGTTTGCTAATGAAGACTCTCTAGTTAAGGTCCCATGTGCTAAGCCCTCATATTGGATGTCTTAATGTCAAGTCCATGATTCAAAGGTCTCATTGCATATGCATGAATGATATGAAAGAAGCTATGTGTTATATGTTATGTGCTATATGAAGATGTTATCTGTTGTGTGCAATACGATATTTATAATTATGCATGTTACTCTCATGGCATGACATTCCCTAACTCAATATGGAAACTTCACTAAGTTTCCTAATCTCAATTTGGCAAGTCTACTGACTTGACTTCCAAAAATCATGTTGTTAGAAAAGAGGTATTCTTTCTCATGTATGTGCTTGGTGTGTGCTTGCATATACCCATACTTAATACAAGTGTGTACTAACCCTATACATCTGTACTATTGTAGGTGCAGTCACAGGTGGGCGATAGAGCTACAGGTTCATTGTTACAGCTATCCGGACATCATCAAAATCCGTAGTTCGGTATGTCCTCTTACTTTCAAGGATGATATTGTTTTACATTCTAGCGTAGTTTTAGAGTTGAGATAGTGGAGCATGTTCCACTAGCGTTTCTTTCGTTTTTTTGGTTCATACTTTTGAATGGTGACATTTTGGCCATTATACGATTAATACATAATGAACTATTTCTTTCAGTTTCTTATCTCTTTAATGTTAGATGGTTGATGATGAACGATTATGAAATGTTAAGAATATTTAGCAAGTATGTTAAAGATCAAAAAGTTTCAAATTTTCCTCTAAAATTAATCTAGGTGAGGTATGAATAACGCATGTGGGCTTTTGTGCGACATTTTAGAGGTTAACAACGACGATCTCGTCTCGGGTCTAGATTCTAGTCGTGACAACCGTCAAGTCTAAGACCCTAAAGGCATTACAGTGAACCATAGTGAATGAACTTACACACAATTATATCCTACGTCTACTAGTGCAATGTACATGTGGAGCCCCATAACCTCAAACATAGTTAGTAAACCTATCATAAGACCATAAGCATCAAAAACATGTACTTGACACTTCAACATAATACTATATTTAATACATGTAACCAAGTAGGACCTTCATTCACATAGTAAATAAGACTAACATCATACACATAAGGAAAGACCTCATCATATAGTAAAGACTACAAAGTCATGCTAAGAAACATAAACATAGTCACATATATTAGAACACCTCCCTAGAAATTCCCTTAAGATCCACTTGTTCAATGCATAGGTGAAGTCCAATATCCCCACCTACACTAACATACTATGCTTAGCTTATCCTAGTTAAGGTCCTTAATGTATTTCCATTGTCCATTTTACTTTAAGGAAACTATAGCCTTAACCGACACTAAGACCATGGGTGAAACATGAAATTTGGTGTTGTAGAGCCTTACACTAAGGGAAGGTTCTCTACTTAGCCAAAGTAGAACATTAACATATGCTAGCACACTAAGTAAATTCACAAGCTATATCCTTTGTGGCAAGCATAGTTTATGGAACTTGGGTGATGTGATTGAAACACCACTCTATGCCCTTTTTGGACTAGGAGTTATCCACCCCCTGAGAACCATGGTGAACCCAACATTCACTCCTTGGGAAGGCGCCACCCCTTACCTACAAGTTTAGTCAGTGCTAAGCTAAGTTCCCATTATTAAAAGGCTTTATACATTACTTTATAACACATTAGGCCTCTAAGAGATTGACTCCACATATGCTTAGCTCATAGGTCATAGATGAGAATTCATCAACCTATATCATGTGAGAAATACTTTCACATGGACATAGCATATTCAAGCCCCATCTAGTCTAGGGTACTTTTGAGAACACCTTTCAAGTGCCCTTCTAATTACTACATCACCATTCATGTGTGTGCGTATCAATATATGTGAGCAAAACTTTCACATAACACCTTTAGACCACACTCTTCCATATAAACACATTTTTACACAAGGTATAATCATACTTTATTATACGACATACTTCACAATCATATAAGACATGTTTATAATATACTCATGCATTCATACTATTGTACATAGATAACCAAACCTAGGAACTACCCTATCACGACACGCATGTGGAATTCATAGACAAGGCCATACACCCTTGTCCATAATAGTACACCTATAAACTCCTCCTAGTGAATATTTCATCCCATAACATCATAGAATAGATATCATAACATATGACTCACTTATTGAAGAGTTACAACATTCTTACTGTATGCCCTAGTCTTTATGAACCTTTATTAACTTTACTTCACAAAAAACATTATAGGACCTCATCATAGGCATCACATATACATAAAGTTAACATAACCATTTACATTCTCCTGACATTATCCATACAACCTAGATCATAGCTACAACATGAAACTAGGCATAGGCTTCACATTGGGTGATCATCACCATCACAAATTCATAATGCAACTGTCTTCAAGTCCATGATAACTTCAGAATATATAAATATATATATATATATATATATATATTATATATATATATATATATATTGACAATAAAATAAACACCGCCACCATAAGTGGACCATACCACACAATTCCATACAAGGTTTTATCAACTATCAATACTATAAGAAAATAGAGAGGAAGAGTCATTCTTAACAATTCATCAACCTTTAATCCTCATTGATCAATACACATTTTCCATAAAAAATTCATATATAAGTCAGTAGGTAAATGTACATTAATCATAAAACAAACCATGCATAATCCACTACAAGATCATGATACTAACAAGTACACTACATCAACAACACATTAGAATATAAAGAGAGATAGATCACTTACTAGTATTCCTTTGTTAAATAATCATCATCAACATTTAAAATATGTAAATAATACAAATTTAGTGCAGTATATAAAGACCTAATAACATAGTATAAGTCATACTCCACCTACCCTAGAACTCAGATCCCGTAATGTATATAGCATTGTAAATCTATAGGCTAAGAGAATGAAAATAAATCTTTACCAACACTTCTTTGTTTTGATCATTAAGGATTAATACCCACAATTCATCAATAACATACAAGTAATGCAGTAGATGCATTTATCCTTATACAAATGAATCCCCAAATTCATACATTATAGAGTCAATGTTACAGTGAATACCATATATTAACAAAATATAGGAAGTAGAGATTAAGTCTTCAAGCATCAAATCACATTGATCCAATATAACATAATTCATCATCACATTACAATGTAGGCAGTAGGTATAAGCAATTCAACATGCTGCAATCATAATTAGATCAACATCAATTAAAGATTACAAAGACAATACGTAGGCTAAAACAATATTTTCAAGGGAGCATGGGTTAATCATGCAATTGGATTGAAATACACGTTTAAATCAATATATTATCATCAATTCATAATGATAAGTCATTTGAAAACGTTTTGAGAAAGAACCCAAGGCTAGATTGATGAATACACAATTTTATCATGGAACTTCTTTAAAAACTTTTAAAGAAACTCTCTAGATGGAAGATTAAGTAGATATGAAGGATCACCATACCTAAATTTAGAAGAATATCTCTAAAACATGGTGAAGAATCCATGTAAATCCAAGATTCAAGCTTTTCTTAAGCTTGACCTTCAATGGAGGTTCTAGAGATAGTTTGGTTTGGGAGGGAAGTCTAGTTTTTTTTTATGAATTGAATTGGGAATGGGGTTGTCACGTTTTTTATCAGTTAAATACACCCAAGAATAACCAAATAAACAAAATAGGGTCAGGTTAGAACTTGGGGTGAATTTAAATTCACCCATTAATAAAGCAGCGTGCAAGTAGTGAAGCAGCGTGCAGTCGATGGGCCGTCGTATAGTCGATGAACCATCCTGTTGCTCCATTGTTTGCAACTGCAACTGCTTCTTGGGAGGATAAGTTTGCACTTTTAAGTGTTGATCAATGACTTCCATCGATGTGGAATCGATTGAAGGGCGAGTCGTCAGTTGGCATTCGTCGATTGACATTGCCAAGGTAGTGTCTCGACAACCATTGGGTCCTTCTTGAGGGTCTCTTGCGGAGCCCTTGGGGAGCCGTACCCGGGCGTTTCCAATGTAAATAAAAATATTAAAAAGTAAAGGATCTTCAAAATAAGTTTCACCCAAGAAAAATACTTGCAACTGATATACCGTGGCTTCACGGTATAATTAATGCTTTTTCCTTAAGTTTAGTGCGTCCAAAAGCCCTTTTTGTGCTAATTTTTATACAAGTTTTCTTTGTTTTGCAGGAAATCTGTCCAAAGCCAAATCGGAGATTTTGAGAGAGAAATGCAGAAGAGACCACCTACGGAGCTTATGACGGTCCGTCATGCCTGTGACGGTCCGTAGGTGGCAGCGTAGTGCAGCTGCTGAAGGAAGATGGGGAAGTCTGACAAGTGTGGGATTACGTAGCTTGTGACGGTCCGTCATGGCCATGACGGTCCGTCCTGCAGGTCCGTCGTGAAGATTAGAGAAGTGATCCCAGTACCCAAATTCCAAGAGTTGAAGTCTTTTGAAACGAGACCCTCGACGGACCGTTGTGCCTATGACGGTCCGTCACACTTGCCGTTGAGGGGAATGAAGAAAGCAGCAGAAGAAAATGCACAAGTATGGGACGACGGAGTCCACGACGGTCCGTCATGACCACGACGGTCCGTCGCGTGGTCCGTCGACCCAGCCGCGTTTTGGCAGATTTCCAGCAATTAGAATTCTTGTTTAATTAGGTTTTTGTATTTTTATAAATAGTTCGAAAAAACCTCGTTTTTGAGGTTAGACACCTGATAGTTAGACTTTGCAATATTAGAAAAATCATATTATTAGGACTTTATTGATTAGTGTGATTCTTTGGAGATTCTTACAAGTAATTTTTGGTGATTAATCAAGCAATCTTTTGGACTTTATTCTTTCTCATTGAAGTAAGTACATGAATTCTTCTTTAATATATTTGAATATTGTGTTTATGGCGATGAGTAACTAAACTCCATAACTAGGGTTGTGGGAACCATAGGCAAATAATGAGATAAACCCTAGCTAAAATAACAATTCTAGAATAGTGTCTTGCATGTATTAATAATTCTTTCGCTTAGAAGTCTTTTTAACGGATGATCAACGTTAGAACTCGCCTTAATGCTACTTGCCGGACCAAGGAGGTAGATAATAGGAAAAGAATTATTAACATAGATTTAGTGTATACTATCTAATAGGCTAGTATTGATTGGTACGATGTAGTAACTTAGTCAAATATCGAATACGATGCTTAATATGGGGTAACGATAAGGGTTAGGAAAGCAACCCACGTAGCCGGACCAAGGTGCGGAGTGAGATTTTCTAAATGCCGGACCAAGGATTTACAAATACATAACTTATCACTTTGCATGCAAGATACTAGGAAAGAATTGTTATAGTTAGAATTATCAAGTTATGAACCTATGGGGAACACGTAAACCCTAGTTACTTTAATTAATTGATTAAAACCCAACATTAGAAGTTGTTAAGTGTCTCTTTCAATTTCGTTAGTTCTTTTTACTTATTAGGAAGTACAAACCCCCCTTTTTACATTTTTATGTTTTTTACTTTCTAAGGAAGTTATCAACCGAACAATAGTAATAACAAGTTAAAGTTAAGTCTAGACTACTTTCCTCGTGGAAACGATCCCAACCTCACTAGTTGGGTTATTTACTTGACGCGACCGCTTTACTTCTCATTTGAGAAGTAAGTTTGAGCGTATCAAATTTTGGCGCCGCTGCCGGGGAATTTAGCTTTTAGATTAATTTTAACTTATTACTATAGTTTAGTTGATATTTTTCTTGATTTTACTTTGTTTTATTGTTTTTGATTTATTTTCAGAACTATCCTCCTTGTATGCCAAATACACGGAGAGGAAGAGAACCATTGTTCCCCTACGATCACGAGTTAGAGCGTACACTGCGAAACATGAATCGTAATTTGGGAATCAATGATGACGATCCAAACCAGAACATCCCAGCTCCGGTTGATGCTCATGGTCAGATGTTACCCGAAGCTCCGGGTGAACATCAACAGAGGGGACAAAATCCCGCTCCACGGCCCCAAGCATACTACAGAGGCTATGATAACATAGCAGATTCGTATGGGCCACTGGTTTTGCCTCCTCTACCCACAGGCCACACTTTTGTGGTAACTAGTAGTCTGATGCAAATGCTCACTGCTAAAGGTTTGTTTTCAGGGCTACCTTCTGAGGATCCACATGCCCATATAGCTAAGGTAGAGGCAGTGTGTAAAAGTTGTGTGGGGAGGCCTGATTTGGATCTAGATGTGATAGGGCTCAGAGTGTTTCCTCTCTCACTGACGGGAGAGGCTGCTATGTGGTTCACTAAGCTCCCATACAACTCCATCTTTACTTGGAATCAACTGAGGGATGTCTTCTTAGCACGCTACTATCCGGTCTCCAAGAAACTAAACCACAAAGACAGGGTGAATAACTTTGTGGCACTACCAGGAGTCAGTTAGTAGTTCTTGGGATAGATTCACCTCATTCTTGAGAAGTGTTCCAAATCACCGTATAGATGATGAGTCACTGAAAGAATACTTCTATAGGGCCAAGATGATAACAACAAAGCGGTATTGGACCCTATAGCGGTGGGATCGTATGGAGAATGTCCTTATGTAGAGATCGCTGAAAAATTGGAAAAAATCTCCCGGAATAACAAAGCTTGAAGTACTAGAAAATCTGATACAGGAAGAAACACCTTTGCAGTGTAATCCACTCACAACCTAGCCACAGATGATATTCGTGAAGAAATGGCTCAAATGAGAACTGAGCTTGGGTTGGTACTAAAACATGTCACTGGGGGTGCAGAAAAGGTTAATGCAGTCAACTACTTGGCTAAACCACCACCTCAAATTGATGAGTGTTATTATGAGGAGGATTCTTATGCAGTAAATGAACAGATGGGGGGTTTCCGACCAAGCGCCCAAGGCTCAAATCATGATAATTGGCACCAAGGTCAAGGGAACCAAGGTCGGAACTATGGTAACTACAATCGTGAGGGTCATTATGTCAGAGATGGAAACTACAATCGCGACAACAACTTCAACAGGGGTAACTATGGTAATAGAAACGACAGGAATGGACCCTATGTTCCTCCTCAAAATCGGGAAGTTACTCCTAGGGATGGTGGAGGTAGTATGTCACGAGTCGAGGATATGTTGCATAAAATGATGAGGAGGTTCGATGCTAGTGATGAGCACAATAAAGAGTTGAGAAATGATTTAGCGGGTATTGGGTAAAAAGTTGATACCCATGCAATATCAATTAAGCAACTTGAGTTACAATTGGCCCAATTATCTGCAACTGTTAACACACGGCAACCGGGCACTCTGCCTAGCAACACTGTCCAAAATCCGAAAAATGATGGACATTGTATGGCAATTACTACTCGCGGGGGTAAGCAAACCATTGATCCACCTATGCTATCTGATGAGAATAAGGTGACAACAGAATCTGATAAAGTGGTAGAAGTTGATGCTGAATTAGGGGATAACACTGCAAAAGATGCTGAAGTGCCTAAAAAGGTAACTCCTATGCCTAGGCCACCACCCCCATTTCCTCAGAGATTAGTGAAAAAGACCGAGGATGGTAAATACCGGCGTTTTATAACAATGTTGAAGAAACTTTCTATCAATGTCCCTTTGGTAGAAGCTTTAGAACAAATGCCTGGTTACGCCAAATTTATGAAAGATCTGGTTACAAAGAAAATATCGGTCACTTTTGAGGATGATGATAGAATGCAACATGGTAGTGCTATTGCTACAAGATCTCTGATCCAAAAGAAAGAAGATCCGGGTGCGTTTACTATTCCTTGTACAATCGGGCTATTACATTTTGCGAAAGCATTATGTGATCTGGGGGCAAGTATAAATCTCATGCCCCTCTCGATTTACAAGAAGTTGGGTTTGGGGACCCAAAGCCCACTGCGATGCGGCTACTGATGGCTGATCGAACAGTAAAACGACCTATAGGGATACTCCACGATGTGCTGGTAAAAGTGGAGTCATTCATATTTCCAGCAGATTTTGTTATTCTTGATTGCGAGGTCGATTTTGAAGTGCCCATTATTCTTGGGAGGCCATTCCTTGCTACGGGAAGAGCCTTAGTAGACATGGAAAAGGGGCAAATGAAATTTCGATTGAACAATGAGGAAGTGACCTTTAATGTTGGTAGGTCCATGAGGCAGAGTGGTGAGCTCCAATCGGCATCTGCTATATCCTACAACATGGGTGAGACATTTGAGACACAAATAGAAGAACGTCTAGGTGTCGAAGCATTAGCGGCAGTGATAATGAACTTTGATAGAGATTGCATTGAAGAGTATGAGTCATTAGTCGCGGCTCTTGTTCGAGGTGATGTTCGGTTTAAACCGAAGAAATTTGAGCTCGATATGAAGAATCGCGAGTCCCCACCCGCGAAACCATCTATAGAGGAAGCTCCAAAAGTTGAATTAAAAGCTCTCCCATCTCATCTTAGGTATGAATTCTTAGGAAATGGTGACACTTTACCGGTAATCATTGCATCAGACTTGGATGGACAACAGGTTCAGAGTTTGGTGAAGGTACTAAAAAGGTTCAAAAGAGCCATTGGGTGGACCATTGCGGACATTATTGGGATCCCTCCTGGTATTTGCTCTCATAAAATCCAACTCATGCCTGATCATAAGGGAGTATTGAGCACCAGAGACGCTTGAATCCTCCTATGCAAGAGGTTGTGAAGAAGGAAATTATCAAGTGGTTGGATGCGGGAGTATCTATCCAATCGCCGATAGTAGTTGGGTATGCCCGGTTCAGTGTGTACCAAAGAAAAGGGGAATGACTGTGGTCCCCAACGAAAAGAATGAACTTGTTCCAATGAGACCGGTTACTGGATGGAGGGTGTGTATGGATTATCGTAAACTGAACTCATGGACTGAAAAAGACCATTTTCCCATGCCCTTCATGGATTAGATGTTGGATAGACTTGCCGGAAAAGGGTGGTATTGTTTTCTTGATGGGTATTCGGGGTATAATCAGATTTCTATTGCACCAGAAGATCAAGAGAAAACCACTTTCACTTGTCCATATGGGACTTTTGCGTTCAGAAGAATGCCATTTGGGTTGTGCAATGCACTCGCAACCTTTCAGAGATGTATGATGTCAATATTTTCTGACATGGTGGAGGATACTATAGAGGTTTTTATGGATGATTTTTCTGTGGTTGGTGATTCATTCGAGCGGTGCTTAAACAATTTATCTGAGCTTCTTAAGAGATGTGAAGACTGCAATTTGGTACTAAACTGGGAAAAGTGTCATTTCATGGTAAAAGAGGGTATTGTGTTGGGTAATCGCATTTCAAAAAAGGGCATAGCGGTTGATCGAGCTAAAGTTGAGGTAATAGAGAGACTGCCCCCACCAATCTCTGTGAAAGGTGTGAGAAGCTTTCTTGGGCATGCAGGTTTTTACCGAATATTCATCAAAGACTTTTCAAAGATTGCACACCCATTGTGCAAACTGCTGGAGAAAGATTGTAAATTTTGTTTTGATGAATCTTGTCTTAAGGAATTCGGTGAACTAAAAGAAAAATTGGTGTCTGCGCCTATCATTATTTCCCCGGATTGGAGCAGTCCATTTGAGGTAATGTGCGATTCTAGTGGGGTAGCTCTTGGTGTAGTACTGGGACAGAGGAAAAACAAAATCCTTCACCCCATTTACTATGCTAGTAAAGCCCTAACTGAAGCTCAGAAGAACTACACAGTCACTGAGCAAGAACTCCTAGCAGTAGTGTTTGCTTTTGAGAAATTTCGCTCCTATTTGCTAGGTACTAGAGTTATAGTTCATACTGACCATTCAGCATTAAGATATTTGATGGCGAAAAAGGATGCGAAACCAAGGTTGATTCGCTGGGTATTACTGCTGCAAGAATTTGATTTTGAAGTGCTGGATAGAAAAGGGACTGAAAATCAAGTTGCTGATCATTTGTCTCGTCTATAGGATGAAGCTATCAGAGAGTTAGGGGATAAGACTGACATTGATGATACTTTCCCCGATGAACATGTATTGGCTGCTTCACAAGACTTGATTCCATGGTTCGCAGAGTTTGCGAACTATCTGGCTAGTGATATTGTTCCATCAGACTTGTCCTTTCATCAAAGAAAAAAGTTCATGTACGATGTGAAGAAGTTCTTTTGGGATGAACCATACTTGTATAGGAGTTGTGCCGACGGGCTTATTCGGCGTTGTGTGCCAGAATGTGAAATGTTGAGTGTATTGGAGGCATGCCATTCTTCACCTGTTGGCGGACATCACAGTGGTATCCGAACCTCTCACAAAATATTGCAATGTGGTTACTATTGGACAACTCTTCATCAAGATGCTCATGGGTTTGCTAAAGCATGTGACAAATGTCAGCGTGATGGTGGTATTTCAAGAAAGCAAGAGCTCCCTCTAAACCCCATTCTTGTGATTGAGTTATTTGATGTGTGGGGTATTGACTTTATGGGCCCTTTCGTGAGTTCTCATGGGATGAAGTAAATCTAGTAGTAGCAGTTGATTATGTATCTAAATGGGTCGAAGCCATAGCACTCGCAAACAATGAAGGGAAGAGTGTCACTGCATTTTGGAAAAAGAATATTTCTTCGTTTTGGCACCCCAAGGGCTATTATTAGTGATGGGGGCTCCCACTTCTCAACAGATTATTCAAAGGGTTATTGGAGAAATATGGGGTTCGCCATAATGTGGCCACTCCTTACCACCCTCAAACTAGTGGGCAAGTTGAAGTGTCGAATCGAGAGACTCAAGCAGATATTGTCCAAAACAGTGAACGCTAGTAGAAACGGATTGGTCACGGAGGCTTGATGATGCTCTTTGGGCCTACCGGACAGCATATAAGACTCCCATGGTATGTCTCCATACCAACTTGTATATGGGAAAGCTTGTCATCTACCGGTTGAGTTAGAGCATAAAGCCATGTGGGCTATGAAGAAGTTAAAAATGGATTGGAGCGAAGCTGCAGAGCACCGGTTAAATGGGTTGAATGAACTTGATGAATTTCGCCTGAAAGCCTATGAAAGTTCATCCCTATACAAAGAAAAGATGAAGAAGTACCATGACAACAAAATTGAAAAACGAGAGTTTATGTTTGGGGATTTGGTGCTTTTATTCAATTCCAGATTGCGCTTGTTTCCAGGCAAACTCAAGTCCAAATGGACGGGTCCTTACACGGTTACCCAACTATTCCCTCATGGAGCAGTTGAGTTGGAAACCAAGGAGGGCGTGCGGTTCAAGGTGAATGGACAGCGCATAAAAATCTATCTCGGGCATGCTGAATCGGCGAATGAAGTGATCGAGGCGTACCATCTTGATGAAGTCTGAGTAATCAAGTGTCCCCAGTCGTGCCGCGACATTAAATCAGGCGCTTGTTGGGAGGCAACCCAATACTTATCGTCTTTTTAATAATGGTAGCATTTTTTTCTTTTTCTTCTATTAATGGGTTTTAAATTTGCAGGCACATCACCAGGAAATTCTGCAGAACACTACTTCGCAGTAGCCACTGACGGATACAACGACGGACCGTTGCAACTGTGACGGACCGTCGTGGGCATCCGTCACACCAGGTACCAGTTCTGTCATTTTGAATATTAGGGCACACACGACGGAATCTACGATGGCCCGTCACATACGCGACGGTCCGTCGTCGAGGAACCGTCGCGTGATTAATGAAATCTACCCGACCCAACCCGGCTGGACCCTTTTCACAATTTAACCGTTCATACCCCACAACCCCCCATATTCCACCCCATTTACTTCATTATTCCCCTCATCTCCCCTCTCTTTTCAACTTCCACACTTCCCCTCACTGCTCATTGCTCTCACAAATCACCTCAGCCTTATCATTATCATCTATTGTCGGTGTTGACCTTGCCAGGATCATTCTCCATTTGTCTTCTTCTCCATTTCCAAGGTATGTGTCTCTACATTTATCGATATTTATCTTGCATTTTGGTTTTGTAGTTTAGTATTAGCTTAGTTTTTTAGTCGTTCCTTTATCTGCTTATGTCTAAACCTAGGTTCAAAATTTTCATATGTGCCATGTTGATAACCCAAACCATAGGTGATTTTGCTTTGGTAGTTTCTTAGGTCGTGGGTATAGCCACATATAGGCCCACATAACTACACAACCATGTGGGCTCATCGGCGATGCGTGGGGCACCCCCAAGTCTAAGACTGCTACTCAGAACGAGACCCCGATGACGGCCCGTCGCCCACACGACGGACCGTCATAGGGTCCGTCGCACAAGCCCTAGCACCCCTGCTAAACGTCGCCTGTGACGGACCGTCATACCCACGACGGTCCGTCCTGCACGACCGTCATGGTTTTTAGAGACCCTGTTTCTAAGGGTCTCTCAAAATTTTTCAAGTGTCTTACGACAGACTCTTGTGACGGACCGTCATACCCACGACGGTCCGTCCTGCGTGACCGTCATGGTTGTCAGAGACCCTGTTTCTAAGGGTCTCTAAAAAATTTTCAAGTGTCTTACGACGGACTCTTACGACGAACCGTCATACCCACGACGGTTCGTCCTGCACGACCGTCATAATGGTCAGAGACCCCACTGATGAGGGTCTCGCAACATTGTCTAAGTGTCCTACGACGGACTCTTACGACGGACCGTCGTACTCACGACTGTCCGTCCTGCTTGACCGTCATGATGGTCAGAGATCCCTCCTTCATTGTTCCTTATACATACATATACCAAGTATAACACGACGGACCTCATGACGGTCCGTCATAGTCACGACGGACCGTCATCGGTCCCGTTGTGTGATACAGTTTCAATATTACTAACACACTATTTTAAAATTTTAATGTCATATGAGCTTGCCTGTCTTGTTTGACATTACTCGTACTAATAGTGATCCTTTGCAGGTACTATCTACTATGGCACCCAAGCAAGACCGAACCTACGCACGCGGGCGATCCAAGTCTGTTGCCCCGTCTGCACGATTGATCTTCGGGTCTGATGATGAGCGGGACCCTGAATATGTACTCCCAAGCACCTCCACCCCTTCCCGTGCTACACGTGCCCCCAAAGCCACACCCAAAGAAGGTGGGTCGGCGTCAGTCACGGCCTCCCAGTCTGATGAGGAGCGCACAGACCGGCACCCCTCGGGTCACAGCCACAACGAGGAAGGAGCGTCTGGCTCCTTAGGAGTATCCTGGTCCGAGTAAGCTTCAGGATCTACTGAGGGGTCCCGCACCCTCCACTGCTGCAGCGTCGGCCTCGTCTGATGAGGCTGACAGTTCAGACTCCACATAGGGCGCACCAGTCCAGGTCCCCCACTCCCAGCCGCTGACCAGCCAAACCGGTGGTGTGTCGACGGTCAGTTTCAAGTTTACTTCGACGCAAAGTTCTTGACCGATAAAAGGAGTAATGACTCGCACACTCACCCGGAGCGGCGGGTACTCACAGGGAGCCTTCCCACGATGCCGGAGATTCATAACCTCTTCACTAGGCATCGCTTAGGAGTGGACAGCACGTCCATTGGGACGCTACAGCGAGGAGATGGTCCGAGAGAGTTCTACGCGTCCCTAGTAGACTCTCCGATCACAGATCGACAGGCGGGCTGCTCCCGCTAAACAGGGCCCCATTGGAGAAGGTTCGAGTCCGGGGCGTGCAGGTTGACAATTCCCTTCCAGCCATCCGCCGGTTTCCTATACGGTATGAGAGTGTAGATGCTACTCGGACCCCCATCACTGCCGAGTTTGACTATCGCTGGCAGATAGTGAAGGATGGACAGTTTCTACGAGAGTCAGCACTGAGGGAGACACCAAGAGGGGGTGGCCTACACCTATCAGTCGACGGAGAGGGTGCCGATTGGGCCCACCGAGCCGAAGGGGCCATCAAAAAGGCCAACCTCACGTTCGTCGCCAAGTTCTTGTGTTTGCTCGTGCGTCACTGCCTTTCCCCCACAGCTGCTGATAACATAGTCACCTGGGATCGAGCAGTGCTGATGGCGGCGATGATAGCCGGCTTCGAGGTGGACATGCATGGCTTCTCCAGGCAGTCATTGCACGAGAGGGCCTTCAAAGTCACTACCACCACCCTTTTCCGTGCATGATCTTTGCCCTTTGCAGTCTGCAGGTGTGCCCATATGGCACATAGATCAGTTCAAGACCCCGCCGGGTACCGTTGACGTCGGCCTCTCATAGATGAGGCCAATGAGTTGGCCCCACGTCGAGGGCCCCGTCCAGAGCTGCCACCACTAGCTGATGATCTTGCGGATACGGTGGCCCAGCCCACACCACTACACAGGCATCCACAGACACTACCCCGGTCGAGTCTATCCCGGTAGTAGCACAGCCCCTCTACCGACACGGCCCCACTTGCTCGAGTACAAAAACTGGAGGCACAAATGGCCACTCTTCCTGCATCATATCCAGCCGATGGAATGCAGAAGTCTATTGCTGAGTCTGAAGCGCGTATGGAGAGGCAGATGCAGCGGAATGATTGCTGAGGTTAACCAGCGCATAGATGCCTTTGAATTGAGAGTGTTAGCCCGACCAGCCCCTCCGGTAGATGTGTCAACTCTTCAGGCTGCAGTAGACAGTCTTCGTGCAGACATCAGCACGATCCTAGAGACGAGTTCCGGAGTCTGTCAAGCCTGCTGAGGATACTGTATTGGCGGCCTTGTTTCCTACTCCAGACATTCCCCCATCTTCCCCGAGAGAGTGCTAAGAGGCGAAGAGTCGATCAGGGGATGAGGCGCGAGCAAGGAAGAAGGAGCGCCGAGAGATGGAGGCCGCGAGGAGAGCCTCACTTGCTGAGGCGCAGGCACACCAGATCAGAGCATTGCAGATAGCGGCTGGGGCGTCTAGCTCCCGCACTGTAGAGACAGCAGGAGGCACTACTGAGGGTGCGGTTGTTGCTGAGGACACCACTGAGGGTGTCCAGATTGCAGAGGATGTGGGTTCTGGGAAACCGGACCCACCAGCTTGTTGATCGACGGCGCTATGCGCCACAGGTTTGCTTCACCTACCCTCTAATCTTTAGATTTTTTATGCATTGGGGACAATTGCATGTTTTTTTGTTGGGGGTGGGGTAAATGGAAAGTGAGTGTTAGGGTGAAGTCTGAGTAGCCCAACTCACTATCCTCTTTTGGGGTTTTCTTGCCTGAGTTCTTTTTCCCCAAAAGACTGATTAATTTTTTTTGTTGAACCGGCATGTTTATATCTTTTGTACATAGTTTAACTCTGAAGCATGATGGCTAAAATGATATCCTGATAAACTGAAAATAATGCATGACGAGGCATAGTAACTGACAATTGTGTGGCTCTAAGCATGAAATAGAGTTACACCATTGCATTACCCTAAGTCTTTATTCAACTAGGTGTCTAATGATCTGGTATAGTGATGACATGTTAAGTGAGAGTGAGGAAATTTGAATAGTCCACTATTGGTACTGAGCTAGAACTTGCCTGGTTAGTCCTGCTAAAAGGAAGCTGTAACAAACAATTAGGAAAGGATCATAGGCCCTTATTCAAGAAAGCCCATTTCTAACCCAAATAAAAGAAACCAAATGAAAGTTATCCTTCTTTGATCCAAATAATTTGAGCTTAATTAGACCTTTCTTTTTCACCCCAACTGATCTTTTCTGGGAACAACGTGTTGGCCCTGGTCCCTCCTAGGACATGTGCACCTCAGCTTATCCCAAAAGCATAAGTTGAGGGTGGCTAATGCAGTAAACAACCTTCGTTCTGGCCCTGACCCTACTTTGGGTATTGTGTACCTTAACTCATGGCAAAGCCATGAGTTGAGGGTGGCTATTACGAGGAATGCTCTGGAAAGTGGGGTTGAAAGAACAAAAGAGAGAGAAAGAAAAAAAAAAGTAAAGTGACTCAAAAGTAGTTGAAAGAAAAGAAAAAAAAAGAAAAGTATACAAGAACTATAAAAAAAAAAAAAAGAAGAAGAAGAGAGTCACTTACACAAATGAAGAAAGAAGAGAAATTGAGCAAAGGGAAAGAATATGAGAGACTGGGCGAGATAAGATGATAAAAAGGGAAGGTTTTAGCTGATATGTCAAGGAGGGCAAAAAGTCACTAGAGTTACCTAAAAATGTACCCTACCTGACCCTGAGCCTATGTTACAAGCTAAAAAAGTCCTATCGTGATCCTAAGGGTAGTATAGCGAACTTAAGGCAGTGAAAATAAGGGCAAGCTTATGGCAATAGGTATAAATGAGTGTGACTTTGTTCTGAGAGCGAGTGTTGAAATGTAATCCTTATACTCAAACTGAAATCATTGTGTGAAAAATGAGGATTTTGTTCTTAAGTGAGGACATTAGTTGCAATACCAGAATTGTTAGCACCTCGGGGAGAAATTGAAGAGGATAGGTGTTAACGCATGGTGAGTCTGTGACATGTTCTGATCCCGCAAAAAAAAAAATATTCAAGCCTAATAGTGATAGCATGCATAGATTTGATGAAGATTAATCGGGATTGATAGCCAAATGATTGCAAAGGATAAAACAGGAATACTATTGTACAAAGATTGTGTAGTGAGTCATAGTGCGTCGCTTGAGGACAAACAACGAATTTAAGTTGAGGGTGTTGATATACCGTGGCTTCACGGTATAATTAATGCTTTTTCCTTAAGTTTAGTGCGTCCAAAAGCCCTTTTTGTGCTAATTTTTATACAAGTTTTCTTTGTTTTGCAGGAAATCTGTCCAAAGCCAAATGCGGAGATTTTGAGAGAGAAATGCAGAAGAGACCACCTACGGAGCTTATGACGGTCCGTCATGCCTGTGATGGTCCGTTGGTGGCAGCGTAGTGCAGCTGCTGAAGGAAGATGGGGAAGTCTGACAAGTGTGGGATTACGTAGCTTGTGACGCTCCGTCATGGCCATGACGGTCCGTCCTGCAGGTCCGTCGTGAAGATCAGAGAAGTGATCCCAGTACCCAATTTCCAAGAATTGAAGTCTTTTGAAACGAGACCCTCGACGGACCGTTGTGCCTGTGACGGTCCGTCACACTTGCCGTTGAGGGGAATGAAGAAAGCAGCAGAAGAAAATGGACAAGTATGGGACGACGGAGTCCACGACGGTCCGTCATGACCACGACGGTCCGTCGCGTGGTCCGTCGACCCAGCCGCGTTTTGGCAGATTTCAAGCAATTAGAATTCTTGTTTAATTAGGTTTTTGTATTTTTATAAATAGTTCGAAAAAACTTCGTTTTTGAGGTTAGACACCTGATAGTTAGACTTTGCAATATTAGAAAAATCATATTATTAGACTTTATTGATTAGTGTTTGATTCTTTTGGAGATTCTTACAAGTAATTTTTGGTGATTAATCAAGCAATCTTTTGGACTTTATTCTTTCTCATTGAAGTAAGTACATGAATTCTTCTTTAATATTTTTGAATATTGTGTTTATGGCGATGAGTAACTAAACTCCATAACTAGGGTTGTGGGAACCATAGGCAAATAATGAGATAAACCCTAGCTAAAATAACAATTCTAGAATAGTGTCTTGCATGTATTAATAATTCTTTCGCTTAGAAGTCTTTTTAACGGATGATCAACGTTAGAACTCGCCTTAATGCTACTTGCCGGACCAAGGAGGTAGATAATAGGAAAATAATTATTAACATAGATTTAGTGTATACTATCTAATAGTCTAGTATTGATTGGTACGAGGTAGTAACTTAGTCAAATATCGAATACGAATCGATGCTTAATAGGGGTAACGATAAGGTTAGGAAAGCAACACACGTAGCCAGACCAAGGTGCGGAGTGAGATTTTCTAGATGCCGGACCAAGGATTTAGAAATACATAACTTATCACTTTGCATGCAAGATACTAGGAAAGAATTGTTATAGTTAGAATTATCAAGTTATGACCTATGGGGAACACGTAAACCCTAGTTACTTTAATTAATTGATTAAAACCCAACATTAGAAGTTGTTAAGTGTCTCTTTCAATTTCGTTAGTTCTTTTTACTTATTAGGAAGTACAAACCCCCCTTTTTACATTTTTATGTTTTTTACTTTCTAAGGAAGTTATCAACCGAACAATAGTAATAACAAGTTAAAGTTAAGTCTAGACTACTTTCCTCGTGGGAACGATCCCAACCTCACTAGTTGGGTTATTTACTTGACGCGACCGCTTTACTTCTCATTTCAGAAGTAAGTTTGAGCGTATCAGCAATACGTCCAAATATGCTAACACACTCAAGACACACAAATGCACGTCTCAAGCGCTAACTTTCGAACGTCTTGGACGTTGACCTCTAAACTTCAAGAAACTCAGCATACTTCCTATAAAAATCACTATAAATCTTATAAGGACTCAATTATCCAATGAGACACATATAAGCACATGAAAACATCTAAGGCCTTTTAGTGACTAGTTGTCGAACGTATTGGTATTCCCTTGACGTTTGACTTCCCAATGAGTTGTTATTTCCCATAAATACTTTAAAACACTTAATTAACATGTTAAAAAGCTTATATGCACATGTGAGGATGTAGAAATCCTCACTCTTTTTGGGGGTCTTACATCATAGATATACATGAAGTGGGTGGGTGTACATTGATCAACATGATCCCATAATAGCTATCACGTAGCATTGAGGAAGACACCCTCTAAATATCACAATACATGTAGAACATTCTTTCAAGTCTTGAGTCAAACACATCTATAGTATTTAAGACTATGGAATCCACACACTCACATTACATCATAGGAGGTAAGTACATATTAAAAGATAAAATAGAAGACTCCTAACATACTTCGATCACACATTTATATAGGGTTCATACAGGTAGAGGTCATGCTACAAGGATATTCTTCACCACTAGCCATACAGACCACCTAAACCTAACATGATCATTACAAATGTACATATGACATCATCCCCAAACCTAGGTCATGAAACTAGTCTTGAGGAATATTCATATACTTAACATAACATCAATTCACTTAAAAAAAGATATTAGAATCAAGGTTACATCCTTCAACTTCTTAAACATGAGATAATCATATAAATTCATCTTTCATCTAATGCCTTTAAGGCCATAATCATAACATATAAAGATGTACAAGAATGTAAACGCCGTTACCATAAATGGATCATACCAATCATCACAATTCAGTGTACATTCTAAGCTTATTAGAAGAAATAGTTAACTTAAGAAATATCCAATCTAATTATAATATTGATCAATTCATAATCAATTGACATAAATAAATATAGAACTAAGCAATAAACATAAATATAACATAGTCATCATACGCTCAAGATCACAATACCCACATTATAGGGCAAGTTTAGAAATTAGGAGGATAATAGGTTCTTCGTGATGTTGGATTGAAATTAATAAGTAAAAGAGTAATTAAACATAAAATAATCATTAGAATGACTTTGAAATAAATTTGACAATTAACCCATGGCTAGATTGAAAATTGAGCATTTTGGTCTTTGAATTTCTTTAGGAAACCATTGATTGAACTCCTTATATGGAAGATTAGCTAAGGATCAATGATTAACATACCTTATTTAAAGCAAAGCCCACAAAAATCTAAGAAAAAAGCTCCAAGAATCCACCTCCATTGCTTGTTCTTGAGTTTGATCTTCAATTGAGGTTTTGGGGTTCTTGGAGAGAAGATGATTTTGGGATTTTTTGGATTTTCTGAATGGGTTTGGGGTTCTAACATGGTAAAATGGTTAAATAGGTCTTAAAAAAAGTTCATAATAGCCTCTCAAATTACTCAAAAAACCTATTGAAACACTTCAAAAGTCTATGAAGTGTTCTCAAGCCGAACATGAGTGTTTAAAGGTTAAGACAATGTTTTAAGGTCAATTTTAATGAATATAAGTCATTTAGGAAGTCTAGGAATAAAAATGTTAAGGAACGTCCATGACATTTGGAAACTAGTTCAATGAGGTACTAGCGTGCCTTAGACCATTTGACTAACTTTTCGGAGTCGGAAATTGATGAATTTTGGTGGAAGGGTGTATAATAGGTATTAGGGTTGATTCATAGTCGAAACGTCCGGGGGTGACTCCCCAAGGACAAACCAAGGTTCCTTGAGGAGGACCCTAACATTTTGGGGCCAAAGGCTGCCCAAGACAGTGTCCACCAACGGATGCAACCCACATTTTGTTGTCCAATCGATAGGGCGTGGCCTGCTTTCATAGATGGAAACTTAGCAAAATATTATAAAGAATTAAAATGGACGGTCTCTGAATTTATCAACGAGTGTGCAGCATGGAGGTGAATAGTGCCCGTCGATGAACACACAATCCGTTCATCGTGGTCTCTCTGTGGAGCCACTATTTTGTTGCACGTTTATATTTAATTTCTTTAATTAGTTGGCTTAGTTATGAGGTTAATTAGGGGTTAGTATAGGTCTAATTAAGTTAATTAACAACCTATATAAAGACCCTAACCTAATTAGACTAATTTAAGCTCTAATAATTGACAAAACCCTAACTCTCTTCCTTCTGTCTTCTTTCTCTCTCCCAAGTTGAAGAACACCATAGATAGGTATGAAATAACCAAGGTTTCTCCATCAATATTCATCAAATAGTAACTTATGGGATTCGTTTCACCTTTGGGAGTTCTTTCCCCAAAGGGTTCCATCAAATTGATTTCAAAAGTAAGAAATTAAAGTGGGTGTTTTCCAATCTCGAAATTGTTCTTATGAATTGCTTTGCATATGATTTATTTTGGTTATTATGAATATATAAACATGTATTATAACTCAATTGTGTTACTTCTTTATGCATTGGTTTAGTTTGTAGAGTATGACGTTTTCCCCTTAACCCTAGGTTGTGATCTTGATGTGAATTGTGTAATGTTGGTTAAATTGAATTTGTTATTGGTTGAATTACTACTAGATTTTATTATTGTATCAATTATGAATATATTAGAGTGAATTGTATTCCTATCATTCTAGTTCGTGAGAATTTATCAAGGTTATGAAGTATGCTATGAATTTGACCTAAGTCTCTTATCTTAAGATATTATAACCTTATTGGGTTGGGTTAAGGGTTGATAGTAAAACCTTCATGATGGATTATGAATAAGACTTTCTAAGTCTTGTAATCTCAACTCTTTACTTCAATTGTGGTTAATTGTGATTGAAGTGATGATGTTGCATTGAAGTATACCTTGTATTAGATTGATAGGATTGGTATGATATTGAATTGAAGTGTCTTTAATATAGTTTGTGAGGTGTTCGATAATATGTAAATGTTATAATTATGGTCATAACTTTCCAATGTGCCTTATAATGATGTAATTATGTAAATGTGCTAACTTCACTTATATGAATTGTAATGAAAGGACTATAATCATCCAATTCATATTGAGATATGCTGATAATTACAATAAAATTGATAGACCCTTTGACCTACATTATGATATGATGAATAATAAAGACATTAAATAAATTTCAAAAGGGACTTAGCTTAGCACCGAGTGAATTTGACAATGGGAGGTGTTGAATTTGCATAGAGGAAGATTCACCCTATAGTTCCACATGAGGTGTTGAATCCCCTATGAGGGATATTCATCATATGGATTCCCATGATATCAAGCTCCTATTGCCTAGTTTCGTGGAGAGGGTTCATACATATCTCTTAGTTCTTGAACTATGAACCCATATCTCTTAGTTTTTGAACTATGTTTCCCCCATAGGAAGACTAGCTACTGGATCTACCTATAAAGATACATTTATATTTTCTTTTACTTTGGTTGGTATATCACATTCCATCGGTGTAAGGTTTTATGACACCAGATTCCATAGTTAGCTCTTGTGTCCTATGTAGTTTAAGGCAAGTGTTCCCTAAATTAAAAATGAAGTAATAAGGTACAAACAAACTAAGGTGACTTAAGATGTTTTACTTAGATTAGGTAGGGGTATGAGTCTTCACCTATGCCTTGCACTAGTTTGCTCTGAAGGAAGCTTTTGAAGGCTGGATTAATATATGTATATGCTTATAATGGTACATGTATATGATGACCTTGCACATTGATGATACTACATGATGATTAGTTTCACTTATAAATATGATTTTGGTATCAATTTCTAAAGTATGATGATGATGTGTACTCTAAAATGATATACTATGTGAAGTAGGATGTTACTCATGGTTCTTGTTGGTTTAGTTGATTGAGTAAGGTTATATGGATTTGCTTGGTCATTTCACTAGTTAAATTAATGAGGGTTCATGGGTAATTGTCTTGCTTTGGTTATGTTGTAATGAACTCTTATTGCATACTTTAAAAAATTGTCCCTTTTTAGCATGATTTCATGATATGTGTGCATATGGTCTTATACTTAGTACAAGTTGTGTACTAACCCCATTTTCTCACTTTTCCTCAATATTTTAGGTTTCGGTCATTGAAAGGCTTTGACACGACTTTGAAAAAGACTTAGAATTCTCAAACATCCACATTGGGTAGGTCCTCACTTTTCGAGGGAAATGCCAATATCAAGATTATGAAGTTGTTTTAGTTGTTAAAACTATTATGTTCTTTCCTTTTCATTTTAGTACTAAACATTGAATAGCCTGTATGTGGCTTTATTACATTGATGTATGGGCTAGGCCAAAATTGTTATACTCTTGTTAGACGGTTATGATATGAGCCATCCATGTGAGACTATGTTATACTTTATAAATCTATGTGAAATAAAAGTAGAAGACTATGTAATCTTCCTATATGAAGGGTCTACGTATACTCAATATAAATATTATGTGCACGTAGAGGTCTATGTAAAACTCAATGTAGAAGTAATGAAAAGTTTTAAATTTGCTATATTTTTGGCCTATGAATGTAATGATTTAAGATAAGAGGCTAGTCTTAGTCCTCAAAGAGGACGACAATGCCGATTACATCTAGGGGGTTCTTTCCAAATTTGACAAACTTGGTATCAGAGCACGAGGTTGAATATCATTGAGTTATGTATCTCTCAACCACGTTATGTAGATTCTTACTCATAATTGTTAAGGTGCCAAACTTGCTAATAGGAACATATATGATGTTTAGGAAACTCTAACTTTCTTTGAAGAATAATTTCGTTCCATTAGAGTTTTGACTCTATGTGCTTTTAGCATCTAATTCTTTTATTGTTATTATAGAAAAAGATTACTCAAGGGAACCCCGGCACATAGACTTGATGAAGAGAATCCACATGTGGGGGCTCCTCCCCGAGGAATTAAAGTTCCTCCTCTAGAAGAAGATGTTAATGATGACCAAGCTCAGCTCAATCCTACTCCTTTGACAGATGGTGGCATAAGGGATGCTCTTCTCCACGTGGACCAAGTCGTTACTCCTCATGCACAAGACACCACTACCCAAGATCAAGCCATGACGGCCCAATCTAATCGGGAGGTTGTACCCCGATCCAACCAACATTTTAGTACAATAGCCTTCCGTTTAAGGGATTTCACTAGGATGAATCCCCCTACTCTATATGGGTCCAAGGTTGAAGAAGACCCCCAAGATTTCATTGATGAAATGTACAAGATACTTTATTCTATGGGGTTGAGTACTAGTTAGAAGGTCGAGTTAGCCACTTACCAACTCAAAGATGTGGCCTAAAATTGTATTTCAAATGGAGAGACAATAAGCCTTTGAGAGGTAGACCAGTAACTTGGGAGGTGTTCGAAAAGGTGTTTCTTGATAGATTCTTTTCTAGGGAGAAACGGGAAGCCAAAAGTTGTGGAGTTCATCAACCTTTAAAAAGTAGGTATGAGTATGCTTGAATACTCCTTGAAATTCACTACATTCTCAAAATATATGCTTGAATACTCCTTGAAATTCACTACATTCTCAAAATATACTCCTTCTTTAGTTTCTGATCCTAGGGATGAAATGATCTTCTTTGTGACGACAGTGCGGATAATTTGCAAGACGCATGTCATTTGGATATGTTACATGACAATATGAACATTTCTCGTCTCACGTTTCATACTCAACAAGTGGAAGAGTCAAGGGTTAAGAGAAAAAGTAAAGATGCCAAGAGAGAAAGATCTTTGGATAGTGGTTCTTCAAAGGGTAGGATTGTTATCCAAGATAAGCCTAGGTTCAAAAAGTGGTTTTCTAATTAAGTTCCTTCCAAGTTTTCTAAGGCTCGTGATCATAGGGTTTCTAAACCTATGCCTGAGAAGGGAAGGGATACTAGTTCACCAAACAAGAAGCCTACTTGTTATATGTGTGGAAAAGGTGATTTAGGTGAATTCTTAGTAAGAACGGGCAATTGTTTTTGTTGTGGAAAGAGTTACCACAAGGTGAGAAATTTCCCTTATGTGAAAGGTCAAGACATGGGTAGTGGTCAAGCTAAGGAAAGTGGTTCTAATAATGTTCTGAAAAAGAATCACTTTTATTCTCTCCACTCTAGGGGTGAGAAGAAAACTTCCCCGTATGTGGTGACCAATATGTTAAATATATTAACGTATATGATTTACTTTATACGGGTGCTACCTTGTCATTTGGTACACCTGTAGTAGCTAAAAAGTTTGACATTTTGCGCGATATCTTGAGTGAACATTTTATGGTGTCTACTTAGATGGGTGAGTTGGTGGTTGCAAAAAAGGTGAATATAAATTGTCCTATAATGTTTCCAAATAGAATTACTTATGTTGAACTAGTAGAACTTGATATGCTTGATTTTTATATCATATATGGTATGGATTGGTTGCATGTTTTCTTTACCTCTATAGATCGTATAACAACGGTGGTGAAGTTTAATTTTCCAAATGAACTCATTTTAGAGTGGAAGGGGGGAAATTCTATTCCTAGAGGTCGTATAATTTCCAGTTTGAAAGCTTGTAGCATGATCTCTAAAGGGTGTTTATATCGTTTAGTAAGAGTCCAAGATTTAGACTCCGAAATTCCTCCCATTGAGTCGGTCCCTGTAGTGAGGGAATTTTTGGAGGTCTTTCCTAATAATATTCCAGGTATTTTTCCCCAAGTGGAAATTGATTTTGGTATCAACTTGTTGTTGGTTACAAATCCCATTTCAATTCCATTTTATCGAATCGCTCTTGATGAATTTAAAGAGTTTAAGGCTCAATTCAAAGATTTACTAGACAAAGACTTCATTAGACCTAGTATTTCTCCATCGGATTGACGACTTGTTTGTCAACTCCAAGGGGCAAGCTACTTTTTGAAGATTGACTTGAGATTGGGTATCACCAACATAGGGTGAGAGGTGAGCATATAAAAAAAGGGCAATTCTTACTAGATATAGTCATTATGAGTTCTTAGTAATGTCCTGTGGTCTCACTAATGCCACAACAACATTTATGGATATCATGAATAGGGTGTTTTGGAGTTAACTAGATTCATTTGTCATCGTATTCACTGATGACATCTTGGTATCTTCAAAAGATGAGGGTGAACACATAGACCGTTTGAGGGTTATGTTACAAGGGCTTAAGGAGAAGTAATTATTTGCCTAGCATAGAAAATGTGTATTTTTGTTGAGATTGGTGGCATTTCTTGGTCATAATATATAGTGAGGGAGTTGATATAGGTCCAAGGAAAAATCGAGGCGGTGAAAATTGGCCTAGACCATTGACTCCAACCGACATTAGGAGTTTCTTGGGTATAGCGGGTTATTAGCGGAGGTTTATGGATGGTTTTATGTCGAGTTCATCTCCCTTGACTACTTTATCCAAAAGAGTAAGAAATACGAGCGGTCAGAGGAATGTGAGAGAAGCTTCCAAATCTTTAAAGATTGAATTACTTCCTCTCTAGTGTTAACTTGGCCGTAGGGTACAAAGGTCTTCGTTGTATATTTTGATGCATCCCAAAAAGGTTTAGGGTATGTGCTTAAGCAGTATGGGAAAGTAATAGCCTATTCCTCTAGACAACATAAGGTTCATGAGAGGAACTATCAAACTCATGATCTTGAGTTAGCAGCGGTAGTATTTACCTTGAAAATATGGAGGCATTACTTGTATGGTGTTCATGTTGATGTGTATGCCGACCACAAGAGTCTCCAATACATATTTACTCAAAAGTAGTAGAATCTCTGACAAAGAAGGTTGTTGAAATCATTGAAAGATTACGACATGAGTGTTCTTTATCACCCCGACAAGGACAATGTGGTTTTAAATTCTCTAAGTCGTATGACAATGTGTAGTGTATCTCATGTAAAGAAAGCCAAGAAATGCCTAGTGAGATGTTCATAGGTTGGATAGATTGGGTTTTAGATTGGAAGATTCTCCGAATGGTGGTTTTATGGTCCATAATAAATCTGATTCATCTTTAATGGTTGAGGTGAAGTCCACACAACACCTTGATCAAACATTGATACAGTTAAAGAAAAATGTTCTTGGTAAACTTAATGAGTCATTCTCCTTAGAGGGGGGTTGGTGTATTGAGGTATCAAGGGAGGTTGTGTGTTCCCAATATAGATGGTTTGACGAATTAGATTCTTGAGGAAGATCATGGGTCCCGTTACTCCATTCATCCAGGTTCAACAAATACGTTCCATGACCTTAGGGAAGTGTTTTAGTTGGATGGTTTTAAAAGGGACATAGAAGAATTTGTAGTAAAGTGTCCGAATCGACAAGAAGTTAAAGCCGAACACCAAAATCAGAGTGGTTACTATAAGAAATCCAAATTTGTACATGGAAGTGGGAATACATCAACATGGATTTTTTGGTAGGTCCGCCTCATACAAAAAAACAATATGACTCTATATGGGTGGTTGTGGATAGGTTGACTAAATCCGATGATTTTATTCCCGTCAAGTCTACTTACTCGGCGGAGGATTATGCAAGGATCTTCATAGATGAAATTGTGTGTCCCCATGGTATTCTGTTATCCATCATAACTGATAGGGGTGCACAACTCACATCTATGTTTTGGAGATCATTCAAAGAAGGGCTGGGTACCAAGGTGAATGCACCACTTTTCATCCCCAAACAGATGGTCAAGCGAAGCGCACTATTCAAACCCTTGAGGATATGATTAGATATTATCTCATTGATTTAAAGGGAAAATGGGAAAAGCATTTTCCTTTGGTGGAGTTTTCTTACAACAATAGCTACTATTCATCTATATCTATGGCTCCTTATGAAGCCTTGTATCATAGGAGATGTAGATCTCCAATTGGATGGTTTGAAGTGGTTGAGTCTTCTCTATTTGGTCCTGATTTAATTTGTAAGACTTTGGAGAAGGTTCATATCATAATATATCTCTTGAAAACAACCTTTAGCCTACAGAAGTCTAGTGTCGACAATAGAACGGAATTAGAGTTTGAAGAATGTGATAAAGTGTATCTAAAAAATTTTCTATGAAAAGGGTGGTTAGATTTTGCAATAAATAGAACTTTATTCCTCATTATTTATATCCCCATGAAATCTTTAATAGGGTGGTAAGGTTGCCTATGAGTTGAAACTCCCTAGTTAATTGTCTTTGGTTAATCCAGTTTTCCATGTTTCTATGCTTAAGAAGTGTATCATGATCCCTAATTCATTATTCCTATTAAGGGTCTTGGTGTGAAGGATAATCTCTCCTATGAGGAGGTTCTGGTTTATATTTTCGATAGACAAGTAAAGGAGTTGAAGAACAAAGAAGTGACTTCCGTAAAGGTGTTATGGAAGAACTACCAAGTTGAGGGTGCAACATGGGAGGCCGAGGACGACATGAAGTTCCGTTACCCTCATCTATTTGATAACTAATGTTATTTATTCATCTTAATAATGAAAATAAAAACTAAAAATTCAAGTTGCTCTATTTTTTTGGTGAAGTTTTGCAAAAATGTCCATTCTTGGAGTCATTACAAAGAAGTTATAGTGAGTTGTGTATATTGACTTGAAAATTTGAGATTCTTCTTGTTTTAAGTTATGTTGTGCATTTTTTATATTGTAAGTCTTTATGAAATGATATTGAGCATGTGGTAAGTTGAGTTTTTGCCTAATTGACTAATATATAGTATGTTGAGCTCATGTTGTTGTTAGAAGGAAATTCCTCGCAATGTGTTTTATAGCCTTATTGTGTGGTAATTGAAGTTATGAATTTCTATGTGTGAATACCATGATTTATGTTTTAACTCATGTTTTGATCTATTTTTAATTGGTTGGGCTGCTAGTCTTGAATCTATTCCTTCATTTCGAATGATTTTAGTGTCATTCGGGGATGAATGTTCCTAACGGGGGGTTAATGTAACACTTTGAAAGTCTAAGACGTGTTCTAAAGACTAACATGAGTTTAAATAGGTTTAGACACTGTTTGAAGGTCAATTTTAATTACTATAAATCAATAAGGAAGTCTAGGAATCAAAACGTCAAGAAACATCCATGACGTCCAGAAACTAGTTCAATGATGTACTAGCGTGCCTTAGCCTATTTGACTAGATTTTCGAAGTCAGAAATCGATAAATTCTGGTGGAAGGGTGTCTAGCATGTATTAGGGTTGATTCGTATATGAAAAGTCCAGGTGAGACTCCCCAAGGACCAACATAGGTCCCTTGAGGCTGACCCTAGCATTTTGGGGTTCAAGGTTGCCTAAGGCAGTGTCCACCAACGGATGCAACCCATGATTTGTTGTCCAATCGATGGGGAGTGGACTGCTTCCATAGATGGAAACATGGAAAAAATTTTGAAATCCTTCAAATGGACAGTCTTTGAACTTATCGACGAGTGTGCAGAATGGAGGTGAATAGTGCCCATCGATGGACACACGATCAGTCGATCGTGGTCTCGTCTATGGAGTCAATGTTTTGCTGCAAGTTTTTATTTAATTCATTTAATTAGGTTGCTTAGTTAGGAATTTATTAGAGTTTATGGGAGGTGTAATTAATTTAATGAACAACATATATAGAGATCCTAACCTAATTAGACTAACCTAAGCACTCACAATTAACTAAACCCTAACTCTCTTCCTTCTCTCTTCATTCTCTCTACAAAGTTGAAGAACAACTTAGATGACAAGGTGAAGGTGGGTTATAGGGCTGCAATAACCAAGGTTTTTCTATAAATCTTCATCGAATATTAAGGTATGGGATTGATTTCACCTTTGGGACTTCTTTCCCCAAAGGGTTCCATCAAAATGTTTTCAAAAGTATAAAATTCAAGTGGGTCTTTTACAATCTTAAAATTGACCTTGTGAATAGTTATATTTATGATTTCTTCTGGATATTATGAATATATTAACTTGTAATATAACTCAATTATGTTACTTCTTGATTGATTGGTCTAGTTTCTAGAAGATGACCTTTTTCCGTTAAACCTAGGTTGATCCTGATATGAATTGTGTCATGGTGGTTCAATGGAAATGGTCATGGTTGAATTACTACTAGATGATGTGATAGTATCAATTATTATAGATTAATATGAACTATATCCCTATCATGATAGTGCTTGAGTAACTGATCTAGGTTATGAAGTATGTTAAGAATTAGACCTAAGTCTCTTATCTTAAGCTATGAACTAGTGATGGATTGTGATGTGGTGATTTAATTGGACTTGTTATCATGTTGGTTTTTGTTGTGTGATCATATTATAACCCTATTGTGTTTTTTTAAGGTTTGATGTTAAGACTTTGATGATGGATCATGAAGGAGACTTGGTAAGTTGTGTTCTCAACTATTTACTTCAATTGTGGTTAATTGTTATTTAAGTTATGATGTTGCATTAAAGTAATACCTTGTATTAGGTTTAATAGGAGTAGTATGATGTTTAATTGAAATGTCTTGACTATGGTTTGTGAGTTTTTTGCTATGATGCAAATGTTATAAGGATGGTGATAACTTACCAATGTGACTTATCATGATGTGATTATGTAAATACGCTTACCTCACTTATATGAATTGTAATGAAAGGACTAAACTCATGCAATTCATATTGAGCTATGATGATGATGATTATAAAAGGGATAGAACCTATTACCTACATTAAGCTATAATTAATAATAAAGGCATTAAGATATTTCAAAAGGGACTTGACTTAGCACCGAGTGAATGACAATGGGAGGTGTTGACATTCCATAGATGAAGATTCACCCTATAGTTCCAAATGAGGTATAGACTACCCTATAAGGGATATTAATATTTTGGATTCCCTTGGGATGAGGCTCCAATTTCCAAGTGGCATGTAAAATGTTCATACAAATATTTTAGTTCTTGAACTATATTTTCCCCATAGAAGACTATCTTGTGGAAACTCCTAGAAAGCTACATTTATGTTTGGTTTTACTTTGGCCGGTAGACCAGCTTCCATCGGTGTAAGGTTTTATGACACTGGATCCACAATTATATTTTGTGGTCAACGTCAGTTAAGGCAAGTGTTCCCAAAATCAAAAATGAAGTGATGAAGTATAAACCAACCAAGGTGACTTATGAGGTTTGACTTAGCTTAGCTAGGTGTATGGGTCGTCACCTATGTCTTGCACTACTTTGCCTTGAAGGACGCTTTAGAAGGTTGTTTTTATATATGCATATGATCATAATGGTACATGATATGTATATAATGACCTTGCACATTGATGATACTACATGATGATTTGTTTCACTTATGAATATGTGTTTGGCCTCTACTTCTAAAGTATGTTGATGATATGTACTCTTAAATGTTATGTTATGTGATGTAGAATATTAGTCATGTTTATTGTTGTTTTCTTGATTGAGTACGGTTATAGGGATTTTCTTGGTCATTGCACTAATTCACTTAATGAGGGTTCATGTGTAATTGTATTGGTTTTGTTATGTTTTAATGAACTCTTACTCATGCTTATGGCTATTACAACTTGATGATAGAGTTGCCTTGACTATGTGTTCAATTATCTGGTATCCATGTTGACTTGACTAGAATTAGCAATGTTGGTCTTGAGATGTACATTTTTTAGACTTAATGAATATGTGTTAATGAAAGGTATGGTCTTCTTTATGTGCATAAAAATTTTCGAATTAAATTGCATACTTTAATGAATTCTCCCATTTTAGCATGATTTAATGATCTATGTGCATATGGTCTTATACTTAGCACAAATGGTATACTAACCCTCTTTTCTTCCTTTTCCCCAACATTTTAGGCTCCGATCGTTGAAGGGATTTGAGACGACATTGAAGAAGACTTGGAATCATCAATCATCCAAGTAGGGTAGGTCCTCACTTTCTGAGGGCAATGCCAATATCAAACTTATGAAGTTGTTTTAGTTTTTAAGACTCCTATATTATTTCCTTTTCATATGATTACTAAACATTGTATATCCTATATGTTGATTTATTACATTGATGTATGGGCTAGGCCAAAATTGTTATACTCTTGTTAGATGGTTATGAGATAAGATATCCATTTGAGACTATGTTATATTTTATATATCTATGTGAAATCAAAACTAGAAGACTATGTAATCATTCTATATGAAGGGTCTATGTATACTCAATATAAATATTATTTGTATGTAGAGGTCTATGTAAACCTCAATGTAGAAGTAATGAAAAGTTTCAAATTTTCTATATTTTTGGCCTATGAATATAATGATGTAAGTTTAGAGGCTAGTCTTAGTCCTTTAAGAGGACGATGACGCCTGTTATGACTAGACAATGCTTCCTGTATATGACACCCATGTACTTATTTTTACTTTAAAACAATGTCAAACTGAACTTTCATTTTTGGAATCTTTGTCAGGGAACAAGTCTGGGTCGGGGAGCTGTTCCCACATGATTTTTGGAATTAAATTTTGAGCCAGTAGAGTCCACATTTGTCCGAGATGCGGATCAATGTATTGGGAAATGAAGGACCTAGTCCGCTACGCGGACCTAGTTTACCAAGGAACAAAGTCTTGTTGCCTTGGGCATCTTGTTGGCTAAAAGTTGGGTCCTCCTCAAGGTTCTCTAAGGCAGCTCTTTGGGAGTTGTGCCCGAATGTTTCAATTCTTAATACGATCATATACATTTTATGGTACTATATTATCAATTTGAGCACCAAACAACACATAAAATATATCATGGCACACTGGAACGCACTAGCACGTTTCAAGGCTAACTTTCGAACGTCTCAGACGTTCTTGAATTTTTGACCTCCAAACTCCTCCAAACTTAAAATAATGACTTTTAACATTGTAATTAGTCATTTAAGGACTTAAAAAACTTATAACCAACATGTTAGGCTCTAATTTATGCTAGCTCATTTTTTAGGGTGTAACAATACTTCCCCACTTGGAAACATTCGTCCTTTAATGACAATTCAAACATATTAAGCACTTTCAAGGACCCAAAGACCCATATCGCAGCTCAGAACATATAACATGCGAACACATAACAGACAATGCATAAAATATACAAGGAATACCAACATCAAACTATCATACAACTAAATCAATAAAATCAAACATGGATTACTCTTACTTTTTCTTCCATAGTTACATGTTTTTTCCTACTCATTGCCATTTGGAGGAACTACCTTCTCAAAATTTGAGGCATGCTCATTAGCTTTTCATAAGTTTAGGCATACAATGGATTTCACTTGCACACAAAGGCATAATCCACACTTCAATTTATGAGAAAATTTGAACAATTCATTTAGTTGCACAAGTTAATGAATAATGTAGATCAACTACAATCATATAGTCTGGACATAATACTATTAAGGTCATATATGACATTACCATGTTTAGTTTTGTTCAAGGAGGAACTATCTTCTCCTAGTCACAAGATAGACATATGGCATCATGGAGTTCATACTAAAGCAATGCATAGAGGTTACTTCATATTAAGGAGTATTTCTTTACTCCAAACAATATTATGCTTATACTTCCTCCCTTATGAAATAAACATGGTAGGTCACATAAAGAACATGTCAACATTAGGAATAAATTTATAGCTTTATGTTTCTAGCACATCACTAGATTTCATAAGCATACATCTTTTTGGGAAATTATCACAATTTATAGGCACACAAAAAGACATAGGCTAGACACACCAATACTCCTCAACAGTGAGCCTATAGTAACACTCTCCCAAATCTCAAAGGTCACACATTTTTTAATGAGACTCATCTCTTCTTATTTCATGGAGACTCAATTTCTCATAGTGAGGCAAAAACACCACACAATATGAGTGACATCAAGCATGCTCATTAAGTTATCTCATTAAATCAAATTGCACATTTATCATATAATGATGCACAATAACATGAGCAACATGAAAATTTATCAAAATATCCTTTTTCACGCAATAATGACCTTTCATAATATGCATAACATAGTGTCATTTAGGACATGCATAACATATGGAGGACGTGCAACTTATCCTTTTATGCAGGACTCCTATAATGAACAAGATACTTAGGAACTCTTGGGTTTCAAGCTTGAGTAAGAATAGAAGTAAAATATAGAGATATGTACAACCTTACTACTCAAATCATCGTCACTCACTAAGGATAAACCAATTTAAGAGAAACTGATCGCAATTCTAGGGAATTTTAGCTTACAAAATTTATTGACTAATCACATCATCCCTCTCTTGGGATCTAAGCTTATGAACACCCTTCTTACAATAACTACGAAGTGATTTTCAACCTACAGGAATTCAAGGGAACTCAACAAAGGGACATCAAGGGCACTAAAAATCTCATCGTGTATGTACATTATCCCCAACTTGGGGTAAGACAAATCACATCATTCCCTTAAGCAACAGGGTGGAGGCAAGTCAAGACCAACCTACAAGTTAAGTTTCCAACCAACCATACCTTGGTACAATCGAAGCACTTCCTCAATTGACCATACTCAAATCCAAGTTTAAAATACAACTAACCACTTCAAAGTAGGACAACCCAAATTCTCTCCTTCTCTTCAAGAGCTAAGGGGTACATACCATACATCCGTTTAAGCACCTTAGGGTAATCATACTTCTAGCTTATGGAATAAGAATCCTTTCCCCCTTTTTCCATTATTAGGATAGGTTCATAGAGGGAATCATTAACTAGTCATAAGGGTTCTCCTATTAACTAGCATACTTCACAATCACCTTACAAGACTCAACAAACTATCTCTCCTCCTTAGGAACAACCCAATATAGAAGATTCAAATCCACACAAGCTTAACTATGAAGCATTCCACATATACAAAGGTAACATTCAGCTTTCTCACTATTTATCAAATTCTCCAATACTTTTCTAGCCTATATCATAAAATCATGATGACATCCTACATAATCATAAGGCACTCCATTATTCCAAGGGGAACTCCATTCAACCATAACCACTAGTAACAAGCTATAACCATATCATATCATACATTCCAACATAACATCTCATTCAACACAAAACACCTATAACCATAAATGGCATGATATCAACATATGCTAGATTCACCTTCACATATACTTATCACACCATAAACCAAGGTTGGCATAAAAGAAATCACCTCTTTCTCTCTCAAGCACTGAGACATCATCCCAATCCAAGAAATCATATCTAAAAGACAACCGGACAAGGAAACGTAAGAGAGATATCATATAGAGTTAGGTTTTATGACACAACATAAGAATAGTGAAGAACGGAAACTCTATCGTCCAATAGACTCTCTCTTATAGATGTGTGATGACTGACCACCAATAAACGGGACTCTACTAGACATAACAATATGAGACTCTTAAACCTAAGGAAAAAACCCACAACCTTATGCTCTGATACCAAGTTTGTTACGACCCGAGTGTATACCCTAGAAGTTATGGTATTCTCAAATCGTCACACGGCATACTTGACCTCTCAGAGGTCTTATACAAGACATTAGACATCGTTTATTGCAAAAACATAAAAATAGGAGAAAATTTACAACTTGACATCGCGCATCATATGCTAGAACATCACTATATATATATATCTATATATATATATATATACACTTCATAATTCATAGTTAGACTCTAACTCTCTTTGCAATCTTAGACTCAAAAACATTAGAGTATATCAGGGACACGACCCTTACAACATAAAATAATAACTATGCTATTACACAACTTTGAATTAAACATAACATAGGAAATCATTGAACTTAAGGATCCCTTTCCTTGAACTTGGGGAAGTTATCCAAGCCCTTCACTTTAAGAGACATCTTTTAGCCATCACCACCTACACTTTATGTAAAATGATGAAGAAGAATTGTATTAGCACAAGAATGCACTAAGAATGGTAACCATGGAAAAACATGTATTTAGAGAGGACATCTCATTTGAAGTCATGCGACATGTCTTTTTAGTAAACTTCATGAACATTGGTTAATATATGCACAACATAGTTCACATACATCATATAGACATGGATACTACTCATAATAGCACATTAAAACCATTTATCATACTTTTTGGCATATTCAATACATACAATACATTACCTCCTTTTTAATCTTTCTTCTTTCCTCTAAAGATCACAACAGATGTACAACATTATTTCAAGTCTTGAGTCAAACACATATAGATAATTTAAGACTATAGACTACACACTTTTACATTACATCATAGGAGGTAAGTACATATTCAATAATAGAGTTAAAGACTCTTACATACTTCGATCACAGATTTGTATAGGGTTTCTATAGGTAGGGGTCAATCTACAAGGATATTCTTCATCGCAAGCCATATTGACCACCTAACCTTAGCATGATCATCACAAATGTACATGTAACATCATCCCCACACCAAGGTCATGATACTAGTTTTAGGGTTATTCATATACTTCAACTAACATCATTTCACTTAGAAAATTAAATAAGAATCAAGGTTACATCCTCCCACTTCCTAACATGAGATCATCATATCCATTTATCTTGCATCAAATTCCTTTAAGTCCATTATCATAACACATAAATATGTACAAGAATGTATACACCGCCCCCATTAATGATCAATCATCACAATTCAATGTATATTTTAAGCTAATTAGAATAAGGAGGATAACTTGCTAAATCTCAAAGATAGTGATCATCTTGATCAATTCCCAACAATTCATTATCAATTGATATAAAAGAACATAGAACTAAGCAATTCATTACAATCTAAACATAACCTAGTCATCATATCATCAAGATCAATCATGGGTTCTTCATGAAATTTGATTGAAATTCATAATTAAAAGAGTAAGTAAACATAAATTCATCAGCAGAATTACTTTGATATCAATTTGATGATGAACTCATGACTATATTGAACATTGAGAAGTTTGGTCCTTGAAGCACTTTTGAAAATCATTGATTGAACTCCTTATATTGAAGATTAACAAAGGATAAATGATTACCATACCTTCTATAAGGGAAAGCCCACGAAAATCTGAAAATAAGGTTCCAAGAATTCACCTCCATAGCTTGTTCTTGAGTTTTGTCTTCAATGAAGGTTTTGGGGTTTTGACAGAGAAGTGGGTTTTGAGATTTTTTATTTTCTTAATGGGTGCTGGGGTTTTGACTTAGTAAAGGGGTTAATTGGGTCATAAAAAAGTTTATAATCGCCTCCCAAATTACCCAAAACACCCCTGTAATTATTTGGATTTTAAGATATATTAAACTTAACTTTCATTTTCAGAATCATTGTCGGAGAACAAGTCTGCGTCGCGGAGATATTGCCACATAATTTTTGGAATTAATTCTTGGGGAATTAGAGTCTGCGATGCAGTCCAAACTTTTTTTCTTGGGGATTCATGCTCGGACGTTTTGATCCTAAAATTTAGGGTCCTATCCTATAAATTTGAGCACCAAAAAAATACATAAAACATACCAAGGCACACTCGAACGCACTAGCATATTTCAAGGCTAACTTTTGAATGTCTCAAACAATTGACCTCTAAACTTTCACACTGCCTTTTAACACTATAACTAGTCCTTTAAGGACTTAATAAACTCATAACCAATATGTTAGTCTCTATTCAAGCTAGCTAATTTTTTAGGGTGTAACATATGAACCAATATCTACTATATGCATGTAAAGTATATGTCCATGAAAGTGTGGAAGTATGCATATGTATCTTAACTAGGATTACTTTATAGGTTAACCAGTATAGGTAAGGGTTTGGTACTTTTAATATACATTGCACATGTCTACCTTGGTATAATAGTTCATAAGGTGGTATCTCTATTAACATGAATATGAATGCATTACTAAGTTATGAACATGAAAGTATATACTATGATGATATGATGAAGTATAAGCATGTAGTGTTCAAATGTGTTTATGTGAAAGGTCATGATGATATGATGAAGTATAAGCATGTAGTGTTCAAATGTGTTTATGTGAAAGGTCTTCTCATGTAAAAACACATACACACATTAATGCATATAATGAAGCATGTATGGTAATCTAGTAAAGAAGGGGTCTTTTGAAAGGTATTCTTAATTGTACTCTAAAGTAGATATTGCTTGAATATGATAAGTCCGTGTGAAAGACTATCTCACATGATTTAGGTTGATGAGAGGACATTCTCTTCTATAACCTATGAGCTAAGCATATCAGAAATCAAACCTCCTCAATCAAATTTTATGAATTAATGTTAATAAAGACTTTTCAATAAAAGGACCTTAGCTTAGCACCGAGTGAAATCTAAAAATGAGAGGGAGGTGCCCCTTCCTAATGAAGAAGGATATGGTTTCTCTTAAGGTGTTGACTTCCCTTGAAGAAAGATTCACCTAGGGTTCCACATGAGATGTTTACTTCCCTTGGAGGGAGATTCACCTTGTGTTTCACATGAGATTGAAGTTACAATGCCAATTGGAATAAGGAGGGCTTCAATATACATCTTCTAGTTCAATAACAATGTTTCCCCCATAGGACCTATAAAGTGGATCCACATATATTCTAGCATGATGTTGATGTTCTTATTTGGAAAGTAAAAAACCTCCTTTCAATGTGGGTTTCCATGACACTTGATACTATGTTTGGCTTACATGGTCTTATTGTCGGTTAAAACTAGGATTTTCTAAAGTAAAATGGACACTGGAAGAAAATTAATGAACTCTAACTAGGATAATTTAAGGGAGGTTTCTTAGTGTAGGTGAGGGTATGGAACTTTACCTATGCATTGTACAAGTAGCTTTTGAAAGAAATTCTAGTGTTTGATATGTATATGTATATGTATATGTTTCTTATGCATGACGTTATGGCATTAACTTACTTGCATGATAATATGCATAGTATGACTGCTATTATATCTATATCATGTGGTCTTAGTTTATGTGCATGATGTTGGTCTTCGTGAATATATGATGAGGTCTTACCTTGAATATGCATTATATTCGTCTTACTTGTCATATGATAAAAGTCCTACTTATTTATGTAGGCTATTATGGTTCTCATGTTGATGCATATACTAAAAGGTATGCTTATAGTCTCCTTGTGAGTTTACTAAGTATGTATGAGGTTATGGAATTTCACATGTACATTGCATTAGTTGTCTTAGATTGGGATTATAAGTAAGTTTTTATGATGTTTGATGAAATGAAGTCCAAGCATGTACATGTTGGTTATTGCCTTACTATGATGTTATTTATATCCTTGAATAGAATATGGTCTTAGAATAAGTCTTATGTGAGGTTCATGTATTTATGTTGATTAATATGTGGATTATGTGTCTCTTAGTATGTTATGTATGTATGAATATACATGTTTGAGTTAATGAAAGTTATGTGAATGTTCACCTTGGTGACCTTAACGTAATTCTGGAGTGTGGATGGTGGAATTAGATATTGGTCATATATTTCGCCAAGTATTACTAAAGGGTTTTGTGGGGGTTAAAGACTTGATGTAAATGATAAGATAATGTTATGAAATTCTAAATGAGATTATAGTGAATAGTGTGGCATTATGTGAAGTTATAAATTGTCCCTGCTTATGTGAAGTATATGAGCTATGTTGTGCTTATTATATTAAAGTTCTTATGAATTTTTACTAAAAGGTATGATGTATGGTTTTCTACGAGAAGTATCCTCTTTAAATGCATGTTTTTGCATGGTTACCATACTTAGTGCATTATAGTAGTAACACCAATCTTCTTCACCTTTTTACACAAAGTGTAGGTTATGGATGCTTGAAGTATGTATCTAAAGTAAAGGGTTTGATATGTGTTTACAAAGCTCAAAAAAGGGGTCCTTATGATTCCAGTATTTCCTATGTCATTTTAATGTTTAAAGTTATGTAATATCTTTGTTATTGTTATATATTAATAAGGGTCGTGTCCCTATTCTAGTCTATTGAGATTGAGTCTAAATATGTTTTTATGATATTTTATATATATGAATTGATGTTTTTACCATACGATAAGATATAAAAAGTTTTAAATTTTCTGCTAAACTTACCTATGAAAATGCGATGAATGATGACTACGGGCATGTATCAGACCTATGAGAGGTAAAGTACACCATGTTACTTCTAAGGGTGCTCCCCGGTTGTGACAAACGTGGTATTAGAGCATGAGGTTTAAAAGTTTTTTTTAGTGTCCAAACTCTCATATAGGCACGTCTAGTAGAGTCTCGTTCATCGGATGTGAGTCGCAACACATCAATGAGTGATAGGCTATGGTACAATAGAGTTTTCCTTCTTCACTATTCTCATGTCATGTCATAAAATTTAACTCTATATGATCTATCTCTTATGTTTTGTTTTCCGGTGGTCTGATAGATGTGATTGCCTGAATGAGTTAGTATCTCTATTCTTGAGTTCGACAAGCCTTTACTAAAACGGGCATAACTTTTTACTCGGAGGTTTGATTTTAGCAAAACTCGATGACTTTTATAAGCTAAATCAATTATCTATAATATCATAGGTCATGGGACACCTAAGTGTTTATTTCTATGATTTATGATCATTTGAAGTTGACCCAACAACATTTCCCCCTTACTTTCTTCTAATTTTCACCTATTGTAATACCTAAGACCCATAGGTCCATCTACGAACCATACTAGTCAATCGTCGTTCTTGTCATATAGTGGTTAAATGGGTTCTTGATTGACGGACATCGATATTGGATCGTAGTATGACTTACGGACCGTAGGTCTGTTACTGGATTGACACTTCGTTAATTTTTCTAAGCTGTTTCATGGAAGAGTTTCAGTATCAGACGGTGGATGTACAGTATGGGTTGTGGATCAGGCACGGTCCATCAATTATAACTGTCGATTGCACCTGCAGATTTCTGAAATGCTGATTTTTAGTATGTTTTGGATACGGGTGTTACATAACATGTTACTTCTCATAAATCACATATATACACATAAATGGTATCACCTCCATATACATAAAAATTCACCTTTACACATACTCATCAAGCAATAAACAAATTAAGAATCAAAACTCAACTTTTTCGGCCTCAAGAAAAGAGATAACAACTCATTTAAGCAATACAACTCATTTAAGCAATACAACTTATTAGACCACCGGACAACACAACATAAGCGATAGATCATATAGAGTTAAATTCTATGACATGACATGAGAATAGTGAAGAAGGAAAACTCTATTATCCTATGGCCTATCACTCAATGATGTGTCGCGACTATCATTCGATGAACGAGACTCTACTATACATGACCATATGCTACTTTGGACGCTAAAACCACTTTTATAACCTCATGCTCTAATACCATGTTTGTCACGACCGGGGAGCACCCCCTTAGAAGTAACATGGCGTACTTGACCTCTTAGAAGTCTGATACAAGCTCGTAGTCATCATTCATTGCATTTTCATATGTAGATTTAGCGGAAAACTTAAAACTTTTCATAGAACATCGTATGATAAAAACATCAATTATATATACAAAATATGATAAAAACATAGTTAGACTCAATCTCAATAGACTAGGATAGGGACACGACCCTTATTAGTATATAACAACAACAAAGATATTATATAACTTTAAACAATCAAATTACATAGAAAATTCTAGAATCATAAGGACCCCTTTCTTGAGCTTGGTAAACACATATCAAACCCTTTACTTTTGAGACATTCTTCAAGCATCCATAACCTAGACTTTGTATAAAAAGGTGAAAAAGATTGGTGTTAGTACAATAATGCACTAAGTATGTCAACCATTCAAAAACATACATTTAAAGATGACATTTTTCATAGAAAAACATACATCATACCTTTTAGAAAAAAACTTCATAAAAACATTGATATAATAAGCACAACATAGCTCATATACTTCATATAAGCATGGACATTATTCATAACTTCACATAATAACATATTATTCACTATAATCTCATTTAGCATTTCATAACATTATCTGATCATTTACATCAAGTCTTTAACCCCGACAAAACCCTTTAGTATTACTTGGTGCAATGCATGAACACTATCTGATTCAACTATCCACACTCAATCATCCCCTTAAGGTCACCAACGTGAACATTCACATAACTTTCATTAACTCATACATGTATACCTACATAACATACCAACAGATACATCATCCACATATTAATCAACATAAATACATGAACCTCACATAAGACTTATTCTAGGACCATATGCTATTCAAGGATAATAATAACATCATAGTAAGGCAATAACCAACATGTACATGTTTGTACTACATTTCATCAAACATCGTAATACCTTACTCATAATCCCAATCTAAGACAACTAGTGCATTGTACATGTGAAGTACCATAACCTCACACATACTTTGTAAACTCACAAGGAGATCATAAGCATATCTTTTAGTACATAAATCAACATGAGAACCATAATAACCTACATAAATAAGCAGGACTTTAATCATAAGACATGTAAAACCAATATCATGCATATTCACGGTAATACCTCATCATATAGTCAATAAGACCAACATCATGCACACAATCTAAGACGACATCATATAGATATAATAGGACTCATACTATGCATATTATCATGAAAGTAAGTTAATGCCATAGTGCCATGCTTAAGAAACATATATATATATATTATATATATATATATATATATATATATATATATATATATATATATATATATATATATATACATATCGAACACTTCTAGAACTTCTTTCAAAAGCTACTTTTACAATGCATAGGTAAAGTTCCATACCCTCACCTACAATAAAAAAGAACCCTTAGGTTATCCTAGTTAGAGTTCATTACTTTTATTCCATTGTCCACTTACTTTTGGAAATCCTAGTCTTAACCGACAATAAGGACATTTAAGCCAAACATGGAATCCAGTGTTATGGAACCTCACGCCGAAAGGAGGTGTTTTACTTTCCAAAGAAGAACATTAACATCATGCTAGCATCTAGGTGCATCCACTTTATAGGTCCTATGGGGGGAAATATAGTTATTGAACTAGGAGAAGTATATTGAAGCACTCTTAATGCCAATTGGCATTGTAACTTCCATCTCATGAGAAAAATAAGGTGAATCTCCTTCAAGGGAAGTCAACATCTCATGTGGAACCCTAGGTGAATCTTCCTTCAAGGGAATTCAACACCTTAAGAGAAACCATTGGTAAAAAATTCTTCTTCATTAGGAAGGGGCACCTCCCTCTCATTTGTCAAGTTCACTCGGTGCTAAGCTAAGTTCCTTTTATTGAAAAGTCTTTATTAACATTACTTCATAAAATTGGCCTAGGAGGTTTAACTTCTCATACACTTAACTCATAGGTTATACATGAGAATGTACTTTTATGAACCTAAATCTTGTGAGAAAACCTTTCACATGGACATAGCATATTCAAGCAATATGTAGTTTAGAATACAATTGAAACTACCTTCCAAGAGACCCCCTCTTTACTAGATTATCATACATACTTCATTATATGCATTCATGTGTGTGCATGTGTACTTAAAAGAGAAGACCTTTCTCATAAACACATTTAGACATTGCATGCTCAGACTTCATAATATCATCAAAGTATCTACTTTCATGTTCATAACTTAGTCATGCATTCATGTTCATGTTAATAAAGATACCAACCTAGGAACTATTCAATCAAGGTAGACATGTGCAATGTATATCAAACGCCCATACACATACATATACTAGTACACCTACCAATTCATCCTATTAAGATGCATAGTCATACATTCATGGACATATACTTTACATGCATAGTAGTAGACTGTAGTGCATAGGAGAATCATCCATTCATAAGATACTACGAACCTAAGCTACTCATAAGCACGTATGAGGTGTGTGTGTACATTGGAAAACATGATTACATAATGGATATTAACACAATATTGTGGCAGACACCCTCTTAAGATCACAATCCACATTCATACATAGAGCACACACACCATTATATGATAGGATACAGGACAACTTCAACATAGCATCAAAGACTCTTAACATTGTCTAATATCATGCATTCATCTAGGGTACATAGGCAGAGGTTATTAACACATAGGACTTCATCAATGGCAGAACATAGACGAAACCTAACCCTAAAAACTTCATTCAATTGACATCACATCATTAGTGAAACCTAGATCGTGAACTAGAATTGGAGACTAGGCATATTACTTTACATTGTATAATTGTCATAACCACACATTCATAATACAATTGCCTCCACTGCCATGATACATCACATATATAATGAAAAGGAAGTAAACACCGCCAGCATAAGTGGACCATACCACACAATTCCATTCAAGGCCAATTCAACTGGCAATTCTATAATAAGTAGAAGAAGTAGGGCAATCTTACCAATTCACCATGATTATTCATCGTTGATCAATTCTCAAAATTCCTAAACAATTCATATAAAGGCAATAGATAAAAGTACCATATCATAAACGAAATCATAATTCCATCATCATATGATCAAGATCACATTATGTACACTACATCATCAATTCTATAAGGAGTAGGGAAATATAGAGGACAGTAGCTATACTCAATTATCATAATCAAATCACACTACAATTAACCTAACATCAAGATCACAATAACCACAATATAGGCTAAATTGAGAAATTGGGAGAAACATGGGTTAATCATAAAATAAGATTGAAAACATCATTATAAATAGTAGTTAATCCATATTTCAGAATAAGCATGCGTTTGAAATCGTTTTAAGAAGGGAACCATGGCTAAATTGAAACATTGAAGGCTTGATCATGAAATCTCATTGAAAAGCTTTGAAGGAACTCTTTAGATGAATGGAAATCGAAAGATGAAGGATAACCATACGTCATTATAGGAGAAAACCACGAAATATTGATGAAGAAACCATCGAAATCCATCAACCAAGTTGTTCTTGAGCTTTATCTCCAATGGAGGTTTCTATAGAGCTTTTGTATTGAAAGGGAAGTCTAATTTTTTTAAGAATGAACTAGGAATGGGGTTTTCATGTTATTAACTAACTTAATATATCTAAAATACCCCATAATAACCGACCATATTAGGAACGTATGCTGAATTTCTCTTTCACCCTTTTAATGAAACAACGTGCATGACAAGCATTTGGAGGATGCATCGATGAGAGTAGTATATGGGGTGTCTATTAGACGACATCACGTTTTGCTGCTCCCTGATTTGCGACTTCAACTCCTACCTGGGGGCGCAAGATCACATAGTTAAATTTTTGATCTACTCCTCCCATCGATGGCGCGTCGATCCTTGGCTCGTCAATTAACTCTGCGAAGGCAGTGTCTAGGAAGCCTTTTGGGTCCGCCTCAAATATCCATTGGACGGACCTTGGGGAGTCTTGACCGAATGTTTACAAAGTAAATACACATGTATACATGTTCAGGACCTCTCACATCTATTTCAACCAAACCAAACACGTAAAACATGCCAAGTGACACCAAGACACACATGCACGTTCCAAGGATAACTTTCAAATGTCATTGTACGTTCTTGGATGTTTAACATCCAAATTACTTCAAATCAAATATGCATACTTTAAAACAATTATTTAACATATTTTAAACCTTTTTAGGCACATGTGAGTCTCTAAGCAACTTACTTTATTTTGAGAGACCTTACAATATCACCCATTTGGGAACATTCGTTCTTGAATGACACTTGGGACATTTTAAAACACTTTAAGGACTTCAATTAACCATAAATCATCACAAAAAATTCAAAACATAACAAAGTAGAATTCAATGCATCAAACATACAAGGAACACAAACTTCAAACCATTTAGCACTCAATACACCACAAGCAAGCAAAATCTTTATTCACTCACTTTTTGATGCATCAAATACATAGGATCTTGCCATGTTCATAGGAGGAACATCAGTCTCCTAATCAAAACATGGTCTTTCCATTTTATTTCATTAAGATCTCATTATTCAACAACATTTATGTATTTATAGAAATGATTTAAGTAGATCAACAAGGATTATCATAATTTAGAGAGAGTGCCATGAAGTCCATATTCAACCTTACCATGCTTAGTTATGTTTAAGTAGGAATGCCCTTCTCCTCAACACACTTATATATGTTCATGAGCACATACACAAGAAATGCACAAAGGTAAATTCACTTAAATGAGAAATTTTCAACTTTTTAACCAAATCATGCTCATATTTCCTTCCTAATGAAGTCAACATGGTAGATCACGTCACACACATCACAACAATAGGAAGTCATATCAAAGAATTTCAATTTCTAGCATGACAATAATCTCCATAAACGTGTATCACTTATGGAAATTCATGCAATTTATAGGAACACATCAAGATCACTAGCTAAACACATTATCACTCCTCAAGAGTGATCCTAAATAAACACTTCCCAAGTCATAAATATCCCCAATCTTAAAGAAATTTTTCATTTTTTCTAGTTAAAGGAGACTCAAATTCATATTAATGGATTAAAGTACCACACCCTAAAAGTGACATCTAATATACTCCTTACCTTATCTCATGAATTAAAATGCACAACTTGCATATCAATATGCACAATCAACATGAGAAAACATAAATTTGATCAAAAATCCTTTTTCATGCAATTTAGAATCTTCAAAATATGCTTAACATATTGTCAAGTAGGACATGCATAACATATCGAGAACATGTATCTTATACTTTTATGCAAGACTCCTATCATGAACCAGCTAATAGGACCTCTTTGGTTACAAGATCAAGTAAGAATAGAAGGAAAAGATATAGATATCTACATTCTTACTACTCACATCATCATCCCCTACTTAAGGTAAACCCAATGAAAAGCAAATGAACTCAACCTTAAGAGAACCTTAGCTTACCAACCTTAGCAACTAAGCACGTCATCCCTCCCTTGGGATCCAAGATCGTGAACACCCTTTATTAAATTCACCCAAAATTTATTCTCAACATAAAAAAGTTCAAGGGATCTCAACATTGGAACATTAAGGTCACTCAAATCATACAATCTAGGCATAGTATCCCCCACTTGGGGTAATCCTAATAACATCATAAACTTAAAAAACCAAGGTCAAGGCAAGGCAAAAACAACCTATATACTCATTACATAAGAAGGTTTAACATCATCGAGGGTATTCACTCCAAACCTCATATCAAGGAGCCGACTAACTCAATCATCAAGAGGTACCACCTTAAGCCTCATTATTCCTCTAAGATAGACATTTAAAGGAAATCCATAACAATCTAATTAGGTCATACTACCCAACCACAAAAGGCCTTAACTAAACCATGAATACCAAGTGTCATGGAAACCATAGGACTTGGCGATAAACATCTCTTTCATTTCTTTCAACACCAGGGAAAGGTAAATTCTAGGTCATTTCAACACACATTCACATCCTTGATGGAACCTCCCAACCAACCATGCACAATCACTTCATCAAATGGTCATACTAATGATTAATCTTATTAAACATCTAACCACTTCAAGGAAGGTCAACCTTAATACTCTCTTTTTTCTTTAAGTGTTAAGGGGTACATACCACCCTATAACTCAACCTTAGGGAAAAATATTCCAACTTGTGGAAAATAACCCTTCCTTGACTTTTCCCCACTCTTATAATAGGTTCATAAGGTAACTAATCAACTAATCATAAGGTTCTCCCATGAAATAGTGTACTCCACAATCACCTTACAAGGTAAGCACACTATATTAACTTCTAAAATCAAGCCTATACAAAAGACTCCAATCCCTACAAGGAACTATGAAAAATCACGCATATACAAAGGTAACATTCAACCATTACACATATATAAAGGCAACATGTATCTTTATCTATTTACCACACTTTTTTAAAGCATTTCAAGCCTAAAACATATGATTAGACTATCATCATACAAAATCATATAGAAACTTATCATTACAAAAGGAAACTCATTAAACTATCACAACTCTTAACAAGCTATAATGATACCATAACATAATTTTCACAAAACATGTCACGTCCTGAACTACCCCCGAGACGCGGACACGGGACCTAGGACCACAAGTGATTTCAAGATAACCTTGAGAATACTAAAGAAAATAACTAACTCTTAAGCTAAATCATAATTTAAAATGAAAATATGGGGAATACCCATATTCAATACCTGAAATATTTAAAAATTTATGAGTTAAATACACGGAAGTTATTAACTAAATACTAAGCTGAAACTAACTATGTCTGAAATTATCGTCTAAACTAACTAGAAATGTTTGATAGTCCCCAACTATGTCTAGCAAAAACTAAAACTAAACAACTAAATATTGAACAGAAATTCTTGAGTATTGTCCTCAGACAATGAGGACTCACCACTGAATCTGATGAACTGTAGATCGGAAGTCGATCTAAGCGCGATCTGGATGCTGAGAACCTAAACCTACATCACGATAACATGAAGCGCATATATGCATTAGTACTTGAAGGTACCGAGCGTGTACAATAGTGTAAAGATGAAATAAAGCATAAATGAACAAGCACAAAAGAAAGTATAGTAATATGAACATGATATACTAAATTCAAAGCTAAATGGATGCAATGACTAAGTTTATAACATACTAAGACTGAATACTAACTTTTTTGTAATTATGGTCAATGCAAAAGTCTGACTAAACTATGGGAGCTACTAATAACCGATAATAAAACCACATGAGCTAAATGTGGAGTCCGATGTATATGCCCCATCAAAAGGACCCAATATACCCTGCCAAAGGTATTGAGGCATACTGGCGTGATCACTAAACTATTTCTTGAAGAGGGAACTTACAACCTACTTGGCTTGTAGTTCTAAGACTAATTTGGTATGCTGAACCCAAGTCAAACTCGGTGTTATGTTACTCGTGATGATTTATGTAGTAAACTAATTATTACTGAATTTCTGTAAATACTGGATAGCTCAAAATTGAACATGCGAACAGAGAATGCAACAATTAATATTATAATGATGCATTAACAAAAGAGGCATGCATATATGAAGTAACTAAATATCTGACCTAGCATGTTTAACTCAAGAAGTAAAGAATACAGAGCTAGGTTTCTCAAATTTGGGTGATAAACCAAATAATAACTTTACAATCTGATTTGGAACATATATTTAACTAATTTATGATGATCTGCATCGATTATAGAAACCCTTGGTTTAATCATGATACGAGTATCAAGAGCTTACTGAAAACTAGGGATCTAATGGGCGAAAGGAACCCCCTAGTGAAATCCCACATACCTAGTGATGAAATCCTCAGATAAATATTCAGATTTAAGGGCTGGAACTGAGGGAATCTTATTGTGTTCTTGAACTAGGGTTCTTGACCTTTTTCTCCTTTCTTTCTTCTAATTTTCTTAGTTTTGGTTTATGATTTTAACTTAGATAAGTTTGTGTTATGTTTCTAAGATTAAACTGACTAAAATCTGATGAGTTAGGGTCAAAACGATGAATCTTATGGTTTAAATGAAGTAGGAAAAGACCAAAAGACCCATGAGTTAATTACTGTTGGACCAAATGACGACCTGGACTGATGGGTCATCATTCTATCGAAGATCCGTCATTTATGTCTGTAGGTTGGGTCAGGTTGACAAGCCTTTACTAAAACGGGCATAATTTGCTCGAAGGTTTGATTTCAGAAAACTCGGTGTCTTTTGTAAGCTAACTAAATTATCTATAATATCATAGTTCATGGGACACCTAAGTAATTTATTTTTAAGAGTTATGATCATTTGAAATTGACCCAACAACATTTTCCCCTAATTGTCTTCTAATTTTCACTACTGTCATACCTACGTCCGTAGGTCCATCTTTGGAAATACTAGTCAATCGTGGTATTGTCAGATAGTGGTTAAATGGGATCTTTTTTAAAGGACATAGATTTTGGATCGTAGTCTGAGTTACAAACCGTAGGTCTGTCCGTGGATTGACACTTAGTCAATTTTTCTGCGCTGTTTTATGGGAGAGTTTCAGTCACAAACAGTGGATATGCAGTATGTGCTATGGGTCAGGCTAAGGTCCATCAATGGTAACCGTCGACACTTAGTCAATTTTTTTGAGTTGTTTCATGGGAGATTTCAGTCACGAACAGTGGATGTACAGTATGGGTTGTGGGTCAGGCTAAAGTCCATCAATGGTAACCGTCGATTGCACCTACAGATTTCTAAAATGCTAGTTTTAAGTATGTTTTGTATACGGGTGTTACATAACATGTGACTTCTCATAAATCACATATGAATAATTAGTTTACTACATAAATCATTGGAGTAACATAACACCTAGTTGGACTAGGGTTCAGCGTACCCAATTAGTCCCAAAACTACTAGCCAAGTAGGTTGTAAGTTCCCTCTGTGAGCAATAGTTTAGTGATCATGCCTGTATCCCTTTATACCTCTGGTAGGGTATATTAGGTCCTCTCGATTGGGCGTATACATCGGACTCCACATTTAGCTCATGTGGTTTTATTATCGGTTATTAGTATCTCCCACAGTTCAGTTAGACTTTTCCATTGACCATATTTATAAATCAGTTAGTATTTAGTCTCAGTATGTTATAAATTTAGTCATTGCATCCAGTTAGCTCAGAATTCAGTATATCATGTTCATATTACTATACTTATTTTTTTGCTTGTTATATTATGTTTTATTTCAGTTTTACTCTATTGTACATGCTCGGTACCTTCAAGTACTGATGCATATATGCGCTACATCTTATCGTGATGTAGGTTCAGGTTCTCAGCATCCAGATCGCGCTTAGATCGACTTCCGTTCTAAAGTTCATTAGATCTGTGGTGAGTCTTCATTGTCTAAGAACAATAATTTGTTCAATATTTTAAGTTTACTAATTATGTGCGAGGTTATGGGACTTCACATGTACATTGCATTAGTAGGCTTAGATTGGGATTATGAATAGGATTTGATGATATTTAATGAAATGAATTCCAAGCATGTATATGTTGGTTATTGCCCTACTATGATGTTATTGATAGCCTTGACTTGCATATCGTCTTAGAATAAGTCTTATGTGAGGTTCATTTATTTATGTTAATTCATATGTGGATTATATGTTTATGTGTATGTTATGCTTGTATGAATATACATATTTGAGTTAACGAAGGTTATGTGAATGTTCACATTTGTGACCTTAAGGTGATTCTTGAGTGTGGATGGTGGAATGGGACACTATTCATACATTGCTCCAAATAATACTAATGGGTTACTTGGGGGTTAATGACTTAAGGTAAAAGATAAGATAATGTTATGAACTGATGAATGAGCTTTAAGTGAATAATGTTGATTTATTTGATGTTATGAGTAGTTTGCATGCTTATGTGAAGTATATGACCTATGTTGTGCTTAATATATCAATTTTTTTGTGAAGTTTTACTAAAATGCATGACGCATGGTTTTCTAAGAAAGATGTCCTCTTTAAACGCATGTTTTTGCATGGTTTCTACACTTGGTGCATTTTTGTACTAACACCATTCTTCTTCACCTTTTTACCACAAAGAGTAGGTTATGGATGCTTAAAGGATGTCGCTAAAGTGAAGGGTTTGATATGTGTTTCCCAAGCTCGAGAAAGGGGTCCTTGTGATTCAAGGATTTCCTATGTCATTTTTATGTTCAAAGTTATGTAATAGTTTTGTTATTTTTATATATTGATAAGGGTGGTGTCTCTATTATACTCTATTTAGATTGAGTATAAGTTGACAAAAGAGACTTAGAGTCTAACTATGTACTAATGATATTTTAGATATATGAGTTGATGTTTTTAGCATACGATGTTCTATGAAAATTTTTATATTTTCTGTAAATTTACCAATGACAATGCAATAAATGATGACTAGGTGCTTTTATAAGACCTTCGAGAGGTTAAGTACACCATGTTACTTCTAGGGGGTGCTCCCCGGTCGTGACACTACCTTTCAATCATATAACCAACCTAACATAGAATAAATTGATATTTCATGGTTAATTAAATGGGTATAGGGTTAAGGATGAGGAAACATTGGCATAAACACCAGAATAACACATTTGCTACAACATCATTATTATCCAAGTTGTTCATACGAAAAATTGAGTTCAATAAAGAACAAACATTCATACCTTTTTTCCCTTACATGGGACATTACACTTCAATCACCCAAGAATGCATAATCAATACACAAACAAGGTAATCCAAGATAGAAAATTACATATTTAACACCAGTGTAGTCAAATAACATATTCATCATTTTCACAATTCACCATATCAATTCAAGGTTTTCATAAAATTGGGGGGAAAACATGGTCCATGGGAATCTTGAGTGAATAACAATAATTAACAATCAATATAAACTTAAACAACATTAACTGACCTCAATTCATCACAATTGATTCTTAATTTCATTTTTCAAAGAAGACCTATGGTGGAGAGAAAAACCCTAGTTTTGGGGAAGTTTGAAAACACCTTTGGAGGGACCTCTTAGGAAAAGAAATATTAGGAGTTAAAGGAGTCATACCTTAAAGAGACTTTATCCATGAAATGTAAATAAGAAATTTGAGATTTGGGTCTTCTTCTTTAACTTCAATGTGTCTTCAATGGAGGTTGAGGTAGAGATAGAATGTAGAGAGAAGTGGGAGTAATTGGTTTTCAATTTGGGATTTTATTTTGAAGTGGGAAATAAGTGATAATTGGCATAATATATATATAGGCAACCACAAAAAATACCCAAAATACCCCTCATTAAGTTAGACTTTCAAAACATAATTCCAACTTGACCTTGACTGTGAGGAATTTTCCAACCTTCACGCCTCACTTCATAAGCCGTGAAGAGCTCAACGGCCCGTGGTGGTTCTCGTGAAGTTTATGGAACTAGCTCCCAAAACATGCCATCAAAAAAAGGTTAAGTAACATTCACAACCAAGCCCTCTTGCCCGTGAACATGCACCACGCTCGTCAAGTGGCTTCTGATGCTTTTGGCAGTAGCCTCTCCGAACTCCCCTATTCCAAAAATCCCTAAGGAAAGACCACGACCAAGCTTCCCCTTCCGTCAAGTGCACCACGAGTCTTGAAGTGGCTCATGGTTTCTTGGACAGTAGCTAATCAAAGATGGCATCTCTCTTCCATTGACAAGGTATATTCACGAGCCCCCCACATGTCCTTTGTCATTACCACGAGCCATGGTCATGCTCATGAAGGTTGAGGCAGTAGACTCCCTTTTTGGGGGAAGCATTGGTTTATGGGTTTGGCTTGCCCCTCAAGGGTGGTCACTCCTCCCTTGATCTTGATCCTTCAGACCCCTCTTAAGTACCTATTATAATACCTCGACAATGACTTAGGTGAAACTAGAGCGTAAAATGGTTTTACTGAGGATATAAGGTCTAAAATTTTCTATAATATAGTATTGAAGAAGGGCCTAAATATTTAGGTGCATTGGAAGTCAAACGTCAAGGGACGACTAAGACGTTCGACGACTAAGTCACTATGTGCCTCAAGTATGGTTATTTGACTATATGTGTTTTTAATGATTTAATGAGGTCCTTATATGATTTATAATAATGTTTATAGTCTTTGTGTCAAGTTTCATGAAGTTTGGAGGTCATACATCCAAGAATGTCCTTGACGTTCGAAAGTTTTGCCTTGAAACGACCTTGTGTGTCTTAGCATGTTTCATCGATTTATAATTGTTCTTTTTTGTTGAAATTGATGTGATGGGTCCTTAAAATGTGTATGAGTGTATTTTTATGGTAAAATACTAGGTAAAACTCCCCATGGACCACCAAAGGGTCCTTGAGGAAGACACAACTTTTGGGCAAGTTGTCCCAAGTTGGCAGTTCGCTGCCTTGGTGTTAACGGACCACTTCACGACCACGAGAGTGCACTAAGGTCCGTTAAGATGGACTTGGACCTTAATTAGTCACTTTGGGTATTGGAAAGGAAATTAAACCACTGCCCCAAGGACCATGGACCGTCAAAGGGGTCGTGAAACACCTTCATGGTCCGTGAAGGTGGCCGTAGTCCCTGGTGGGCTGTCCAAAAAGTGTTTTCCAAATTAACTCTATTCGACTTATTATTAGTTGTGGTTTATTTTAAAAGGTTTAAATGATTAATATAAATAGTATAAAGCCTTAAAATTCCTTCAACTCATAATTCAAGACCTCAAATCAAAACCCCAAAGTTCTCTGTCAAATCAATTCATCCATTGTTGAAACCTCAAGCTTCAAGGAATAGGTCGAATTCCTCAAGGTTCTCAACCGAATTTCGTGGTTTATTTCTAATAAAGGTATTGTTTTTTAATCTTTGGAACTCTATTCATCAAATATCGCAAAATTCAAAGAGTTTTCTAATGTTTTCTAAAGATATTTTTGTCCAATTTTATGATCTATCCATGGGTTCTTGCATTACAGGTTTTAAAGCATTGAAATTGATTGATTTTTTGTCAATGCATGATTTTAACTCAATTAAAGTATGAACATGTAATTGATGAACCCTAGTTTTTTACTTCTTTATAGGTTACGTGATATTGTCCTGATGCTTATGAATTCTACTATAGTTTTCTTTGGGATATTGAATAATGTAATAATTTAATTGAATTGATGTATAATTGGTATTATATAGATAAATATATATTGAATTGATTTATATTCGTTGAGTATTATAGTTTCTGTATTGAATTTATGTCCATGGCCAAGGGTAAGGGCCTTATGGTATTGAATTGGATATTTAGCTATGTATTGAAATGGTGAGAATGGATTTGTGGCAAGCTGACCCGATTCTCTTTATTTTAAGTAATTTATATCTTCAATTATGTTGTGGTAGTTATAGTCCACTTATGGTGGCGGTGTTATGTGCTTTACTTGCAATTGATGTGGCCTTGTCGGTTTTATTTTATGTATTATGACGATCATGGCCTTGTAGGCATTACTTGAAGTATTGTGATGATTTGTGTAGTGATTATGTGAATTATTATAATATCTACCTACATGTTATCAATGTGAAGTATGTGTTCTATTGATATTGTTTGGTGATCATGTTACACTATCACTATGTGTTTATGTGTGTAGTCTTAGAGTTGATGCATGATTATTCCTACTTGACTGTATGAGTCGATAATGGTTATAGTGATGATGTAATAGTAATGTATAGGATGACATAAAGATGATAAGGGTCATTTATATATGCTTTAAAGAATTATATGATATATGTAATAAAGTAAAGTATGTTGTGTCTTGTTTTAGTAGAATTGTGTCCGTTACTTGATACATGTATGAAGGATATGTTAATATGATATTTCTTGACTAGGTAATCATAGTGCACCCTTTTCATGTATCAATGAATGATATGTGAGACCTTGAATGACGTTAAGAAGGTCATGTCACGAAACTTTAAGCCTAGTGGTAATGTTATGAGCATTGAAGTCAAAAGTCGTATTGGTATCCTTCATTTAATAAATGATGTAGTTAGGGTTGATTATATGGAACTACATCATATCATCCTTAGGAAAGTCATTATGAGCTATATTTTTCATTTGAAGGTAGCCCTAGTTGACCTCTTTGATAGGGTGACTATGATTGGGTTATGAACTATATATGGAACCAATTCATGTGATCCTTTAATGTCAATTACTCTATCAGAACAAAGGCTATCACCAAATGAGTATGTTATGGGAAGTTGCTCTACAATGTATCTCTACTTGAGAAGGATACTAGAGTATATAAAAGTCCTTCATATTCCTTAACCATGTCCCTACATGGGATGTGTCCTAGTTCTACCCTTGTCAAGTAGAATACCTTCATCGGAGTAGGTTAGAACTCTGGATTCCATGTTTATTTATCATGTTCTATGTTGGTTATTGTCTATTCTCATCATATGTGATACCTATAGCATTAGAGAAGTTCTATGAAGTTTATGGGTTTGTATGGGACGTATCTAGACTACACAATAGGCTTTGAAGATGTTCGTGAGAGTCCCTAGGTCTTGTACAAGACCAATACTTGAATGTCCTTATGTGATGAATGAGTCTTAAATGAACTAGCAAATTTAATGAGTTCAGTTAAAAAAGCATGTTAAGTGAAGACGTTCTTTATCTAGACTAGTTATGGGTTGTTTAGTTAAGATGCGAAGGGGGCATAGGAATGGTCACTTCGTATCTTCCCTTGATAAGTCTTAAGAATGACTCTAGTTAAGGAAGTTGGTTGATTATGTATAAAAGATCTGACTTAGGTAGTATTAAGGATTATTTAGGCAATCTTATAGAGGTCAATCATGGATATCTTCTTGCTTTACTTAAGTAAGTCTTTTGATAACATTTTGGAAAGGAGAATGTCATATTATGTATGTTGTTGTATTAAGAGATAATGATTCTATCTTCGATAGTCTATAGTATCTCTTAAGTATGTGTGTGTAAGGCATTGTATGGGCGGTCGCTTCACACCTCACTCAAGTTAACTTTAGAATCACCTTTGGTAGGAGAATCTCATGATCATGTGGTTGGTGTATTGTAAGTCTATATATCTAATTATGGGTGATCTTAAGAATCATTTTGGTGTGACGAGAGAGGGTGTATGGGTAGTCTCTTTTTGTATTACTTATGTTAGTCTTAGTATATCTTTTGGTGTGAGGATTGCAAGCTAGAAAGTATCCCTTGTGAAGTTGTGAAAATTCAGTGTAACAGTGAAGTTAGTGCACTGTAACTCGGCATAAGTTTAAATTAAAGTTGCTAAAAATGTGAATAATTGTCTAAGTGATTTCTTATGTGTTTCTAAGGTGTTAAATGTTGTTCTTATTCTTACGATATGATATTTAAGTCAAAAATATACATATTTACAATAAATGTCTGTTTTCATGATGTTTATGCATTATGTCATACTTAGTACATGTGTTTGTAGTAATTCCATGCTTTTATCTATCTCTAAAGTGATTCATAGGTGAAGGTTCTTTTTGGAGAGCTAAGCTTGGATTATAAGATGGTTCCAGCAAGTTGAAGTATTTCCTCATTCGACTCCAGGGCATAGATGTCTTTTATTTCTCTTTTAAAGTATTGTAATAGACTAAGTTGTTCTATATTTCTAGTGTGTATGGGCAGTGTCCCAAAGTACTCTTGTGTCTAAGATTTGATAAAATGAGACTCAGTATTTCCTATGAGTTTTATAGGAAAGAGATTTTAAACACTATGCAAATGCTTGAGAAAAAATTTAATTCCGCACTACTTTTCATATGTTTATATGCGATGAAAGATACACAAGGGCTTGTACAAAACTTTCGAGAGGTCAAGTACACCAGTTGCACTCCGAGAGTGCCATATCTTCTAGGGTGTGGACTCGGGATGTGCCACCCATGTATACCCCCATCATCTTCTCATGATCAAATCCTTGGAAACCTCTTTTTACCCATCCTACCACAACTTGCACCACACTAGTTAAGGTTACTAGTGAACCTGACATCATGGTCGTCCCTTGGCATTTAGGATATTATACATATAACTTAACTTTATTACATTAGTATAGGTCTGGAAACATCATAATACATAATTCATTAGGTAAGGCTCTAGTATAGGTCATTTAATTCCCCAGGTGTTATGTAGGGACTCCCCATCTTCTCTAAACAGCTTGTAGATCCTTTTCAAATCGTGCACCTGAGAACGGGTCTTCGTCGTCCGAATCCATAATTGCCTTACTATTTCTAGCCCTGGCCATCCTGCTCTTACTCCTAGAAGTACAGCATTGTCTAACAAAAAAAGGAGAAAGGGGGGTCCACAGGAAGTACCTTATCGACATCAAAATTTTGAAGTCTCCCACTTGCACAACAAAATAGTGATCCTCGATAGGAAGAAAGACTTCTTATTGCTCTTTATGTAGAACATTTTCCAATGCGAGAGAACCTACGCCCCCTCATATAGTAGGATGCCATTATACTACATGATGTCACCAGAGCTCGAGGAAAGGTCACATCGGTGTCATTGCCTAATGGGAGGATCCTCCGGGTCACCAAGTGTAGCCACCTCTTAATATCGGGTAATAAATATGTGCTAGTAATAACGCAATATACCTTATCCAGAAGAAGGTTCAACTAGAGTATCCCTCATCCACTCCAGATCCATCTCCCTTAGCTTGGTCTCAAACTCCATTTGACACATCGGGTAACTCTACTAATTCATAGATGGTGGATACTTCATTAATAACTATGGCACTCAAGGGAAGTCGACTTCTCGGACCCAAAAGATAGGGTAAGAGTCATCATAGTTGACGGTAGGGAGGACGGCATAGAACTTTTGTACTATGTAACGTGCCTCTAGGAGAGCCTCAATAACTGGACACCATCAAAATTGCATTAGGCAGGAATAAAATGCAGGTTCATTCTCCTCTAGCTTAAGTAACAAACCCTCTCTCTCAGCAAAACCATGTGTAATAATTTGTCCCGATGCCTTTCATTACATCTGTCTACTGCGTTGTGTATCCTGCTACAGCGTCTATAATCCTGTCTTGGAGGGATTATGAAGTCCGCGATAGCACGGTAAAGGACTCTAGAGCAGCCTTCATCTAGGATGAACACTTGGCCCACCAATGGCGCCTTTTCATCCCAAATCCCCATTTTGTCCAAATTTCAAAATATTAGAGCATTATAACTATCCCATAATATAAATACGCAATTATTTTAGTGAATAAACCTAAAAAGTGCAAAAATTGAGTTTATTCTAAGAAGAAACTTCAGCTACTCTCACCCATTTTTACAAATTTTACCCATATTTTAATGAAATTCTTATGCCCATGATGTTGTGGGATTGTTGGGGATGTAAAGGACGCAACCATGCTACTTTATTAAATCAATATAGAAACCTAGTAGAAATTTTAAAAAAAATATTCCCCAAAGCATCTAGTTTCAATCAATTGATAATCATGCAATCATTGTTAGTTAAATACTAAAGTTACGAGTGTAATGAAATGACATTTTACCTTAACTTTGATGTTTGAAACTGGAGAATTGAGAGGATTTTTATGAGAGCTTTTGACGTGTAGGGAGAAATGGGGAAAATGTTTTCCTTTTTTCCCTTTTTCTGTTTCTCGATATCCCTCCCTACAAGGAGATCCTCCCCACAGCAGCCCCGCCTCTGCGGGTGAGATCCCGCCATTGTCGGTTGTACTGTGTAATGTTTATTCATGTGTTTCTTCATGTATTGCCTCATATATGCTTCTAGTCGTTGGATATAGTACTTTACGTGAAGAAATTATTTGGGAAGTTGACGTTCATTGTGGTTCTGTAAGTGGCCAATCATTTAAATTAGAAATAGATCGAAATGGGTTGTGTGATGTTTCATGGTAATCCTGGGACAAACGACGGGTAAATTTGTATCTATTGTAACAACCCAAACTGTCATTAATTAGGAGAGACAAAAATCCAGGAAATTTATGGGCATTCTCACGCCAAAACAGGAAAGGGGTCACAAGAGTGGTGGTGCCACAATGGAATAAGTTGGTGTCAGGGAAAGATAGGCAAGGCAGAACGTAAATTACGAGAAATCCTATTTTCTTTATCTTTCTAAAATACCTAATAAAGTTGTAAAACTTCCTAAAATCCTCTGAAAAATTTCTCTAAGCTTGGTAAGGTAAGAGCCGATGAATTCTAATATGTGAATGGAAATATCTTGTGGATTCTTGGCCAAATACACCATCATAAAGCCCAGCAAACCAAAAGGTAGTCAAAATCACTATGCAATCGCTTGGCACCTAGGTAGGCTAGGTTTTTATGAATTGAGTAGTTATTATTTGTGCTTACTACGTGATATATGAAATAAATGGTAGATTTTAAGTGTAGACCTTTGTGCATCGAGTAAATTCCTTGGGTAATCTCTAAATATCAAAGTATGTGGTTATGTCCACAGAAGAGAAACTGATGACTTGTTAAGGTTTCTAGAATTGTTATCATAGATAGAATTGTTTCAAGAATAAGAATATTCAATCATAAATGGAACTAGAATTCTTAATGTATGCTAGATCACAAATTGGAGTGATTGAATTGGGGATTTTTTTAAGAAGGATGATTAAACCCTAGAAAGAAGCTTTGGATGATGAACTACGGCTAAGTATGGTCAATATATGTGTTAATGATGGGGATTGAGAAGTAATTCATAGGAAATGGTTGTTATTCAATGATTGTATGATGTATTCTTGTTTTTGCTTCATTATGATACTTGTATGTATATTAATGTTGCAATGTTGATCAAACTTGTCGTAAATGAGATAGATGAATGATGATTGCCTTGAATCATGACTTAAATATATGATCTTGAAGATATACTTGTTAGTATGATTGTGGTGTGTTGAATGGATCGGTTACCATGTTCTGGCATAACTTACTTTGAACGGTTTCCATGTTCTTCCATAACTATTGATAAGTTCCGATGTTTTCATATAACTATGGGATCGGTTGCCATATTCATACATAACTAACTTGGATCAATTTCCATGATCTGTCATGCTAAATTTTTTGGTTTGGGTTCAATGAGAGGACAAAGGTGTGATATAAAATGTGATGTTGTTTGTTGTTCGTAAATGTTTATACTATTTTAGATGCTTGGTATGCGTGGGCGAGTATAATGTATCATTGAGTTGTATATATAGTACTTAGTGGATACATGTTTTGGTGAGTTTTATTGGGTGATAGTGTGTTGTAATGGTGATAGTACATATAGGGTATGTGATAAAATCTGCTTATGTGGACTTTACCTTGTGGAAAGAGATTGAATTTAGGTCTAAGGGGGCTTGATGTAATGTACTAAGTGACTGTGTGTCACGACAGGGGAGCACCCCTTAGAAGTAACATTAAGTACTTAACCTCTCGGAGGTCTTATACAATCCCATAATTATCATTCATCGCATTTTCGTATGTAAATTTAGCGGAAAATTTTAAAATTTTCGAAGCACATCATATGCAAGAACAACCACTTCCATTATGTATAAAACATCATAATACATAGTTAAAGACTCTAGTATTTCTTTGCCATCCTAGATTCAACATCATAAGAGTACATTAGGAACACGACCCTTATAACATAATAATTATAATTAAAATATTATAACACTTTACAGGAAACCATAACTTAGGAAATCCTTGGACTTAAGGATTCCTTTCCTTGAGCTTGGAATCACATATCAAGTTTCTCACAATTAAAGACATCCTTTAAGCATCTATAAGCTAAACTTTGTGTAAGAAGGTAAAGAAAAATGGAGTTAGTACAAGAATGCACTGAGTATGGCAATCATGCAAAAACATTCATTTAAAAGGGGTTTTTTTTCTTGAAACCATGCTTTATGCCTTTTTGTGAAAACTTCAAGAAACTTGATACATTAATTATTATTCAACCTACGTACTTTATTAGGCATATACCATAGTCATAATATCACATAAAATCACTCAGAAAATTTAGGCCACACCTTGACCACTTTTATAGTATGCACATTCACATTACAGTTAGTTCCTATCCTTGACACTGAACTACTTTTCTTTAAATTATGAACTTCCCAAGTGATCCTCTAGTGATACTTGGTGAAATTCATCACCTTAACGCCACAAGGTATTCATACATACAATCTACATAAGCCAAACAAATATCATTATACAAAATATAGCACACCATAGACATATCAGAGTCAAGACCCTAATGACTTTACAGTAAGCTACATTAACTTGCACATATACTAACTTCTCTTCACATAAACCATTGTAAGACCTTACTCACAATCCTAATCTAAGTCAACTAGTGCAATGTACATGTGAATCCCCCCCCCCAGATACTTAATAAACCTATCATAAGACCATAAGCATCATAACATGTACTTCATACATCAAAAATAATACTATAGTCAACTACATGCATATCAAGGAGGACCTTCAATCATATAGTAAGGATAAGACCACATCATATAGACTCATACAATGAATTTCATCACAACAAGTAGACACTACTACAATGTCATTCATAAGAAACATAAACATTGTCATATACATTAGAAAACCTTCCTAGAACTCCCTTCAAGAGATACTTGTGAATTGAATAGGTGAAGTCCCATACCCCTACCTACACTAAGAAACTACCTTTAGGTTATCCTAGTTAGGGTCCTATTCATTTACATCTATTGTCCATTTTACATTCGAGAAACTATAGCCTTAACCAACACTAAGACCATGGGTGCTACATGGAATTTGGTGTTGTATAGATATTCACTTAGGGAAGGTTCTCTACATAGCCAAAGTAGAACATTAAGACATGATAGCATACTAAGGAAAATTACTAGCTAGATCCTATGTGGAAAACATAGTATATGGAACTTGGAGGTATATGTAGAAACCTCTTTATGACAAATTGGGTATTGTAGTTATCCACTATGGAAATCACTCAATGCCCTTTGGTATATGAGGCTAACCATCTCGTGAGAACTTTGGTGACCTACCTTTCTACAATGAGAAGGTACACCCCTCAACTTCAAATTCTCTCAGTGCTAAGTTAAGTTCCCTTTTATTAAAAAGCCTTCATTAACATTACTTTATAAAAACATAGGCTTTAGGAGAGTTAAATCCTCATATGCTTAAATCATAGGACATAGATGAGAGTTCATCAACCTAAATCATGTGAGAATACCTTTCACATGGACATATCATATTTAAGCACCTATATAGTTTAGGGTACACTTGAGCATGCCTTTCAAGGCCCCTCCATTAACCAGATCATCATACATATGTGTGTGTGAACATATATGTGAGAAAACCTTTCACATAATACATTAAGGCCACACATATTCTTACATTAATGCATACATATATTTATGAGAAATCCTTTCATATAAACACATTAAGACACTATGCACATTCATAACATAACCCTTCATTCATATTCATGTACATAGAAAACAAAACCTAGGAATTATCCTATCAAGGCACACATGTTCAATGAATAGACAAGGTCCCATACCCTTGTCCATTCTTGTAAAACTATCAACTCATCCTAGTGAATGATATATCACATAACATGCTTCATTAGACACTATGAACCTATACTACCATGTAAGCATGCATAATGTGTAAGTGTATGTACATTGGTCAACATGATCACATAACGGCAATAAATCAATATATTGAGGCATCCACTCTCTTAGGACCACAGTATACCTTCAAACATAAACCGCACAACTCGTAATAGCATAGGAGACAAGATAACATCACATTACATTCAAGACTCCTCAACTTAGATATTCGGACATTCATATAGGGGTACATAGGTAAGGGAACATCAACCATCATAACTCATCAATGTAAGCACCTAAACTAATCCCCTAACATAGTTATACATATGCTTAAACAATAGTCACACAACCTAGATCACAACTATAGTAGTATACTAAAAATAAGACTTCAAATTAGGTGATCATCACCATCACATATTTATAACACAATTGCCTTAAAGGACATCATCACATCATATATATATTGGCAATATAGTAAATACGGCCACCATAACTGGACCATACCGCACAATCCATACAAGGCTTCATCAACTAACAATACTATAGAAAAGTAGAGGGGAAAATTCATTCTTACCAATTCATCAACCTTTGATACTCATTGATCAATACACCTTGTCCATCAACAATTCAATTATAGGGCAGTATATAAATATACTTTAACATAGACGAAATCATGTCTAAGACACTACAATATCATGCTGCTCACAAGTACACTACATCACCAATACACTAGAAAGTAGAGAGACATAGATCATTAAAGAAATTCCCTTGACTTGGTCATCAATCAAAATTCCTGAATAATATACATGTAGATAAGTAGCTACAATTATCTTTACATAAAGGAATCCTACATTCATGCACTATATCATCGAGTTTATAGTGAACGTCATACATTAACAATAAATAGGAAGTAGAGATCAAGTATTCAAGTGCCAATCGACATTAAAACAATATAACATAATTTTACTCATCACATTACATCATAGTAAGTAGATTTAAGAAATTCAACATGCTAGAATCATAATTCAATCAACATAAATTCAAGATCACAAACGCCATACATAGGGTAAATCGAGAGTTTGAAGAGAGCATGGGGTCATCATGAAATTGGATTGAAATTCACGTTAAAATGAAAATATTAACATCAATTTATTATGATAAAGCCTCTAAAAATTTTGAGAATGAACTCATTTCTAGATTAAAGAAGGAGAAGTTTGATCATATTTTCTCTTTGAAAACATTGAGAACAACTCTCTAGATGGAAGATTAACTAGATATGAAGGATCACCTTACCTCATTGTAGAATAAAATCACTAAAAATTGATGAAGAAATCTTGGAATCCATCACCATTATTGTTCTTGTGCTTCATCTTAAATGGAGAATTATAGACAGGTTTGTTTTTTAGAGGGAATGATTTTAATTTGAAGAATGAATTAGGAATGTTTTTTATCAGCTAAATGCACCCAAAAAAACCAAATAAACCAATTAGACTCAGGTTATCATGTGGGTGATTTTACCATTAACCCCATAATAAGAAAGCGTGCATGGTAGTTTTACACCGCGTGCATCGACGGTCTCAAACGACGTCCAGTAAGTCCATCAACGGACCGTACTGCAGGCCATCGTTTGGGACTGAGGCGTCTCCATTGTATTGAGCTTTCACCAGGATAAGTTTTGGACGATGCCTCATCATCGATGGGGAATAGGTGAGAATACTCACCGTCCATTGGCTCCATCGATTTACACTGCCAAGGCAATGTCTCGACAGCCTTTTGGTCCTTCTTGAGGGCTTCTTTAAAGTCCCTTGGGGATTTGTTCCCCGACCTTTCCAATATAAAAATATAACTTAACATGTTAAGGATCTTACACATCAGTTTTACCCAAAACAAATACTCGCAATACGTCCAAACATGCTAGGCACACTCAATTCACACATGCATGTCTCAAGTGGTAACTTTCGATTATGTTGAATGTTTCACCTCCAAACATCATGAAACTCAACATGCTACCTATAAACATTATTATTAATCATATAAGGGCTTCATAAGACAAAGACACACTTATAAGCACATATAGACATATAAGGCCTGACTAGTCGTCTAGCATCATTGTTGTCCCTTGACGTTTGGCTTCCAAATGACTTCAAGTCACTCATGCATACTTTAAAACACTTAATTAACATGTTAAAAATATTATAGGCACATGTGAGGCTCTATACACCTTAACTCATTTTAGGGGTGTTACATTATCCCCCAGTTGGGAATAATTCATCCTCAAATGACACTTAGAACACTTTAATCACAACAAGGACTTCAATGAACCATAGTGCAACTCATATTATTCATAAAGACATAAAATAGATGTCAATGCACCAAACTTAAAAGGAACACAAACTTCACACCATTTAGCACTCAATGCAACACAAGCAAGCAAAACCTTTATCACTCATTAATGCATCAAACACATAGGATCTTGGCATCTTCATAGGAGGAACATCCTTATCCCAAACATAAAATGGTCTTTACATATCAATTCTTTAAGAGCTCATTATTAAACCATATTTAATTCACACATAGGCAAATTCATCAACACTCAAGAACCTAATAAACACTCCTACTTCAATGCACATGGACTTGAGTTAAATAAATCAACATGGGTCTTCCTTAATTAGAACTACTTTCATGAAGGTCATACTCAACCATATCATTCTTAGTAGTAACCATGGAGGAATGTCTTTCTCCTAAACACGCTTAGATGTCTCGTGAGTTAATAGGAAAGCAATGCACAAAGGTCAATTTACCGTAAAAATGAGAATTTCTCAACCTTTAAACCTAGTATGCTCAAAATTTCTTCGTAGTGAAGTCAAAATGGTAATTTACATGACCCACATCACAAAAATAGGAATTCATTTCACATAATTTCAATCTCTAGCATAACATTAGCTCTCATTAATATGCATTATTTAGGGACAATCTTATAATTTATAAGCACACCCACAAATACAATAGCGAAAGACACCTTCACTTTTTAAAAGTCAGCCTACCTTCATGATTTCCAAACCATACAAGTCACATAGTTCCCAATAGACTCATCATTTTAATTTGGAGAATCAAATTTCCCATTATAAGGCTAAACCTTACCTATAAAAAATGACTACGAGCATAATTCTTACCTTATCTCGTGAAGTTAAATGCACAACTAACATAGCAATATGCACAATCAACATAATAAAATCATAATTTGATCAAAACTCCTTTTTCATGCAATTTAGAATCCTCAAAACATGTATAACATAGTGTCAACCAAGACATACCAAAATGTAGGGAGAAGATGCAACTCATACCTTAATGCAAAAATCCTATCATGAACAAGCTTCCAGGAACTGTTTTAGTTTCAAGTTCAAGTAAGAATAGAATGACAAGAGAGAAGTATCTACAACCTTACTACTAACTTCATCATCCCCAACTTAGGGTAAACCCAATTAAGAGAAACTTAACCCAACCTCAAGAGGATCATAGCTTAACAACCTTCTTATTCATCACTTAAAAGTGATTAACAACCTAAAAGGACTTACAGTAACTCAACATAGGAACACCAAAGGCATTCTTATCATCTATGCAAATTATCCCAAATCATAAAGTTAGGTCATACGATACAACCACATAAGGTTTCAAGTATACCATATACAACAAGAGTCATGAAAACCTTAGGGGAAACAATAGAGGAGACATAGGCATAAGGCCTCCTTGTTTTCTTTCAATATTACAGTAAGGTAACTTCTAGGTCAATCAAACCCACATCATCACCCTACAAAGATAAGCACACTACCTTCACTTCTAGGATCAAACTTATAAAAAAGACTCCAATCCAAACAAGGCAACTATGAAGAACCACACATATACAAAAGGGCGAAATTTGAACACTTTTAAACACATATACTTAAGCAACATTTGCATCCTTACACCTATGTGTAGGCAACATGCATCCTTTAGCTATTTACCACATTCTTCAAAGCATTTCAAGTTTAAACCATATCATATGACTATCATCATGCAAAGTCATATCGCAACACGCCAATCCAAATGAGACTCATTTTAACCATAACAACTTCTAACTTGTTTTAATTATATCATGACATACACTTCTCAACATAACAAGCCATTTCATATAGATCTCATATATAACCACAAAGGACATCATATAAACATGACATATCATTTCTCTAATTCACATACATAGACATAATTGGCATCACATCATCAAAGCATTCAAAATTCATCTTTACATAGACTTATCAAACCATAAAACCAAGATAAGTATCAAAAACTCACCTTTTTTTCCCTCAAGCATAGAGATACTATCTCATCCAAGTAATCACATCTAAAAGACTACAAGACAAGAAAATATAAGAGAGAGATCTTATAGAGTTACATTTCATGCGACGACATGAGAATGATGAAAAGGGGAAACTATGTCCTTCTATTGCCTCTCGCTCATAGATGTCTCGCGACTCATCATCGATGATCGAGACTTTAGTAGATGTGCAAATGTGATACTTTTGGAACCTAAAACCACTTTCATCAACCTCATGCTCTTATTCAACGTTTGTCACGAAGGGGGAACACCCCCTAGAAATACATGGCATATTTTACCTCTCGGAGGTCTTATAAAATCCTATAGTTATCATTCATCACATTTTCGTAGGTAAAATTAGTGGAAATTTAAAACATTCGTAGCACCTCATATTCTAGAACAACTACTTCCATTATATATAAAATATCATAATACATAGTTAAAGAGTCTTGTCTCTTTTTACCGTCCTAGACTCAACATCATTAGAGTTCATTAGGGACACGACCCTTATAACATAATTCAAGATTAAAATCTTAAAACACTTTACAGTAAACCATAACTTAGGAAAACATTGAACATAAGGATTCCTTTCCTTGAGCATTGGAATCACATAACAAGCTTCTCACCATTAAAGACATCCTTTAAGCATCCATAAGCTATACTTTGTGTAAAAAGGTAAAGAAGAATGGATTTAGTACAATAATGGAGTAAATATGGCAACCATGCAAAAATATGCATAAAAGGGAGATTTTTCTTGAAACCATTCTTTATGCCTTTTTGTGAAAACTTCATGAAACTTGACACATTAAGCATTATTTAACTTATATACTTCATTTCGGCATATACCATAATAATAATATCATATAAAATCACACATAGTATTTAATTCACATTTTTACCAATTCTACAATAAGCACATCCACATTACAGTGAGTTTCTATCCTTTACTGTGAACTTCTTTTCTCTAAGACATTAACCTCCCAAGTGACCCTCTAGTGATACTTGGTGAAATGCATCACCTTAAGGCCACAAGGTATTCATACATACAATCTACAAAATCAAAACACATATTATCATAGAAATATAGCACACCAAAAGACACATTCAAGTCAAGACTCTAATGACTTTACAGTAAGCTACATCAACTTGCACACATACTAACTTCACTTAACATAAACCATTGTAAGAACTTTCTCACAATAGCAATCCAAGTCTACTAGTGCAATGTATCTATGAAGCCTCATAATCCCACACATACTTAGTATTCCTATCATAAGAACACAATTATCAGAACATGTGCTTCACACATCAAACATAATACTATAGTAAACTACATGCATATTAAGTAGGACCTTTAATCATATAGTCAATAAGACGAACATTATGCATACAAGGATAAGACCACATCATATATACTCATACCATGCATCTTTATCACAATAAGTAGCCACTTCTACAATGTCATGCATAAGGAACATAAACATAGTCATATACAATTAACACCTTTCTAGAACTCCCTTTAAGAGCTACTTGTGCAAGGCATAGGTGAATTCCCATACCCCCACCTACAGTAAAAAAGTACCTTTGGGTTATCCTAGTTATGATCCTTGTCATTTACTTCCATTGTCCATTTTACTTTAGGGAAACTATAGCCTTAACTGACAGTAAGACCATAGGTGCTACATGGAATTTGGTGTTGTAGAGCCTTGAACAAAGGCAAGGAATTCTACTTAGCCAATTTACAAGATTTACACATGCTAGCATACTAAGTGAAACCATTTGTTAGATCCTATGTGGCAATTGTAGTTTATGGAACTTGGAGGTATATGTGCAAACCCACTTAATGCCAAATGGGGCATTATAGTTACCCACGATGGAAATATTATTCTATGTCATTTAGGCTATGAGGCTAACCACCTCATGAGGACTATAGTGACCTACCTAACTACAATGAGAAAGGAGACCTCTCAACTTCAAGTTCTCTCGGTGCTAAGCTAAGTTCCCCTTTACTAAAAATCATTTATTAACATTACTTTATAAAAACATAGATTTTAGGAGAGTTAACTTCTCATATGCTTAGCTCATAGGTCATATATGAGAGTTCATCAACCTAAATCATGTGAGAAACCCTTTCACACATACATAGCATATTCAAGAACCTATCTAGTTTACGATACACTTGAGCACACCTTTCAAGGCCCCTCCATTGACTAGATCATCATACATGTGTGTTAGTGTATATATATATGAGCAAACCTTTCACATAACACATTAAGGTCACACATGTTCATAGATTAATGTATTATTCTATTTAGTAGGAATCCTTTCATATAAGTAGATTAATACACTATTCACATTCATAAAGTAACCACGCATTCATATTAATGTACACAGAAATTCAAACTAAGGAACTATCCTATCAAGCCACACATGTGTAACGCATAGACAAGGTCCCATACCTTAGTGAATGATACTTCACATATAATGCTTCATATATGCATATCTTACATGCATAGTAGTATACATTAGTGAATATGAGAACAATCTTTCATTAGACACCATGAACCTATACTACCTTGTAAGCATGTATAATGTGTAAGTGTGTGTACATCGGTCAACATGATCATATGATAGCTATCAGTCAACATATTGAGTTAGCCACCCTCTTAAGACCACAATACACCTTCAAACATAGACCACACAACACGTAATAGCATAGGAGACAAGACAACATCAAATTACTTTGAAGACTCCTCACCTTAGTTATTCATACATTCATATAGGGGTACATAGGTAAGGGAACATCAACCATCACAATTCATCAGTAGAGGCACCTAAACCTATACCTAACATATATATACACATGCCTATACAATAGTTACACAACTTAGATCACAACTAGAATAAAAGACTAGAAATGAGACTCCACATTGGGTGATAATCAGCATCACATAATCATAACTCAATTTCCTTCAAGGCCATGATCACATCGTACATATATTTGCCATAAAGTAAACACCACCATCATAAGTGTACCATACCACACAATTCCATACAAGGCTTCATCAACTAAAAATACTATAGAAAAGTAGAGGGGAAAAGTCATTATTACCAATTCATCAACCTTTGATAATCATGTATCAATACACCTTTTCCATCAAATATTTAATTACAGGACAGTATCTAAATATACTTTAATATATATGAAATCATGCATAAGACACTACAATATCATGCTACTCACAAGTACAGTACATCACCAATACACTAGAGAGTAGAAAGACATAGATCATTAACCAATTTCACATGCCTTGATCATCAATGATAATTCATCAATAATTTAAATGTAGGGCAGTAGCTACAATTATATTTACATAAACGAATCCTACATTCATGCACTATATCATCAATTTTTAGTTAACATCATATATTTAACATTAGATAGGAAGTAGAGATCAAGTCTTCAAGTATAAATCCATATTGAACCAACATACTATAATCATAATTCAATAAACATGAAATCAGGATCACAAAGCTCACATATAGGCTAAATCGAGAGTTTGAAGGGAGCATGGGTTCATCATGCAATTGGATTGAAATTCACTTTAAAATCAACATATTAACATTAATTCATCATGAGGAAGCCTTTAATAAAATTATGACAATGAACCCATGGATATATTGAAGAAGGACAAGTTTTATCATATTTTCTCTTTGCAAACATTGGGAAGAACTCTCTAGATTGAAGATTAACTAGAGATGAAAGATCACCATACCTCATTCAAGAAGGAAACTATAAAATCCCAAAAATAACTAATGTGAACTAGATCCTAATATGTTTTTCATAATGGTATAAGGTCATAAATTTGTCTATAATGTGGTATTGAGGAATTTTCTAAGAGTTTAGGTGCATTGGAAGTCAAATGTAAAGGGACGACTAAGTCACTTATGTGACTCATATGTGGTTTTATGTGTTTATGTCTGCTTCATGAGGTTATAATGTCCTTAATTTAGTTATTATGGTGTATATAGGTTGTGTGTCAAGTTCATGATGTTTGGAGGTAAAACTTCCAAGAGCGTTAATGATGTTCGGAAGTTTTGCCTTTAAACGACCTCGTGTGTCAAAGCCTATATTGCCAAGTTTTACATTTTCTCTTTGGCTGAAATTCATTTGAGAGGTTCTAAACTCGCATAATATCATGTTTGGGTTGGAAACGTGTGGCAAAACATCTCCAAGGACCATCCAAGGGTTTTTGTGGAAGGACCCAAAGTTGGTGCCTAAGACTCCCCAACATAGCCTACGAACGGATGGAAATTGATGCCCAGTGGGCCAGTCAACACCCCGTTGGTGGTGTGTCATTGATTTAAACTTAGGATTGGGGGAGAGGAAGCAAAATACTAGCCTAATTCCCCAACCACGGACCAATAGGATGGTCTGTTGGTCAAGGGATGGTCTTTCGATTGGCAATCGTTTGTGGACTGCCTCCCTGCGCAGTTCACTATTAAATTGAGGGGTGAAGTTGTAAATTCACCCGACTTACATAAAAGAGAAAGGGTGGTTCATAAATGGTATTTTGGGTATTTTAAATATGTTTATAAGCCTAAAACACATAGAAGATTTCATTCTTTAAAATCAAAACCCAAATTCCTTTAGAAATTTCCCTAGAACTCCATTAGATCCAAAACTCAAGGAAGGGCTTGGATTGGAGAATTGAGTGGACATTCTTCATCAAACTGAAGAATTATATTCATTGAGGTATTGTTTTTGGTACCTAAAACTCTATTCACCAAGGATCCCAACTTTCAAAGATGTTTTCTAATGTTTACAAAGATGAATTGTCCAATTTCATGATCTATGCATGTGTTCTTCCATTAAAGGTTTTTAAGCATTGAATATGGATTGAATTGTTATTATTTAGATTATATTAACTCAATTAACCTATGAACCCATGAAATTGATGAACCCAATTTTATTGGCTAAGTTATGGGTTAAGTAATATTGATCTAATATTTATGAATTCTAGTGTAGTTTTCAACGGGCTATTGAATGATGTAATAATTGTATTAAATTGATATATAGGTTTTATTACATTGATTAATATATAATGAATTGACCTAGTTTCATTGATTATTGTTATAATTGCATTGAATTATTTCTTATGGCCATTGGTAAGGGCATTATGATATTGAATTGGATTGTTTAGCATTGGATTTGAGTGTTGAGGATTGAGTGGTGGTATGCTGCCCTAATTTCATTTATTTTATTATTATTAGACTTCAATTATGTTATTATTTGTATGGTCAACTTATTGTGGTGGTGTTATGTGCTTTAGTTGCAATTGATGTGGTCTTGTCGGCGTTACTTTATTTATTATAATGATCATGTCCTTGTCACAACTACTTGAAGTATTATTATGATTACGTGAAGTATGAAAATATCTACTTACATGATAAGTAATGTTAAAGTATATGTGTTCTTCAATTGATGGTAAGTAGATAATCATGTTAGACTAATAATATGGCCTTATGTGTATAGTCTTAGGGTTTATGCTTGGTTATTCCTACTTGACTATGTGAGTTTATGATGTTCATATTGATGATGATATGGATATAAGAGATTAAATGTGAATTTTCAAAGAAAGATGGCAATAACATAATCGGCAGAATTCTTGTTGATGTTGGGCATACTTCTTTTCAACCATTGACTAGTATCTTCAAATCTTGGGATGTGACATGCAAGTTGTCTGAACTCTTCCCCATATTGGTACTCAATACTACTCCAAAAATATAACTAGGTTATATGTTTGAGAACATAACTCATTTTGTAGTTTGAGATTATTACTCAAAAATATTTCTCTTAAAAGAGATGGTACTAAAAATTGCTCAAAACTCTTTAGGGAGTTGGTGTTTCCTCTCATCTTAAATGTAAAAACATTTACTCTTTGCAATACTTAGTTTCTATTTATTATTTTAAAGAAAATTAAACTTGACTCTAGTCTTCCTAAACTAAAGTTCTCACATCTTAAAACAAGTTTAAAGTTGTTATAAAAGACTTCTCAAAATAGGGTTCATGCAAAATTATGGGCATGAACTACTAAACTCAAGGGATCAATGATTTTTCTCATCTCAAGATTGTTCGACTCATAGGGTTTATGAGGAATTAGGGGCATGAAATACTCAACTCAAGGACATTAATGGGTAACATGTAGTATTCCTATGACTAGGAATATAATTTCAGAACGGTTAATTAGGTACTCAATACTCAAGACTTGAAGCCTCTCAAAGATACTTAATTTATGGAGTTCATGTGGAATTTATGGGGCATGAGAGACTTGACTCAAGGGTTCAAATAACAATTGGTGACTCATGTATACAACTCTTCTCAATCTCATATGTACTTCTGCAAAACTTAGCTCAAAATTCACAGTTGATCTCAAAGGTTATGGATTTCATGTGGAATTTATTGGGCATGAGCGACTTGACTCAAGGGTTCACATAACAATTGGTGACTCATGTATACAACTCTTCTCATTCTCATATGTACTTCTGCAAAACATAGCTCAAAATTGACAGTTGATCTCAAAGGATCAACAATTTAACTAAAAGACTTTATTAAACTCTACTCATAACTCTTTTTTGAATTTGAATTATAAATTCAAGAGTTATAATTCATCATATGAAGGATCTCGAGGATAATTTAGACTCATCAATACATTCCCCTCATTCACATACTCACCTACTCGAGTCTTGAAACTGGTTATTAGAAATTGTAGAAGATTCCTCAAAAGAACTCAAAGGAACTTTCTCAAAATTTTCAGAAGAACTCTCAAGAATTAATTCTTAACTCTACCTTAAATTTGAGTTATGAATTCAAGGTTATAATTGATGTATTGAATGATCTCTAGCTGTGTAGAAGTAGTTTAGAGTGGTTAGAACCAATAGGAAATAAAGGTACACTTTAAACGAATTTAGGCGGGTAAAATTGGGGAAAGAGGATGGGGGCAAGCAACCTTGGCGCGGGGAACCAGCCCCTAAACATCAGAGGCATCAACCGGGCGCACTGCAGCCGCCCCAACCCTCCCCTAGAAGCCACCAAATTTTTCTTCTTCAAGTTTTTGCTCCAATTTTCCTCGACTCGAATGGTTTCTTCGTAACATAGATAGATTTGAACACATAACATTATTTCATGAAAATCTACTCAAAAACAACTCTCAAACTTCAAACTTTTATCTCAAGAAATCATTGAAATCCTAACAAAACAAGATTTAGAATATAACTTCGAGAATACTTGTCAAGAAATCATTAAGAACTTAAATTTCTCAATATTTATTTATTGATTTGCAAAAGAAACTCATCATTGGTGTGTCAGTGAACGAAATCAACACTATGGAAGCTTACATACCTCCGAGAAGTAGGTTCTTGGTGGAATCATGAATTTTTTTAACGAACACTTACAACTTTTAACTGTTTCATGTCTTTTCTCTTCTTGAACTCTTCAAAATACCCTAAAAATATTTAGGAATAACTTAAAATGATTCCAGTCAGTTTAGATTCCCAAAACCTAACCAATAATGCTTAAATTCAATTGGGTAAGGAAACACCAAAATACTCCCCATATTTTAGAATGAATTTTCTTATTTGGATAGCCCAACTTCAAACGGCCATATCTTCCTCATATGAGATTAAAAATTAGCAAACTCAATGGTGTTGGAAAGAGGGTTCAAAGATCTTTCATTTGATATCTTATGAGTCTCTTTAGTCATCATGTCTTAAAAGTTATAGTTATTTGAAGTTGACAAAAAACTTTAAAAGAACTTATAAATGACTTGAATGAAATTTATTCTGAAAACCTAAGCGTACTTGGATTTATGAAAACTGATCCAAATCAGATTTGTCCCCAAACTATTACAAAATTAGTTTTAAGCTGATTGGGTAAGGAAAAGACTAAAGTACCATTCATATTTTTAGTAACTTTCCTTAATTGGATAGCCAACTTCAAACGAGTGCATCTCTCTCATACGAGCTCAAAATTAGCAAACTCGACGACGCTGAAAAGAGAATTCCAATACCTTTCATTTGTTATATTACGGATCTCCTAACTCATCCTTTGATAAAAGTTATGGTCACGTGAAGTTGACCGAAAACATAAAAGAACTAAGGAATAACTATATCTAGTGAAATGACCTTAACATTTAAGAAATTTTAAATTTCTCAGTAAAATATTACTCACAACGAAATGTGGTTCGAGTCATAATTAAAAAAATATATTCTGGGTATTATAGGCTATGAGTTTGGTTTGTTTGGCTCCTTTTCTAATGATTTCCCTATGATTAGTCACCGCAGGACATAGGGTTAGGTAAACACCACAGAGCTCATTTATAAATGATCAGAGGTGGTGCACGAGGTAGTAGGATGGTCCCCAAGATACTCGAGGTGTTCGTCATTAAAGTCATGTATGGTCAATGTCAGACATACCTATCAAGAACAAAAGAAGGTGTGAGGATAACCCTAAGAAAATCAATAAACTTTCAAAAAGAGGAGTGAAGATGACCTGTTCCATAAGCAAAAATAAATTGACATTAAAATATTTTTTGGTGCAATAAATTAACATTCAAATTGCTGAGGAAGTTTGTATATATTATAATTTTCATATAATTATTTGTATTATAAAGTATGTGATAGGGAAAACTTTTCAACATGAACCATCAACTGATAATAAAAGATATTCCAGTAAATCAACATCTGTTTGTGATGATACAACAATTGTGCAAAGAGATACTCTAACAGGAGTAGGATTAGATTTACATATCATTTACTATTAAATATTTTTTGTACAAGAAGTATCTCATCTGGAATGCTATTATTATTTTGGGTTTTGTTAAAAGGGTCTTTCAAAATTTTACAATTACTTTAGCTTATTTTTGAATAACTTGTGTTATGTATTTTGTAAAATCTTGTGTTGTTTATTTTTGAGCAACCGATGTAAGGAAGCAATGCATTATATATATATATATACACAAAAGAAAACCTTCAACCCGCCTATGTGGCACCACCACAACCAGAATTCCCTTTTAAATTTATTTATTTCCAAAAGTATCCTTCTCATTTCATAAAAAATTGCGACTTTTATGAACAGTTGTGACTTTAATGAACAGTTGTGACTTTAATGAATAGTTGTGACTTTTATGAAGAATTAGGACTTTTATAAAGATTTGTGACTTTCATTAAAAGTTGCGACTTTTATGAAGAGATGTGATTTTTCTGAAAGGTTGTGACCTTTCGGAAGGTTGCAACTTTTCCAAATAGGTGTAACCTTTCAGATAAGGTTTAATTAATAAACATTTGTGCACGGTACCCTTTGTTGTCTATAAATAAAGGGATTTCCTCTCACTTTTGAAACAATGAAAATTCTAAATCTCCTTCTCCTCCTCTTCTTCTTCTTCAAAACTAAATATTTATGTACTTTGTTCATATTCAGTGGCTCACTGTTGATTGCTTATGTTACAGATCTTGGTATAATTTATTTAGTCATTAAATTATGTTTATGTTAGTAAGGATAAATGTTAGGATGTAATAAATTTTACTTTCTTTAAATTATTAATTTTTTTTACCACGTAATAATTTTGTAAGTGAGATAATATAGTGTTTAAGTTTTAATAACTGATAAATTTAAAATATTATTTTATAAGTTATCTGATATAAAGTTTCCGCGTGAGGCGCGAATAATTTTACTAGTTTAATATATTTCTATATTGGACTAACTACTCACAGTGAATAATATGATGTTAAGTACTACCATTAGACTTTTACAAGGCTACACCATGTTAAAGAACTATTTTATAGTTAGTACACAAAGAACAACAATCACAAGTCTGTTAAATTTGACATTTGTCCAATCCTTTGTAGTTTAATTTTTTTGAGTCCCTAGTTTACTTCCATCATCTTATCTTCGTTTTCATTTAATTTCAGTTTCGAAGAATCCTTTTTGTCTTCAAACCTTTTAAATTTTCATTTAGTAGATTAATCAATTTCTTACCATCATTGAAAAATATTCATTAAGCATGATACCAACTTAGACAATTGAAAAACAGCATTTTCAAGCGATGGTCTAATCCATCTAAAATAGCCACATCCTTTATTTTTCTACAAAGTACATAACATTAATAAATTGAAATACTGCAACAACAATTTTGAACTTTATTTTTCGAATAGTTACAGAACTTTGTTTTTTGGTATCGAAAAAAATACAACTTGAGTTCAATGGAGTCCTCAAAATTTTCAGGCGATAATAATCATCACAATTAAAATGGACTTGCTCGATGTTCACTGAATTTTGTGACATATTTGACAGAAAATATGGATTGAGACGAGGAATGAAGAAAAGCGACAGGATAAAAAAGAAATAGAAAGATGTGAGAATAGCAATCGCAAAATTTTGGATTTAGGGTCTATAATATGAAAGGGATTTCTTTTAACATTGGGGCTTTTTATTTATTAAATAATTGTCATATTATATGGGAGAAGGGACCCATGCAACTCTTTTACATGTCTCCTAGACGACCTAGGCAAAGGATGCTTTAGTCGTTCAAATGTTGGCTGGTGCACATGTTCAATAGGTATAATTAGGGGTGCTGAAATTAAATGAGCCCAAATCTAGATAATTCCTTCAGAATTTTATGGGTTGGACTCAAGATAATTTGAATCGGGTCAATTTCAACTTATTCAAGTATTAAACCTTTTTAAGAGAATCTACAAGTTAACCCAATTTAATATCCAACTTCAACATGTTTTAGGAATCTTTATTTGCATTGATGTAATGTATGTTCTCCAATTAAAGATATCAATTAATGTCAATTTTATATCTTCTAGAATTTATCTATCCATTTGTAACTTGTTTTGTTACTTCCTTTAGTTGAAATTCAAATAGTGGTGCTAAAATTTAAGCAATTATATGTTAAAATAATAATATGACCCAACTCGATTTATAGCCCATTTGAGCCCAAAGTAAATTTTGACGGGTCATGACCCAATCTGATTTATATTTCAACTTATTTTAATATCTCTAATTTCAACTCAAACGCTCATTTAAAACATCTAGGTTTAATTAATGGATGAGGTATTTAAGTGAAATATGCTAACAATTTTAAGGTAAAACATATCATGACTTAAGCCCTAATTTAATAACCAGAGATGTTATTCTTATTATAACACCCCAAAAATTTCTAAGCTAAGGCCCGAACCATTCTTTAATATCCTGTAAAGTTGAATCGAGTGATTCTTAAATTACTCATATGCGTAAATGTCATTTATTTGATGTTCAAATGGATTTGGTTATGATTTAAGGCCATAAGAACCCCTTACCACAAAGTTGAGTCGGAATCTTCATTTCCGAATAAGTTTTGACAAAAGATTTTCCTTAGGTCAACTTCAAACTATCATATCTCCCAGCACATAATGAATTAGGTGGGCCTATGACCTACCAAACTAAAGGCCTATGAAATCTCTTTCTAACGTAATAAAGTTTGTCTTATTTCATGTTCGGAGTAAAATCTTATGACCATTTCCCAAAGACTATCAAACCATAATTTTCTGAGTCTGGATGACGAAGGCCATGGATTAAACGAAATTCCATTCTGCCAGGCCCTGTATAGAGTATTGGGGTCAATGTTTGCGACCCAAATCATACGGATCTAACCAAAGGGTTATAGGTGGATGATTTGAGGCAGAGAATATATATTTTAATCATTATTTGCTTCATATTTATTATTTATATTTGTCCTTTTTAACATCAATTTTATGGATTATGCTAAATAGTGTATTTTATTTATATAAATAGATTGGAATAAAGTTGAAGAAGTTTGAAGCTAAAACTAATTAAAGATGGAAGGTTAAAAAAGGAAATCAAGCAGGAAGCTTAATGGATAAATTTAATATAATAATATATAATATAGAAAGGGGAAAGATTTCTAATTGAAAATTGCTAATCAGTGAATACAAGTTTGTCAAGTGTCATCCTATGGAATAAGGAGCTGGGCACAAATCTGAGCTAAATCAAACGTGTTTTTAAGAGGAATTTGACTTCCGTATAGTTTTGGATTCCTAATTTGCTTTGGACTCAACTATTTTATTTAGGGTTTACTATATCTATAAATAGTTCATACAAATGATTATTGGAGGCATTCAAATAGATGGAATCTAGAGGAGGTACTTTTGAAGAGAAAGTCTTTAATATTTTATAGGGTTCTTTTCTTCTTCTTTTTTTCTTAGAGATAGTAGCTAAAGACCTTGTTTTGTGGTTATACCCACGTATTAAATGTTGAATATTCATGGAATTTCAAATTAATTATTGATTGTCATTATAAGTTACTTTTATTTCATGCTTTATTATTTTATGCTTGCGTACCATAAAATAAATCTAGTGTCTAATCTTGCATTGACCATAGGAAAGATTAGATAGACCAGGGAATATAGAGAGCTCGATCCACCCATTAAATTGAGGAGATTAGTGTTTAAGAGTGACGCCCGGAAAACGAACACCTTGCTTGGTTACAAAATAGGATGAAATATAAATGCTCGCCAGTTAGTCTATTTATTCGTGCTCAACGATGTAGTTAGATAGCTAACTAAGATAGGTGATGAGAGGTGTGTAACCCGGGATCATACTATCAACCTTATAAACGATTAATTTGACAACTAAAATTAGTTGAAGCGAATAATATGATACATGAAATTAAATATATGTTGCAGCCCTAGGATATTCTAACTTATTATTTAATTCCTAAATTCTTTTCTTTTGCCACTCTTAAATAAATAACTAGACTAGTATACTTTGATAAAATTAGTTAATCGACAAGTTTCTGGGTTCGATAATTTGATTCTTTTAATAGTCACTATATTACTCGTGCGATCATGTACACATGTGTGTGCAATTAAGAGCAACAAGTTTTTTGCGCTGCTGCCGGGGACATAGAAATTAATTCTTTTTCTAGGTTATACTTCTTCTTTTTATTTATTTATTTACTTTTTTTAGCATTTTTTTTTCAATTGTTTTTCTTTCATTAAATAATTTTATACTCTTATTGATATTGATAATTGGGATAAATCGTGGTTGGGTGATGAAGTCATTTATGTCATATATATGATTGTCAATATATTCCTTGGAGTGATTGTCCGAAACTTGATTCCCTTCCCCCGAACCCGTATTATAATTCTTGTGTTATTTGTGATGTTGATAGGGGCGATGAAGTGGAGAATGCAAAACAAGTTTCACTTATGGAATGTACGGACATGTTGGACAAAGTTAATTAATAAATCGCTCAACAAATGTTTGAATGTGTGGAAGGGAAAAAATTAGTCATGAAACTTGAAGATGCGCCTAATGCTATTCAATTAGAAATTACTGTCCTTGAAATTGCAGCCCAACAAACAGAAAGCTGTGAAGAAGCAAAGATAGTAAGCCAATCATGGCCACAAGAACAAACTCAACTTCTAAAATTTCAAGAGTATATCTGTGATAGTCTGACATACATGACAATCCCACTGATTGAAGGAAGAGTTGAGCTCACACAAGAAATAGATCAATATAACTCATATATTCATGACTTAGAGGCTAACTTGAAAAAAAGATCAAGGCGCCTAAAGTAAATTATCAATTGTCATGGATAATGACCAACTAGTGGAGCAAAAAGGGGGTTCAACCATTCAACTACACTTTATTCCTCAACATTGATGTTGAGAACGAATACAAAAGTGTGAATGTTGTACATAATGATACTTTAGAGTTGAGGGAATTTCAATCTCATTCAAAAAAAATTCAACAAAATTTAAACTAATAGATGAGTGTATTGATGAGGAAAAAGGCCCCTACATTCTAATGTTTTTTAGTCCATGCAGACAAAACAACATTCTTCACTTAAGGGCCAAGAAGTGCAAGATGCGACATATATTACTTGGTTCCTTTATCTGTATACCATCCCTCCTCCCCCCCCCCCCCCCCCGAAAGGAAAAAATATAGATGGAAAGTTAGGGCTAGAAATCATAAGTTCAAAGTTGGAAGATAAATGTGTTTGTGTCGTGCCACGATGTTAAATTAAGCGCTTATTGGGAGGCAACCCAATTTATAGTGTAACTTCATATTTATTAATTTTTTATTTTTTTAGTATTATTTGTTGTGATGTTTTTACAGGTTATGGAGAATTCTGACTATCTAAAATTTGAAGCTAAAGAGCACGTTGGAACTTAAGTGTGAGGCGCGTACGACCCTTGAGGAAAATAAATACAACATGCTACTAGCTAGGTCTAAAGGCCTCAGGGAGTTTTCCTAACCCATGTTTTAAGTTTTATTTAATTCTTTGGGGACATAGCATCTTTTTAAGTGTGGGTTGGAGGAATGAATTTCTAGTTTTTATTATTTTATTGAGTCTTTTATTTTTTAGAGAGGTTTCTTGGCTTTTGTTTTCTTTTCTTTTCCTGAGGATAGTCCCTTTTGAACCGAGTTTCTTTTATTTCTTTTTTTTTTGGAAGAATTATTTTTGATTTTATAATTTAAAGAAAAGAAAAGACCTTTTTAAGTGGTGTGATACTTGCTACTTAGGTCTTATTTTTTAGTAGTACTTTCTTGTGAATGCTTGATAAAAAAAATAAATTACACTCTTTGACACCTAAGCTCATGATTGTGACTTGTTTGTTATGATCCTATCTTTTTTAGAAGTGAAATTGATCCACCTTGATTGATACTTGTGTCATGTGTTGTCAACTTTTATTTATTCCATGTTTTGCATCTTAGTCTAAAACTTGTCATGCATGTTATTTAAGCGAAATAAAAAGTGATGCTTTGTTTAGGAGATAATTATAGACATTCTTCGATTTGTCTGAAAATTTTAACCTTTTAAGATATTATATCACTAGTTATCCCTTTTGAGTTTATAGCCTTTTGTTGGTAGCCATATTTTGCTCTTGACTATTTTGTTGAATCCCTAGTTTTTGCACCTTGATTCCTTGAGCATTATAACATAAAATTATAATAATAATCAATTCTGAGAAAAGGGATGGATGAATGAAAATGTAATCAAGAATAGCTACAAAGTGCTTAAAAGCCCTCTTTGAAGGAATGTGATGTAAAAAAACAGGTTACCCTGATGATAACCCTGGTCTTTTCATGGATATCGTGCACCTTAACACATGTAAAATACATAAGTTGAGGTTGTCTATTATGAAGGAAAACTTAAAGAAGAAAAGAGATTTGAGCATTCTTGAGATGATGAGAATTAATTGTAAAATAATTGTTGAAGAGAGGGCTGAAAATAAAAATAAGAAAATAATGGGTGATGAAGCATAAAAATGCAAAGTGCTTAAGGAAGTGTAATTAACTATTATATAGTTTTCTACCTGTCCCTAGCCTATATTACAACCCGTTAATGTCCTATTTGATTCTATTCTGGTATACTTAATTAGTGGTGGTGTATATAATGGGCAAGCCTATGGTTCTTTCTGTATACATGTGAATTTTATTTGTGAGTATGAGAGTTGTTCTTGATATGAAGTTCTTAATTTATATTCAACTTTTTTGAATTGAGTGTGTTGACTATTTCTTTTTGTGATGGCACTTGTTTCATCATTGATAGGTGATTTTATTAGCTTTAATTGATGACAGTAGGTGAACACGTTAAAATTTGATGAGTTCAAAGAATATCCTTGAGGTTATGAGGTGAGAGGTTTTTTTGTTTGTTTAATGTCTTGCATAATAATTGAGAATTGTATTTGATATTTTGAAATTGGTACAAGACCTAATTTTTTGTATTAACCAAAGTGATGACATTCCTATTTTGATTTATTTAAGATGACATTGCTCAGGGAGAAGCAAAAATTTAAGTGTGGGTGATGCTGCGAGGGCAAAACCATATATTTTAATCATTATTTGTCTCATATTTATTATGCATATTTGTCCTTTTTGAGCATAAAATTTATGGATTGTGCTAAATAATTTATTTTATTTATAGGAATAAATTGGCATAAAGTTTAAGAAGTTCGGAGCTAAAACGAATTAAAAATAGAAGGTTGAAGAGCAGACAACTTAATGGATTAAATTTAATATAATAATATATATTATAGGATGAGAAAAGAGAGCAAATTTCAAATTGCAAATTTCTAATCAGTGCATAGGAAGTTTGTCACGTGTCATCCTATGGAACAGGGAGCTGCGCACAAATCCGAGCTAAAGCAAACGGGTTTTGACGAGGAATTCGACTTTCGTATAGTTTTGTATTTCTAATTTGCTTTGGACTCAATTATTTTATTTAGGATTTACTACATCTATAAATAGTTCATACAAATAATTATTGGAGACATTCAGATGGAGGAAATTTAGAAGAGGTACTTTGAAAGAGAAATTCATCATTACTTTTTAGAGTTCTTTTCTTCTTGTTGTTTTCTTAGAGATCAGTAGCTAAAGTTCTTTTTCTGGGACTGTAGCTATGGATTGAATGTTGATTATAATGGCATTTTAAGTAAATTCTTGGTCATAAACATAAGTTACTTTTATATTCTTCTTACTATTATATGCATGTGCACCATAAAATAAATCTAGTGTCTAATGTTGAATTGACCATAGGTGAGATTAGATTTACCAGGGAATATAGAGAGCATAGTCCACCCATTCAATTGAGGAGATTACTGTTCAAGAGTGACGCCCAAAAAACAAACACCTTGCTTGGTTACAAAATCCTCCCTCCGTCCCATTTTATGTGGCAACATTTGACCGGGTACGAAATTTAAGAAATAATGAAGACTTTGAAATGCTTACCAAATTACCCTTCAGAAAAAGTAAATTCACTTTTCTCTCTCCTCATAAATATATTAGAGTACTATATTTTAAATTTAGTGGGACCAACACGAGTAAAAGGGGAATTGTACCTTAAAATACTTACTATATAAGAGAATGTGACATTCTTTTTGGGACTAACCAAAACGGAAATAATACCATACAAAATGGGACGGAGGGAGTAGGATGAAATATAAATGCTCACCAGTCAGTCTTTTTATCCCCGCTTAATGATGTAGTTAGATAGCTAAATGGGTAGGCGACGAGAGCTTTGTAACCCAATAATATGATAAATTAAATCCAATATATGCTGCAACACTGGATTTTCCAATTTATTATTTAATTCATACATTCTTTCTTTTGCATACTCTTAAATAAAAAATTAGACTAGTACAATTTTGTAAAAATATTAAATTGAAAAGTCCTTTGAGTTCGATAATTTGGTTCTTTTACGAGTCACTATATTACTTTGCGACCACATACACTTGCGTGTGCGATTGGGAGAAACAGTGGACCTACTGGCCAATGTTTGGACACGTAAATGGAATTTTGAGGCTTAAAACACAATGTAGAATCCAAGAACGGGATCTACGGTCCATGGGTCAGACCATGACACGTAGGTGGTCCATAGATATAATTTGATAGCTTGTAAAGAGGGGTAATTTAATATTTTCCCGCCCTCTCTAATCCTAACCAATGACTTTATTTTAACCTAATTAAGGTCTAAATAGTGTCACCATATTATTTTATATTTTCTTTAGACTTCAAAGACTTAGAGCAAGGATTCAAGAGGAGAAAATGTAGGGATTTTTATCGTTCTTCAAATTTCATTGATTTCTCCAAAAACATTTTTCTTCTCAAGCATGTAAGGCTATCATAGTGATTGACTTAGTTTGTCCACTAAATAATAATCTAAGGTTACATCTTTAGTTTTGATAATTATTGAGATGAGTTTGTTGTTAAATTATGAGTTTTTATTCCAAATTTTTGAGTTGATATATATAATATCTATTGACCTTTTTGACTTGATTATTCATGTCTATTTTTCAGCATGAACCCTATATTTTAATATATTCGGTGAGTTATTCATGATAATATTTTAGTCGAATAATTATCTCAAACTGATTTTCTAAAGTACAAAGAGGCATTCCGAATAAAGAATAAGGGAATTATTGACTCCCAAATTTATTAATTTTAAAGTGAGAAAAGATAAACTTTGATTTCTAAACAAGTAATGAGTTTAGAGTTAATCAGAGCAGTTGCCTGTTTAAGAGGATCGTTGAGCAACTATCTCATACTACAGAAAGAGTAATGTTTTTATACATTGGGCATAGATAAATATTATTGGGAGTAGTATTGAGCAGAGTTCAGAAACTCACAGCCCCCCATAAATCGAGTCTTGAGTCATAACTTAATGGATCCACTTAATTGAGGTGTTTTATATTACGAAATGATATAAGATTGTTTTGACAACGTGGACAAGACAATGTATTATCATTTAGCTCATAGTGATGGTTTCCAATTAGAGAATCTCCCAATAGAGTTAAAGTGTATTTTTATACATCACTTACTATGCTAAAATTCAGAGAATGGGAAAGTATTTATGTATTGCCTTAACGATTTCACTTCCTTATTTCTTTACATTCAGTTTAGTATATATCTAATCTATTGCAACCCTTTCTTTTAGTTGTTTTCTATGTAGCTATATTAAATACTCGGACAATTTATGTATTGATTTCATTTGACCTATATCTTTTATGATGCATATATAGGTGTTTATGATCATAAATGGGTGTTTTGTTGAGATCATTTGGCGCTTCAGAAAACATTGATGAGCATCCTTGCTTTTTGGAGGATTTCCCCTTTTACTTTCATGTTACTATTGAGTTGCCATGAGTTTTGTCCAAACTTCTATCCTTGTATTAGAGGTTTCATAGATAGTTTGTGTAGATGAGTTTCTCAGTATTTCCCTTTAGTTTGCGCAAATTTCATTTGGATTTGATCCATCATTATCTAGTGCACTTGCACCGAGAAATAGGAATGATCAGAGGAATAAATGTTCTAAAAAGAGCTCAAGGTACTTAGTCACTTGATAGTCTGGCAAAAAGGCTTCGAAGCCCACCTTGTGCTAAGTGTGGTAGAACCTATCCAGGAAAATATCGTGATGGATCCAATGGCTACTTCAAGTGTGTTAAGATGGTTAATGTCATGAGAGAGTGCCCTAAGAATATACATGGTAATGGGGGAAACAAAGCCCAATCTTCTGCAGTGGCTCCAACATATAGAGCCACTCAAAAGAGAAGAATATTTGTATGGTATGGATAGTTTCAAGAATAAGAAACTCATCAGGTGTTGTCATTTGTTTCCTTAATGTCCATTATGATGATGTATATGTACTAGTTGATCTTAGTGAGAGTTTATCTTTCCTGATTCCTTATATGATATGATGTTTGTTATGTCCCCCCAAAAATAATGTAGGCCTTTCAGTGGTTCCACGCATGTTGGTGAGTCTATTCTACCAGAGAAAGTCTATCGTGATTGTACTATCTTTGTTTATAACTAAGACATCATGTCTAACTTAGTTTATCTAAATATGGTGGACTTTGTTGTTTATCAGGTATGGACAAGCTTCATGTTTGTTATGCCTCAATCAGTTGTATAACTTGAGTAGTAAAGTTTAGATTTCCTAATGACCCAGTTTTATAGTGGAGGAGTAGTTCGGCAGTTCCTAAGGGTCGTTTCATTCCATACCTTAAGGAAAAAATGTTAATCTCTAAGACATGTATTTATCACTTAGTTGAAGTCAACGACTTTAGTGTTAAGACACAAACTATTTAATTAGATTTAGTTTTGAGTGAGTTCCCAGAGGTACTTTTTGATGATCTTCTTCGTATCTCTCCTGCAAGAAATACACTTTGAAATAGATATCTGCACTAATACTCGATCTATTTCCATTTCGCCATATAGAATGGTTCCACCTGAGTCAAAAGTGCATTTGTAAGAACTTTTAGATAAGAGTTTCATCCAACCGAGTGTCTCACCTTAGGGTGCTACAATTTTATTCGTGAGAGAGAAATTGTTCCCTTAGGATGTGTATCGAATATCGCCAATTTAACAAGGTTACCATAAAGAATAAATATCCCCTTTTTATAATTGATGAAATTTTTGACCAACTTCAAGGTGCCACTTGTTTCTCTAAGATAGACCTTTGATCCGGCTATTATCAGTTGAAAGTGGGAGAAAGTGACATCCAGAAGACAACATTTAGGAATCGTTATGGTCATTATAAGTTCCTTGTTATGTCATTTTATTTGACTCACACTCTTGCAAGATTCATGGATCTCATGAACAAAGTATTGAAGAAGTATTAGGATATGTTTATTATTGTATTCATCGACAACATCTTGATCTACTCGATGAATGAGAATGATCTTTCCAATCATCTCAAGATAGTCTTTAAACTCTTAAAGATCGAGAGTTACATGCAAAGTTATCTATTTGTGAGTTCTGGATTGAATATGTGCAGTTATTAGGCCACACTATGTATGGTGAAGGTGTTCGAGTTTCATTAAGAAGATTGAATCAATGTAGAACATGCCTAGACCCACGTCTCCAACTGACATAATGAGCTTCTTGGGATAGGCTGGTTACAACAGAAGATTCATCGAGGGGTTTTATCTATTTCATAAGGTTTACTAAGTTTACTAAAAAAATAACAATGGTACAAAGCTTGTAACAAAATCTTTCAAGAATAAAAAACTCAGTTAACTTCTGCTCTAATGTTGACCCTACAAGAGGGTACAAAAGGTTTTATTTTCTATTGTGATGCTCCCCGGGTGGGACTTGGTTGTGTGTGGATGCATAAATGTATGGTTATAGCCTATGCCATCTGAAAGCTTAAGATTCATGAGAGAAACTAACTGACTCATGATCTCGAGTTGGCATTAGTATTTTTCTCTAAAGATATGGAGCCATTACATCCTTGTCTTTCATGTAGATCTGTTCACAAACCACAAGAGTCTCCAATATGTTTTTAGCCAACAAAGGAGGTTGTAAGAGTCACTCAACCATTACAACATTAGTATCCTCTATCAATGAGGTAATAACAATGTTGTTGCTGATTTTCTGAGAATGTTGTCCATGGGAAGTACTGCTAATATTAAAAAAAAAGAATGTATTGGCTAAGAAATTTCATAGACTTTCACATTTGGGAGTTCGTTTGTTGGATTCAAATAAAGGTGGACTTGTGATGAATGCGGTTCAATAACCGTTAGGGATAGAATTGAAGGATAAATAAAAAAAATAGCACCTCTAATTTGAACTAAAGGTAAATGTTTATAAGCAAATGTTTATGACTTTGTAACAAGGGGAGATATTTTTAAGATATCAAGGTAGATTGTGTGTTCCATAAGTGGATGAGCTCCAAGTGAGGATCATGGTGGAAGCTCATAGTTCTAGATATTCGTTTCATCCAGGTTCCACAAAGATATCTCATTACTTGAGAGAAGTCTTTTTATGGAATACTATTGTAGGGGTGGATTGCAAATTTTGTAGCTAAGTGTCCAAATTGCTAGAGGGTCAAGGAATAAATCCGAGGTCATGTGATGTGGCTCAAATTATAAGACTTTGGGAATGGAAGTGGAAGATGATAAATATGGACTTCATCTATGGTTTATTACTATCTTGAAGGCAACATTATTTTACTTGGGTTATTGTAGACCGAATGACTAAATCAACACAGTTTTTGCTGGTAAAGACTATAATTCAACAGAAGATTATGTGAGTTATTATCCACGAGATAGTATGACTTCATGTAGCCCCTTTATCCATCATTTCAAATAGGGTGTGAAATTTACCTTTCAGTTTTGGAAGTCATTTCATAAAGATTTGGGTTCAAAGGTAAACCTTAGTATTGTTTTTCATCCTCAAACGGATGGGTAAGCAGAGTGTACTTTTTAGTCATTAGATTATATGTTGAGAGCATTTGAATTGAATTTCAAAGGGAATTGGGATGACCAATTGCCTATTACAGAGTTTGCATACAGTAATAACTATCAATAGAGTACATAAATAACTCCTTATGAGGCTCTTTATTGGGAGTAGGTGTAGGGATCCCATTTGTTTGTTTAAGGTTCGTGAAGCTGCATTGATATCAAGCCATGGAGAAGGTTAAAATACTATAAGAGAGGTTGAAAACTAGGCAAAGCTGTCAAAAATCCTATACAAATGTTATTTAAGAGATTTGGAGTTTGATATTGATGATTGGATCTCTTCTAAGGTTTCACCTATGAAGGGTGTTATGAGATTAGTAAAAGGAAAAGTGCAGTACCCAATAAATTGGTCATTAAAGAATATCCGAGAGAGTTGAAATGGTGACTTATGAGTTAAAGTTACCATTAAAGATAGTAGGAGTCCATGCGTTCTTTCACATATCTATGCTAAACAAGTTTTTGGAAAATGCTTCACTTATTTTCCCTATCGAGAATATCGGTATCAAGGAAAACCTATATTATGAGAAGATTCTCTTCGAAATCCTTTATCACTAGGTTTTCAAGTTAAGAACAAAAAAGGTTGCATCAGCAAAAGTCTTATGGAGAAATCGGTCTATTGAGGAGGCTATCTGGGAGGTCGAGGAAGATATGAATAAGAGACACCCTCATCATTTTTACTACGAGTTAGTTCCATTCAAAGGTACTAACTCGTCCTAATGTACTAGTTCAATTCAATTCCTCCTTCATTGATTTCAGTTTATGAGTTATATGTGTATTTTTGCACTAATTTAGATGTTAAACATTTCCGTACCCATTCCATGTTATGTTCATCCATCGTTCGAGCATGAGAGATACCAAAGGGGAGATATTCATTACAAGAAATTAGACTTTTAACAACAACTTCTTAACTAAGGAATGTGAATCCTATCGTTATAGATGTACTTTTAGCGACTAGCATTTTCCGGTGTAGAAGTTAATTTTTAGTTCAGCAATAAACAAAGGCTAATATTTATACTTAGAAAGTAATAATATCCCTTTTTCAAAGCTAAATATACTAAACTAAGGCTTAATTTTTTCCGTCAAATATATCCCAAACCTCTGCCTCAAAAATAAGAAACCCTAGACTCCACCACATCTCTCCAAAAATGAATAATGTTGTTTTCTCTTTGTTCTTCATACGATTACATAACACAATCACTGCAAGTATGAATGAAATTTGAACCTAGTCTTCAGATCCAATTAGTGGCATTAGGGGTTTCAAATGGGCAGGTTGAGTTGAAATTGTTGGTATTAAAATGGTTTGAAATACAAATCGGGTTGGGTCTTGACCCGCCCAAGTTTACTTTGGGCTCAAATGGAATAAAAATGAGTTTGATCGTGAGCCACTCAATTTAACCCGATTAATCTCAATAATTTTAATATGGTGATATTTAACTTACATAATCACAATTTGAGTTTAAACTTAAGAATTTCTTTTTTAAAAAATAACAAATGGATAGATAAATCCTAAAAGATGTTAAATAGATAATAATTCATACCTTTAATATAGAAACATATTTTAATAAAGAGATATTAAAATAGGTTGAAATTGGAGAATGAATTGCGCTCAATTGAGAATTCTCTTAAAATGGGTTAAGCTTGAATATGTTGAGATTGAACCCAATCCAAATTATCTGAGCCCAACCCTTAAAATTCTGAACAAGTTAGGCGGATTACCTATGTTTGAGTTCATTTTTGACACCACTATGTGTTATCATACTTAGGACTAGAAAAATAAGTCTCCTATAGGTGTTAAGATTGCAAGTTTTAGAGTCTACCGAAAACATTCTTGGTTCACTTTTATTTTTCATTTAATTTCATCTATTTATTATTTAAAATATATTCTGTTGCAGTAGTTCCTAAGACGCTCAGTAACTTTGTTTTTTTTTTACTGTGTCAAATATTTTTATTTTGCTTCGAGATTTGTGTGGTTAGAATTAAGCGTGCATTTAAAAAAACATTTTGTTTGGTTTATGAATGTTGTTATTTATATATATGAGGCTATGATGATAGTGTCTTCCCTTCTTCTTTTAAACAACTCAATATGGCAAGAAAATAGAGGGACTGTATAGTAAAAGTGTGTCTCTGAGATTTTGAGCATAGGTTGAGGAGGTACTTGTGCATTATCCCATTTTAAAATGATTTTGCAGACCTTTTTGAGTTATGTTTATTGAACACCATATTATGGCTAAATAAATATATGTACAGAAATATTTTATTTTTACAAAAGAAAAGATGAAATGACGCTATTTTATAATATCCTTCAAGTGTGTATGAAGGTCTATGACTAAGACTCTTTGATGAAAATAATGCTGAACTTAAAAGAGCTTAAAGTTCTGCTAAGTTTTGCTTTTGTATGTGCCTTGAATTGCTTTGTCTATCATCTTTTCGAGAATAACTTTGAGAGAAAACTAACCATGATGTAAGTATTTTATCATAAAATATTTTCACGTTCTTTATTTTTTGTGTGTAAATTAATATAACAGGCTTAAACAGAAGGAAAGGTCATCGTGTATTTTCGAGTAGCTGGGCACATAGAATAATAAAATATCTATGCATATCATGTTAAACCATAGCTAATAGGAGTTAGATTTTTTTTAGAGTTTTTCCCTATCTCCCTGGATTAGGTAATGTAAAAATTTGCATGGTTCTGATTGTGTCTTCTAGATCTCTAGTCTTCTAACAATTTGTCATTGTAGTGTTAGTATATGATTTTATAGAGAACATACAGTAGTTCCATCACCCTATGAGACTTTAAAATTTGAATAATTTAGAACGATTATATTTTGTCAGAGTTAGAGAGATATTTGCATGCTTTGATGTACATTTGAAAGCATGTGATTCAATGTTCTTGGTTCGGTAAATTGGATCATTAAATATTCTGATTTATCGTCGTAATATTTATCTTATAAGAGTGAGCTTTAAGTAAATTTTTATTTGTCCTGTTTTTGTTTAGGCTAGGTAGTGTGAAAAGTTTATTTGGTTTGTGTCTTCTGAAGCTCTAATTTAGGTATTCTTTAACTATTATGTATAAAATGGACATGTCAATCATGTTGTTACTATGTGATTTGAAGATAACTGATTGAAATTATTTAGTGTAAGTCAGCTTCTGAAAATAGTGATACATAGATTGTAGAGAGATTTGTGATTAATTTTGTTGAAGACTTTTGTTATTAATATTAGGATATTATTGGATAGAATGGATCTACATGATCCATACAGTTGGACTGTCAAATAGTTTTTGATTGAATCTCTGTTATTATTAAAGAGGTAGCTCTTACAACATTGATTTAGAATGGACAAAATTTTAATACAAGGATCTGGATAATATTTTCCGATCAAATTTTTAATCATTATCACGCTATTTGTTTTTGTCTTGCCCCCTTCGGTATACTTTGCACCATTTCCTTGTTACTTACTATAATTGCTTCATTGTCTCCTTGTTCTCCATATCAGTTGATGCGAGGGTCTTTGTGTATGAAATATATGTAATTTCTTTGCTTTTTGATTTAACTAATGCTCTGGTTTTACTTTCATTTACTCACACTAATGATAGTATTTGTTTTTCTTTCACACAAGTGAAAAGCATGAAAGATACAGTGATTGGGTGTACCTTTTTTATCACTTGACGCTAAGGTGGAGGACTGAAATTAGTGTGTATCTTGTTCTTGTTGGAGGGTGTTTGATGTTTACATATGTACAATATACAATAAAGTTAGAAACTAACGATCGGGGATGTCATACTTCTTTTATAATCAATAATCAAGTTTCTATAGAAATTTACTATTTTGTATAATTTTTGTAATTTTTAATATATTATATGTAAATGACTGAATGCATTTAATAAGATAAGTTATAAGTTTGTTCTTATATAATAGAATTGTAACGATGGGACTGTGTAATAGCTAAATATGAATTATCGAAGGGAAAATAAACAAGTATCAAAAGAAATATTCATTGCTAAAAGAAACTAAAACGACCGGAATTTTTATTTAGAAAATTAGAGAGTGAAACAATTACACTTGGTATTTTGTTCTTAAATTTTCTCTCAAGTTTTGAAAGGGTTTGGAATCATGAAGAAATAAGTTGTTCTTCCAATTTTGGAAGTGAGTCTTCTGCATTTACCTTCCTTTGCTACTCTTAAGGTTTAATATCTTATACCAACTTTATTCGTTTATCATTTTAAGTATATTTGATTATTACTTGATGTGTGGCAAAAAACCCCATTCTTGGGGTATAATTTAGCAATTATGGGTTGATTAATTTGTTTGGTCTTGCTTGTTTGTAGCTTAGATTGCATTTTAATGGTGATTTCACCTAGTGGTTGTGGTTTAATCAAATAAGTTTGTAGTTGCACATACAAAATCACCCATGTGTTTTCGGCTTGCTCGAGTAATAGTTGGTGAAACTAAGACCACTAGACTGATCTCCTAAAGAGAGGGTAAACATAATGTTCAGTCGAAAGAGCGAGTGTGGAAAAGGCGTAGGATGGATAGTTTAGACGAGTGGATATGGGGTAAGTTTCTCGAAAGGAAACTTGATTTCACATAAAGCTTAGCATAGTCATTATTGTCTTGCGAAATTAGCTACCGAAATCATGAACCCACCATTTTTATATTCGCATATAGCGATCACACCCCAAGAACTCTCTCCCATACTTAATTGTCCCTTTAATTTTTGTTTTTTTAGTACTCGTGATAAAAATCGTTTTCGATATTTGACACTTTGGTGTCACAAATTAAATTTGTTTTGTTTTAATATTCAAAAATGTCTTAAACTATAACATTTAGAATAGAATTATAAGTAGCTACTATTTTCACTACCACTCCCTAGGGACACGACCCCAACCCTTGGTTAAGTTACTAAACTAGCTTTGATTCGTAGACACTTAGAATGTAGGCTAGTGTTGTCAATCACGAGCTGCAAAAAAATGTCAAAGTACCAAAATGGCGCCGCTGTCAGGGAGTGGTGTCATGTGAAAATGTAGTTACTTATAGTTTTTAGTTCTTTGTAGCATAGTTTCTACTAATTTCACTATTAGTTTTGTTTCGCTTTTGTATTTTATATTGTGCATGCATGTCCTCCAAGAATGAAAGAGGGTATGGCTAGCAAGCCAATTGATATAGATCAATAAGCTGAATAATGACCTCACTCTAGGTGCACTAGTATCTCAACTGAATGACTTGATCACAAATATATCTGACGTGTAAAACCAGTGGAACTGCAAAGAGTGTTATATACCTCCCCATGTGAGAAAAAGCTCTAGAGAACATGAAAAGATTCGTGTTGAGGACACGCTTAAAATCATTCTCTAAAAGGCCATCGATCAAGATCGAGTTTTGGACTAAATGAGAGAGAGTATTAAAGCATTAAAAAACCTTATCAGATCTCAATCTATATCCATTCAGCACATCGATCACTCCTAATGTTCACTAGGCCTCAGCTCGACCCAAACAATATATTGGGGTTACCTACTGATACTAGGCCTAACTCCCTCATCATAGAGTAAGGTAGGACCATGGAGCCACGATTCAAAATAAGACGGTTTTTGGGAGGTAACCCAAGGTTTAACTTAGGATTTTACTTTATTAAATAATGGTGTACTAGTGTTGCAGGTTAGAATGAGGAAAACTTGGGAACGCTTAAGTTGGCAAACAAAGAATCCATTTCGCGTGACGCTAACCAGGTTGGCGAGCCTTTTTGAAATCTGTCATTTGGCTAAATGAAATGGTATTATCGAGCTTGTAAAACTCGGTGAGATTAAAAGTACTTGGCGCTTCGCCAAATGTATTGGCATACCATAGGAATACCACAAATCTCACGCCTAGAAAATTGAAGAACTTGAGTAAAGGGCGAGACAAATACCACTTGGAGTTATAACTTACTTCACCGAATGGATGAGAACTGAATTGTTATATAAGGGGAAAAAGTTAAATTTTCTGAAAACTCCATTTTCCCTCATCCTAACTTACATAAGTAGCACATATTCCTCGATTTTTGATAAAAATTAGTATTTCTAGTAAGATAATAGTTCTTGGGGTTGGATTACATTGATGCCTAGCACATCATTATAATCTAATACAACACCAAAGGTTAGTAATCAAACCCATCAATTATTTTATCAAAATTTGTTCTCAATTAAAAAATTTTATAGTGCCAAATCTTTGCTAAGTCTTTTAGTTAATGGGATATCATATATTGTCGATCATCACTTGATATATCCTGCGTAGGTCGTAAATCCGTCTCGACTGTGCTTGGAGCCAAACATTAATGTGTTGGGATTGTGGAAGTTTTGTGGGACTTCATAAAAATTGATGTTGAAAAGGTTTGAATAGCATTATCGGGGGTTGAGGTGTCAAATTTGAATGAATGCAGTAAAAATAAGCACGTTGGGTTGTTTGACGAGCTGAGTGTAGCTCACCGAACTGCATGACCGTTTGCCTTAATATCAACATTTTGCCTTTGATTGAATGTTTTATGCATTGGCCAAATTAAAACGTTACAAATTAGCTTGATGAAGTGACTCTACAGTTAGAACCTCTTTTGCCCCCTTTCTAAATTATTGCCTAAGTTGTTAATCGAAGTTTTTACAGAAATGACTAGACCAAACGTTGTAGGAAGATATGAACCACCCAGGAACGTAAGAGCACATGAGTTTAAAGACGAGCAAAAGAGAGAGGAGCTAGCCAGATAGATAATATACACCAAGGAAGTCAGGGCCAAAAAATAAATTCCTATCGACGTTAAGGTGCCTCCATGGGCTCGAGGGTTCATTAATGTTAAACATGCCTTCAGGGCAGGTCAAGAGATAGACAGAAAGAGTACAACTTATATTGTTGCAGAAGCTAAGGGAAACAAAAAGGATGAAGAACAGGATGATCATGCTTTGGGGGCCATTGTCGAGTTCCAGGCGGATCCATTAGGAATTGATGCCTAGATAGGAGGAGAGGCTGCATAGACAGGACCTTTCTTTACCCCTCTCTTTCTCTTACCTTTATTAAATTCTAGATATTGTCATTATTTGAATTTGAGGGAAAATGTTTTTTAGTTGTGATGGTGTGAGACCCACCTTGTTTTGTTGTGCATAATTTTTGTGTGTTTTGAGATTTATCTGAGTTGTCTATTTTTAAATTTGTGTTTTTAATTCTGTTTTTTGTGTATTGTTTGAGCTTATAGATTTCTTTTGGGGTAATAATATCAAAATAATTCTGACCCTTAAGAAAAAATTTAGCTTTAAAAAATTTTGCCACCTCTTGTGTTGAAAGTCGTTGTTCTTGTATATATTTAAGTCTCAATTTCGATCACTATCGATGACTTGAAAAGTGCTCTCAATTGAACACACATTAATGTGCGGCTACATAGAGAACGAATGAAGTTTCATAGATAATATGTGCACGCTTTGTATATCATTTTAATTAGTCAATTATTGAATTGATTCTTTTGCAATGACCATTGCACACTACCAAAAGTGTGTTGTCTAGGTTGACTTAAGTGTCAATGCCTTGTGTGATTTGTTTTCTTTGAACCTTGCATGAATAAACCTTGAATTTGCCTCGTTAGTTTGATTTATTTATAAATGTGTCCTCGTGAGATGATCTTATGTAACATTCAAAGAGTGTAAGTCAACTTTGACATATAACTCTTTTGTGGCCTACCCGTGAGCATGTGAAATTCTCTTGAACACCCTTTGATCCTTATATCTTCTTGGAAAAACCTTGATGAAACCCAAACCTTATGTTATCCATCACCAAAAATCCTTTTGAGATGTGATATAAGTAAATATCCTAACATAGGTCAAAAACCTAAGTTTGGAGTATGGCAAGAAGGGAAAGGAGAAGTGAAGAAGTTCAAGAAAAGTCTCGCAAACCCATGATATTGCATAAAAATGGAATCCCTCCATATATTAAAAAAAGAAAAAGAAAAGAATGAAAAAAAGGTTTTGTAAGGACAAAGAAATTGTATTTCAAAGAAATCCATGGAGAAGAATCAAAAGATGACTTAAAGGCACTTGAGTAAGGATTGATAAAAGAAAAAAAGGATGTTTTGAGAATGTCACAGCTCATTAAGGAAAAATACACAGGTCCTAAATGACCATACCTTTGCACTAAGCTCCCATTACAAGCCTTAGAAAGACCTTTTTTTATCTTGAATGACACAAGTCGAAAGTCAATTGTAAAATAAGGGCAAACATATGGTTGATAACATGAATTGTGTTCCTCTTGTGAGTATGAGTGTTGCATCAGGGAAGATAGATAATATGTGCACGCTTTGTGTGAAAATGGAATAATTATTTGTGTCGGGGAAGATAGATACTTTTGTTGAGCTTAAACTTACATTAGTAGAAATTATTGTGAGCTAGAGAATCTTTGGTAAGGGTGTGTTACAACTTGAATCTTTCAGTATACTCACATCCCGAAACCACACCCTAGAAGTTAGGGGAAATCTCAGATTGCAACTGGCGTACTTGACCTCTCAGAGTCTTGTACAATCCCTTACATATCATTCATCGCATAAACATAGTTAAAAGTAGTGCGGAATTAAAACTTTTACTAAGCATAGCGTAGTGTGACGTCCCACCACATTTCCAGCCATGTTGCAGCATACGAAGGGGCAGGCGGCCCTAGAGTGAAACATACGAAGGGGCAGGAGGCCCTTGATCCTTGGAGAGGCTTGTGCAAGACTCTAGAGCCTTCTAGATTCTTGGGGCAGACTAGAGAATTCTTGGAGCCTTTTTGGAAGAGCTAGAGACATATTCTAGGGATGTAGAACATGTATTGAGTGCATGTAGTTAGGGACTTGTATAGCAGCATTTATTTACTCTTAGGCTTAGGGAGTAGTATAAATAGGAGAGTCATTGTATTTGTAAATCATCCATCAACTTAATAATTGAATATAAGTCCTCTCTTCCAAAGTTCTGTCTTTGTCTTTATTCTTATTCTCTTAGCGTTCCGAGTAGAAAGGCTGACTTGAGCTTACGAGATCGTGAAAGAATCGTGAGTAAGTTGTCAAGTGTCGCACGGAGTCTTAGCGAATACTCTAAGTCCGTGACAAGTGGTATCAGAGCAGGTTAACCGTAAGAGAATGACGATGAAGGAGACGTTATCGGTGCTAGCACCACCAACGTCCGCACGGATGGAAGAAAAAAGAACAAGAAAGGAAAGGAGCAGCAGAAGGGAAATGAAGGGATTCTGCACGAGCCCACACTAAGTGAGGTGCAAACATCTCACCCACCCACAATTGTCGATGGAAGTGACGAAGAGACTGGCGAGGATGTCGTAGACGTTACTGCCGGAGAAGAGTGGATTGCAAGGGTAGAAATGGCAAGGCAGGTTGTTGAGATCTTAGGCCGGCGCTTGAATGGGGCGGACAGCAAATTCAAAACTCTTGATGACTTCACCCTTGAGGAGAACGACAACATCCGAAAGGAGTTGGAGGCACGCCAGGAGGCCGAGTTCGAGACGAAAGAGGCCATTACTTCCTTAGAGCTCAGGCTTATGGAAGCACTCGGCGCGATTGAGTTGTTAAGGCCGAAGTGGAAGCACTCAAGGAAGATAGAGAGGTTGGTGGATCCACATCACTTGACCGGGAAAGGAGAGACAGAGTCGAGGCTCCCAGGCCACCTATGTTCAAAGGCGTCCGTGACGCACAGGAGGTGGAGAATTTCCTATGGCACTTGGAGAATTACTTCAAGTGTAATCGGGTGCGAAGTGATGTGAACAAGATCAACACTACTGTGTTGTATCTTTCGGAGATGGCCATGCTATGGTGGAGGCGTAAAGAGTCCAACATCAAGAAGGGGACATGCACTATGAACATGTGGGAGCAATTCCGTGAGAAGTTCAAGAAGGCGTTCTTCCCTAACAACGTCATCTATGAGGTAAAGCGCAGGTTTAGGGAGTTAAAGCAAAAGGGAAGCATACTCACGTATGTGAGGGAGTTCACCACCCTTACACTTCAGATTCACAACCTCACGGATTAAGATATGTTGTTCCACTTCCTAGATGGGCTGCAAAGTTGGGCCAGAACGGAATTGGAGCGGCGATAGGTAGGGACTATTGATGAAGCCATCACGCAGGACGAAGCCTTGACAGACTTCAGGCAAGAGAAGTCTCACAGTGCCAAGGAGGACGACGAGGAAGGTAGTCATTATGATAGTGGGGAAGATTGTGGCGAAGGCGAGGATCAACTGCCACAACCCAAGGGGCGAGGCGAGGAGCAACGACCTCACAGACGTGACACCTACAGGTCCAACGAAAAGAAATCCGGAGATGGTGGCAACATGGTGAGGAGACAGGTTGCCAAGGGAGATGGTTGCTACATATGCAGCGTACCACATAGTTGTGCGAAGTGCCCTGAACTGAAGAGTCTTGGTGCTATCCTCTGAGAGCGGAAGGAAAAGGAAACCCAAGAGGAAGATGAAGTCGAAGAGACTAAGCAGTTGGTCTTGATAAGTCTATGCGGAGCTGTCACCAAGCATCCATCGAAGACGCCAACGCCAGAGAAGCTGAGGCATGAGCAGAAGCATGCGAAACAGGGGCTTGCGGAGTCTGTGGCATGCGCTCAATGTGTCGACATCACGATCATTGGAAAACGTGCTCGTGTGTTGGTTGACAAAGGTGCAGAGGCCAATCTCATGGCCAAGATGGCAACAACGAGGTTTGGGTTGCGTTATAGTCCAAGACAACATCCAACTCAAGACGGTCAATGCACCACCAACTCCTATGGATGGAGTTGCGCACGGAGTGAGCATCAAGATAGGCGACTGGAAAGGAAAAACCAAGTTCATCGTCGCTCCCTTAGATATCTATTATTCTTGAGCACGAGTTCTTCCAGCAATACCATGCAGTGATCGATCCTTAGCTCCAACAATTGATAATCATGGAGCAAGGAGGAACATGTATGGTTGCCATGGTGAAGGCACAGAAGACGGAGGGACAAATCTAGCTGAAGGCCATGAAGCTCGAGAGGGTCGACGTGAAGTTAACATCGGCAACAACCATTGCAAGTTCAGGAGAAGACAATGGTGCTGAAAAGTCCTTGCCACCGCGCACGAAGAGGGTTCCAAGAAGGAACATTGTCGTGATGAAAAAGAATCCACCGAGGCACTAGCCTCCTATGAAGGAGGAAGTTTGAAATATCGGATCGAGAAAGGTCGGGCAATCGCTGAAGAGGATACTCAAAAGAATTGATCGAGTACGTGAGTTGATAATCGCATGACAAAACTCAACACCGATACAGTCGCAACGCGACGCGGTCGTCGCATTATTAGGTTGGGGAGATTGTGACGTCTCGCCACATTTCCAGCCATTTTTTAGCATACGAAGGGGCAGGAAGCCCTAGAGTACAACATACGAAGAGGCAGGTGGCCCTTGAGCCTTGGAGAGGCTTGTGCAAGACTCTAGAGCCTTCTAGATTCTTGGGGCAGACTAGAGAATTCTAGGATCCTTTTTGGAAGAGCTAGAGACATATTCTAGGGATGTAGAACATGTATTGAGTGCATGTACTTAGGGACTTGTATAGCAGCATTTATTTACTCTTAGGCTTAGGGAGTAGTATAAATAGGAGAGTCATTGTATTCTTAAATCATCCATTAACTCAATAATTGAATACAAGTCCTCTCTTCCAAAGTTTGTCTTTGTCTTTCTTCTTATTCTCTTAGCGTTCCGAGTAGAAAGTCTGACTTGAGCTTACGAGATCGTGAAAGAATCGTGAGTAAGTTGTCAAGTGCCGCACGGAGTCTTAGCGAATACTCTAAGTCCGTGACAGTAGTCTTTAAAAATCAGTTTCATATAAAGTAATAGGAAATACTAAGTCTCAATTTCATCATCTTAATACACAAGAATACTTGGGACATGGACCATACTTCAATACTAATACAGAAATACTTAGTCTATTACAATACTTCAAAAGAAAACATAAAATACATCTATGTCCTCGAATCAAATGAGGACATACTTCGACTTCTCTTGTATGATGTAGCAGTCCAAGTATTCACTTTCCAAAAGCTCCTCATCTACCAAAAACTATAGAGATAGATAATAGCATGGAGTTAGTATAGCTACATGTACTAAGTATGACATTATGCATAAAGATCATTAAAACAGACATTTATTCGAAATATATATATATTCATTTTAAACTTATATCATAATAAGAAGAACAATATTTAACAACGTAGAGACATATAAGATAACATTCTAAGCGAATATCATGATTGTTGAGTCACTTTACATTGAACTCATTTCACTGTACAGTGAAGTTCTTAACTGTTATAGTGAAGCCAACCTTCACTAAAGACTACTTCTAGCATGTAATCTTCTTACTAAAAGCTATCCTAAGACCCACTTAATCAACACAAAGAGAGACCTCATACGCTCAAATTTACTTCTCGAAATGAAGTAAAAGCGGTCGCATCAAGTAAAGAACCCAACTAGTGAGGTTGGGAGCGTTCCCACGAGAAAAATAATTCAGACTTAACTTTATTCTATTATTACTTCTATTTAATCAATTATTTCCCGAAAACAAATAACTAAAGGGGGTTTTGATTAATGAAAGCAATTAGCTAAATTAAAGTAAACAAGTGACTGGTTCAAGTATTGGAGTTTAATCAAGTAATGATAGTAACTAGGGCGTAAGTGTTCCACACAGGCTCCTAACTAGGTAATTCTAGCTATAACAATCCTTTCATAGTATCTTGCATGCAAAGTGGTAAGTTAGGTATCTCTAAATTTTTTAACTGGCATCTATAGAATTTCACTCCACACCTTGGTCCGGCTACGTGTGCTGCTTTACTAAACCTTATCTTTACCTCATATTAAGAATCATATTCGATATTTGACAAAGTTGTTACTTCATTCTAACAAACACTAGCCTATTAGATAGTATACACTAAATCTATGTTGATAATTCTTTTCATATTATCTGCCTCTTTGGTCTGGAAAGTAGTAATAAGGCAAAAAATAATGATGGCCATCCGTTAAAAAGACTTCTAAGAAAAAGAAATATCAATACATGCAAGACACTATTCTAGAATCGTTATTTTAGCTAGGTTTTACCTTGTTTTTACCCATAGTTCCCACAACCCTAGTTATGGAGTTTAGTTACCTATGCTAATAATCACACAATTCATAATAATAATGTAAGAATTCAAAAACTTACTTTGATGAGAATGAACAAAATCCAAAAATTTATTTGAATAAATCACAAAACACCAATAATCAATTTCTAAAAAGTAATATCAAATCCCAAAATCGGAAGTTCAATACTAAGACAATAAAACTGAAAATTATCCATGAGTCTAACCCTGAAAAAGAGGTTTTTCGGACTATTTATAATAAAAAAACAAATAAAAGAGGGAAATCAAGTTAAGGAAAAATCTACCCAAAACGCGTCTGAGTCGATGACCCTCGTGACGGACCAAGGTGGTCTTCTGTCACTCCATACTTAGCTCTTTTTCTGGTTCTTTTATTTATCAACTCTCTGTTACCCTCGACGGATAGGGTTGATGGACCGTTGCAAGCATGATGGTCCGTCGAGGGGCTTCGTTCAACGACAGTTAGAATCTTCTGAAATTGGGTACTGGGACTACTCTCTGTTAGCATTGACGAATGTTCAGGATGGACCGTCGTGTCTATGATTATCCATCATGAGCTTCCGTAGTTCCACACATGGTAAGAATTCCCCAATTTCCTTTAGCAGCCATTATCTTCTCGCGACAATTGACCCCTACGGACCGCCATAATTACGACGCAACATCGTGGGGTCCGTAGGTCGTCACTTCTGCATTTTCAACTCAAAATCTCTGTGTTCTCCTTTGGACTGATTTCCTAGAAATAAATAGAAAACTACATAAAAATCAATACAAAAAGGCTTTCGACACACACTAAACTTAAGGAAAACACATAGAAAGTACAATGAAACCACGGTACATTAAGACCTAACATACAACCTCCCTAAGCATACCTAAATGACCCTCAAGAACACTTATAATAAGTAACATACACACTTCAATACATCAAGCATATCAACACATAGACAATATGAAATTTCCTAATCAAAGGCTATCAAAAGACTTACTTAAGTAGATCAAGAAGATAATGTCCCATGATTGACCTCTTCAAGAATAACTAAATAATCCTTAAGAATTCCTAAGTTTGGATCATTTCCACATAATCAACAACTTCCCTTACTAGAGTCATTCTAAAGACTCATCTACGTGAGATACAAAGTGACCATTCCTATTCCCCCTTCACACCTTAACTAGACAACCCTTAACTACTCTAGATAATTACTTTTTCCATTTACATACTTCATAACGTAAGTCATTAGTTCATAAAGACTCATACATCACATAAATGACAATCAAGGAATGGTCTTAGACAAGACCGAGGGACTCTAACAAACACCTTCCAAGCCTATTGTGCAATGTCTAGATAGTGTCCCGTAACACTACCTAAACATCATAGAACTTCTCTAATGCTAGTAAGTGTCCCACATGATTAGACTAGGCAATAACTGACATAGACCATGATATCTAGACATGGAATCCGAAGTTCTAGCCTACTCCTATGAGGGTGTTTTACTTGCCAATGGTAGAATTTAGACACATCCCATGTAGGCACATGTTTAAGGAATATGAAGGGCATACTTTGTAATCTAGTGTCATACTTAACTAGAGCTATTTCCCTTGCCATACTCACTCGGTGCTAGCCTTCTTTCTCATATAGTAATTCACACATTAGGTTCACATAAAAGATTCCCATAACAAATTCATAATCCTATTACATTTACCCTACCAAAGAGGTCCTCTTAAGGCTACCTTCCAATGGAGAAAAGAAGCTCATTATGAATTTCCTAAGGATTAATATGATGTAGTTCCAGCCAATTAACCTTGAGTCTATCATTCCTTTACTTTTAAGGATACCATTACGGTTTACGGCTTCAGCAATCTTAACCTTACCACTAAGTCAAGGTTTTTCACACTAAAGACTCTCTTAACATCATTTCAGGTCACATGTCATTCATACATTCAATACTAAGAGATTTAACATCCTAAGTCAAGACATCACATATCCATAATGATATATACATAAAGTAAGGGATACAAGACAGCCAAAATAAGACACTACATATTTCACTTTAACTCATAATACATGTCATTATATAAACACATAACTGTAACCATATCATCTTAAAGTCATCTTATACACTATCATAATACCATCAATGTGACCTATATATATTTATAAAGTTAAGTTGGAATAACCAAGGCTCAAACCTAAGACTATACACGCAAGGTCAAAGTAACAGTATATATGATCACCTACATAACATCAATTGAACACATATACTTTCATATTGTTTAAAATGTAGATAGATATAATCATACTTCACATAATCAAGTACACAAATAGACACATAACTTCAAGTGTACCGACAAGGTCATGATCACCGACAAGGCCTTGATCATCATATTGCATAAAGTAACGCCGACAAGGACATGCCAATTGCAAGTAAAGCACATAACACTGCCACCATAAGTGGACCAAACCAATCACAACATAATTAAAGTACAAATAACATCAAAATAAAGGAAATAGGGAAGGTTGCCACCAAAACATCGTCATCACCTCAATTCGATGCTAAATCATCCAATTCTATACCATAAGGCCTTTACCAATGACCATGAAAAATATTTCAACGTAGAAACTATGAAAACCAATGAAACTAGGTCAATTCAATAAGGATTCATAAATATTTGATAACTTACATATCAATTGAACAGAATTCTTACATCATTAAAAACCCCATAGAAATCTACACCATAATTCATCAAGATTAGATCAATATCAAGTAACCCATAACTTAGTCAAAATCTAGGGTTCGTCCAATTCATGGGTTCATAGGTAATTTAGGTTAAAATCATCAATACAATATAAATTAAATCATTATTCAATGTTTAGAAATCATTAATGCAAGAACCCGTGGTAAAATCATGAAATTGGACAATTCAACTCGAAAACTTTAGAAAACATCTTGAGAATTGGGGCTCCTTGATGAAGAGAGTTTCAAGGATCAAAACCCATACCTTTATTAATCTAATTATTCACATTAATGACTAATATCCACTAAATTAGTCACTTTAAGCCCTTCCTTGAGTTTAGACTTCAATGGAATCCTAGAGAGAACTCTAAGGGATTTGGGATTTTTATTTAGAAGAATAAAGTCTTCAGTATGTTTAGGCTTATAAAAAAATTTAAAATGCCCAAAATACCCCTAAATAACATCCACTACTCTTATTTTGATGTAGTGTGAAATTAAAACATCACCCCTCAACTTACAGTGAGGCTGCGTGCAGACAGACCACCATCGACGGTTGCCTATCCACAGGGCGTAGGTCCATGCACAGGTCGTCCTGGCCTTTGTCGATGGGGTCAGAGACCTGAAAATGGTAGATTAGTTCACCAGGCTATGTACCAAACGACTCCCACCACCTACAGGGCGTCGATCCGGCCACTGGCTGTCAATTGCCATCCGTAGTTGGACTACCTTGTGAAGTTTTGGCCACCAACATGGGTCCTTCCTCAAGGACCCTTGGTTGGTCCTTGGAGATGTTTTCCCGGACGTCTCCAATCCAAAAATGATCGTATACAATTTTAAAACCTCTCACAAGAATTTCACCCAAAACGAACTCGTAAAACTCAACATAACATGCCTAGACATACAAGGTCATTTCAAAGCACATCTTTCGAACGTCATGGACGTTCTTTGATGTTTGACCTCCAAACTCCACGAAACTAACACACTGCCTATATATTACATAATGAATCAGGTAAGGACCTTAAAACCTCATGAACCACTCATAACACATAAAACCACATATGAGGCTCATAGGTGACTTGTCGTCAAACGTCTTGGTCGTCCGTTGACGTTTGACTTCCAATGCACCTAAACTCTTAATAGACATATTGAGGACCTTATAAAATCATGACCAACATGTTAGTCTCTAGTTCACCTAAGTCATTTTCGGGGTCTTACAATCTCCTCCACTTGGACAACATTTGTCCTCGAATGACACTTGCACTCTCTTAACACTTTCAAGAATAAATATTTAACTAGCAGCTAATAATCATTCCAGAATACACATAATCAATAAGAAAAAATAAAATTCATATAGTCAAAAGATTCACAACACAACAAGAAACTAGAAAACAATTCTATAAATCATTATGCTACAAAACTCACATGCTTCATATCAAATAAGGAAGACTCATTTTATATTCAATATCATACTCCTATACAACAGTTACACCTACATTACAACAATTTTTAGACCAAAGAATAAATTAGTCAAATTTCAAAAATTTAACAGCGAACTATCCAAAGCAACAATAATTTTTTGGATAAATTTTCAACAATCCATATTTTAGTCAATTCATGATATAAACGTACTAATATGCAAAGTAAGATCATATAAACGCATCCAACAACATAATCATAGCTTCACAAAATACACAATGCAACAAGTTGATGAAATTCAATTTCAAAAAACTCCTAAACAACATGCACATACAACATGCTTCTATATCATTCTATCCCATCCTCTAACCATACTCCCCCACTTTGAAAGAACTCATATCAATAAAAACAAATGCCCTTACTTACCTCATTATCATCTCCATTCTCATCCCGCTTTGATCCACTAGTCCGTAGTGCATAGAAATTCTACTTTATTGGAGCATCATCCTTTGGAACACTAGGAGTAACTTTCTTACCCTCTCTTTCTCTAGAAGTAATCATAGGGAAATCTCTCACCTTATGTCCTTTCTTAACACAACCATAGAAACTCCCGGTACCCAACAAACACTCAACATAATGTTTCCTACCACAAATGACACATGTATGTTTGAAATTTTGAGAACCACCTCCTCTCTCCAATACAACCTTTAAACCTATTAGATTCTTCTTGAGTTTGAGCCCTCTTCTTCAACCTAGTTTGTTCTTGGTCACTAGCACCAATCATTTTCAATCTCCTAGCCATCCTCCTAAGTTTAGACTCTTAGATTGATTGTGCATACACAATGAGTCTAGATACGGTCATATCATCATGTAACATAGCGGTACGACATTCCTCCCTCACTAAGTTAGCTACACCCGTTATAAAATAACTCATTTAATCCCTTGGATTAAACACAAGAGAAGTAGCATATCTCGATAGCATAGAGAACTTCAAAGAGTATACCTTTACACTCATATTGCCTTGCCTGAGATTGATAAACTCCTCTACCTTAACTTCCCTATTCTCACGGGGAAAGTACTTACCACGAAAAGCTTCTTTAAATTCCTCCCAATCAATAGGACCCGATTCCTTCGGCCTATTATCCTTCCATTGAATCTACCATATTTGAGAAATATCCCTCAATTGGTATGAATCCAACTCCGCCTTTTCCCTAGATGTAACTCCCATAGCACTCAACACCTTATACACTCCATCAAGAAACTACTGTAGATACTCCCCACTTTAGAGCCAAGAAAGATAGGAGGATTCATCCTCATAAAATGTTTTAACCTACACGTCATAATGCTCTCCACAACATTCACCCTAGGCACCAGACTCAAATTCACTTGAGTAGTCACGGCTCGGGCTAAAGCAAGCAAAGCCTCTCTAATATCCCTATAACTAAATCCTGGGGGATAATTACCTCCTCCCAAAATAGGGACTTGATCACCTTGAGCACCTTGAGGAATTTGCTCAAATTCCTGAACTTGAGGAGGGATCTCCCCAACAAAATTGTTGATATGCTCATTGAGATCCTCATTAGCTAGCACTCCAAACAAACCCTTCACTTAAAATAGCTAAATCATAGTACTTATGATGTGAAACACATCATTCCCTTCAACTAGAGGCAAACAAAAGTCCCTAACACAATCTATTTTGAGTTGGGTCGTTGATGATTTGGTCATTGACATCATTGAGGTTTCCAATGACATATTTTTGGCCTACATGGCTACCATTGCTTTTGTTGATGCTAATTTACTCTTCCTTTTGAGCAAAAGAAACACAAAACCAAAAATAAAAGTAAGTAGATTCAACTATAACTAACAAGAACACAATTCAATTTCACCTAAATAATTTCAAACAACACCACTCCCTGGCTGTTGTGCCATTTTGATTTAACATTTCAAGAACATCTCATCTAATTTGAGGTTTTCAATAATCGTAAAGCAGCATAAAACCAAACTAAATGAGTTGGGGTCGAATCCCACGGGCAGTGGTACATGTTAAGAATTCAATTAAGATTATTAATGCGGTCTAATCAGCCATATGAATAAACATTATCTGAAAATTACATAAAATTAAAGGGGTGACATGAATGTAAAATCGGGGGTTTTGCTTGTAATTATCAATTGCACAATAGTCATAAACATTTCTAAATAATAATAAGGAGATAAGTTGTTTGAATGTGATCGATTATATGCAAATTCGACATATGGGGCAGCTGAAAATGAGAGAATATGATAGACTATAAGAGAGACAACTTTCTCTCGAACAACTACCCGAATCAGGTGATATCCTTCAAGCATCAATAAACACAAAAATTAAGAACAACCCACACCTTATTAAATAAACTGTTTTGATCTAGGTGGGTAGGACTGGGTTTAGGATTTACTCTCTCAAATTAAACTAGATGAACTCAGTACTCACAAATCACCAATTAATAATTTTCGTCCTAAAACCTATCTGTCGAGCAAGCCAAGACTACAAAGATAGAGTTGCATTTTCAACTACAACTTATAAAGTAAACCATAATTAAGGATTAAACTCACTTTTAAACAACGTTTAAACTAGGTACTAGTAATGCCCATAAACTAATTTAGTCCATAATCAAATGATCACCCAAAGAATTGGATTTTTAGCCAAACATCATATAAAGTTAAAAATTATTACAAAATCGATTAGCAATCAAATGTGTTAGAGAGATTTAGTCTTCAAAATGCTCGATTTGAAGAAAATCTAAATTGAATCTCTAAGGTTCTTCAAAAACTAAGAAAAATATAAGAGAAAACTTATTCTTATCTAACTTGGTATTCTCCAAAACAACATGATACTAAAAGAAATGTTCAAAATCTAATTTATAGTCGTCGAAAATAAGCTATGAAATCCCCATTGGCGAATTAAGTCGCTCGCCGTACCTCTTGGGATCTGCCCTTTGATCTCTTCCATCTCCATTTCACCTTTTCATTCAACATCCTAAAGTCCTTAACTTTGGGCGATCTATCCTGGCTTTGTGGAACTACTTGGCAATATGCTGACTGCTTCTTTTCATCGCCTACTTGGCTCTTTCCTTCAGGTTTTGGAAAATTGGAACATTAGGTGGTTAGGTAACTACTCGGTTATTCGCCAAAAGACTTTGGCGATCACAACTCTTGATTTCCTTCATTTCTTTATTTTTTTTGTTCTTTTTTGCTTGTTAATGTCCTTGATTTGTTCCTCAATCTAAATACCTGGAAATCAAGGATTCTTCATAAGTTTATGACCCAAATTTTGCATTGGAGGACACTAAATCTATATAAACTAAGCCCTAAATGATTCCAAATCTCGGACTCATCAATTATGCATTATATTGATGTTTCATGCATGATGGGTTTTTAGTCTTCACTTTTCACTTCCATAAGATAGCTTGATCGTCATTTGAGGAAGAATTTTCTCAAGGGAGAGATGTTGTAATACCCCTGAAACTAGTAGGAAAAACTAAAGCTAAATGTGAGGGTTAACGTCAAGGGTGAAGGTCAAGAGCCAAGGAAAATGGATAAGTGCCAATGTAAGGGGGACAAAGCTGCCCATATTGTCCAAGTAATTACCCACCATGACGACGAGTGTTTTCACGACCCATGGTGGCAAACACGCCCTGTGGTGCCACTTATGGTGGTACGACAATAAACTTCATGACTTGTGAAGACTTAGATGACTCATGGGAGTTGCAATGGTCATGTCTTGTGGTATGAGGATGGTGCGGAAGTGTCTAGCCGCTGCCTCAAGGCCCATGAGATAGACGACGACTCGTGTAGATCCTCGTGAAGATGCCTTGGAAATGTGGGATAAAGGAACAAGTTGCCTCCACTGCTTCAAGTCCACAAGAGGGACTGCGTCTAGTGGTCATGACTATGGCTCGTGGATCCCCTCGTGTCATCTCAGTAGCTCACTTTATGTGAGGATGTTTTGGGAAATTCCGCTTTAAGTCCAATTAAAGTGAATTCATTTTGGATAAGTTTAGGGTCACTATATAAGTCATTTTAAGTCGAATTCACCTAAACTAATTCATATTTTTCAAACACCCATATGATTCCCAATGTTCATATTCTCTCAAAAATTCCCTCTGTAGAACTTGAAGGAAGTAAAACCAGGAAGTTGGAGCTAGGGTTTAACAACAAGTTCTTCTCATAAAATTCATTGTGTTTCATTTCTAAAGTATAGTATTCCTTCATCCATGGATATATTTCATCAAAGGAGTCCCATCAAAATCCCAAATTCAAAGATAAAATCCCTAAAAGTAAGGGGTTGATTCAAAAGTCATTAGTTCGTTTAAAAACGATTCTAATTCTTGAATTAGTTGATATTATGATAAAATTGATGATTTATTATGGTTTTTATGTTTAAATTCTCAAGAACCCATGAAACCACCATAGTACTCGATTGTGATCTTGTGATGTTGGTTTGTTGATTATAGAAGAAGCTTATGATATTATGCTGTAGTAAATGGGCCACTTGAATTATGATCATATCCATGTAAAATGTAGTGAATTATATATTTTTTCATTCAATATGAGATTAGATTTTAGAGAGGCAATTTATGATATTATGCATGATATATGAACTTTAGTACATGTGTTAAGAACACTTTGAGAATAAAGTGAATATGATTATGATTTAGTTGTAATGTTGTTGAAAGGTTATTCTAATATACACACTTATGTATTATTATTCTATGATGTGAAAGGTTTTCTAGCTATATGATGATTCTAAGGTTGAAAGTCTTTCACACCTACTGAGTCTATATGTAAGACATGGACGGTGAAAGGTTATTCTCACGCATGATCCAATGAGTTATAGTATGAGTTATGTTAGATTGAGTGTCAACACATTCTTCCATGAATATGAACTTAAGTCAAAACTTAATATGAAATCGATGGGAATTAATGTTTTGAACGGAATGGATATTGAATATTAGTTGGAAACTCTTATGCTAGTTTAGTCTGGATTCCCAATAAAAGCTTTTACACTAATTGAGTCCGACTTTCCAAATGGTTTCCTTCCACCTAAGTTGAGTCGTGGTTCCCAAACTATGTACCTCATGAGATGGAAGCATTTGTACTCTCATAGGTTATTCAACTAGTGGATCCACCTAAGCTATGAGTATATTTTTACCTTAGGCAATTAAGACAACCCCTTTTCGGTGTGGGGTAGACACTGGTTCCATGGTAAGCTCACATAGTATATGTTGGTTAAGGTATTCCCCACTATGATAATAATATTTACAAGAAAATTAATTATGTCTATGGTTACTCAAGAAGGTTTACTTTTTATGGGTGAAATTTATAGGGTCTTATTTATGCATTGCACAAGTATGCTTTGAGGGTTTTTATGGTATGTTCCTCTTATCTATGAGTTTATTATTCTTATTACTTATGCTTTTCCACTATAGTCAAGATGATATTTTAATTTATTAAATTGCATGCATTCAAATGAAATGTACCTTTTAGCATATTTTCAATATTTTTATGCATGGGTATCATACTTAGTGCGTTTTTTACTAAACTATGGTTTTTTTACATTTTCCCAAGTGTAGGGTCCAGTACTCCAGTTTGTCATCATTGTGGATAAAGCTTGAATTTGCTTATTCACCTTGATTTTTGGTGAGCCATCATTATCCGAGGATGAATTTTTTCTCTTTGTAGTTGTTTCCTTGTATTTCCTTTTTGGACTATGTTGTATGGGCTATGACCCTATTTGATCCTAGTATTGTAATATATGGATATATTGAGACATGTCTATATATCCTCTTTTCTTTATGAAGATTTTGGACTTGAAATGCATTTTTAATCTTTTTTTTCTATTACTTATGTTATGATATGCTAAGTGGCTTACATGGAGTCTTTTGCTTTTTCTCCATTTCTCTTATACTACAATAATGTTCACAATTCACCCTATTACTTTTTAAAGCATGAATCATTGGATACCCCATTTCTTTTGCTTCTTTAACAAAATTTATTTCACAAACTCTTCTCTTTTTCACTTTCTCATTTATTTTTCTTCTCTTTTTATTTTTTTAATAAAGAGGGTTCTATATTTTTCTTCATCATCCTTCAAAGGTAGATGTTTTTTTTATATATTTCTAGATTTTCCTTCTTTTTCACCACACCCCAACATAGAATTTCGTCCAAACTTCATGAATGTTATAGGTGATGAGATAAAGTGGATAAAGTTGTTGAAGTTTTTTCCAAAGAAAAGGATAGTCTCAAGATGTTCCAATCTAAGTTTACACTCTAACAAGGTGTCTACAAAGAGTTAAAATGTCAATGTTTGGTTCGCTCTTCACAAATTATGCGTAAGATCATTTCAATCACTTACTTGAGTCAATGATTTGACTAACGAGGCAATTTATAGGTCTCATGAAGCACATAATTCAAGACAACCTTACCACTCATCGCATTAGACACAATCATCAAACAAGACTTTATAATTCTTAATAGCAATTAATGATCATCACAAAAGATCTACTCAACAAGCAACTAGTCATAACGAGATGCTAGGAGTTCACATACCACCTATGTAACTCAATTTTACTTATCATAGTCGCACATTCATATCATTCAATGAGATCACTATTCAAGTCATCGTTATTGGTGACAACTGATACACAAAAATACAGGAGAACGGCTACAACCAAACACATCAATAGGTGGAAATTTTTAAAATCGGTTCAAAACCATATTTAATTCAAAACAATGGAAAACACAATAGTTCAACACCACATATATATAAAAAACACGATACGATCAAACATTGACAAAACACAAAATAGAAATATTCACAAAAAAGCCTAAATCAGGTAGGTATTAACATGCCTTCCCTCTCCAAACAAATCAAGGAGTTGTCCTTACATGCTCGAATAAACATAAAAGTCTAGAAATGACATAAATTGAGTAAAAATGCTCACTCTACTAGACTATGCTCCTGGTGAACTCTACATATCGGTGAATCCATCTGTCTGGGAATTAGTGCCTAGATCATCAGTATCCTTGGCTCCACTGGAGCCCACCATCGAAATCTCTAGAAGAAGCTTGCACAAGTTTCTCAACCATAGCTTCCTCTAGATCTGTACATCATCATACATATCTGCATCTCCAACACCAAGCTCCTCCTAATAAATCTCAGTCTCAGACTCAACCGATGTGTCCTCTCTATCAACATCTTGAGTCGTAGTAGCTGGAGGAATATCTAAACTTGTGGGGACATCTACACTAGGGACCTCATGAATCTACTTGAGCTCGTCCACATCTTCCCTAAATCAGAAACATCAGCCTTTAAGTGCTTCACATTAAATAAATCACCCCGACCATTATCACAAGCCTCTAGCCTCACAACAAAGGCATGTAGTAAAAGTCGATGGACATCAATCCACTTCCAATGGTCTCTTATCTCAGCCTTAATCTGGGCCACAACAGCAACATTCACTAGATCTATCAACCTAGACACAATGAACTCAACTCGGGGGGAACACACATTAGCATATTGATCTAGATGATCCATCTTGTATAGAATGGCTTGGGTGATAGAGAAACGTAAGGTAGTATCATGAACAACAACACAGGGAGGGGGTACAACAGATGAACTAGGATGTGCAGAATAAGAAGGACACAAGGTAATTGTAGGCTCATCGGTTTGAGGAGGGAGAATTGCCTCTTTGATATATATATATATATATATATATATATATATATATATATATATATATATATTTATCAAAGTTAACTACCGGGGACATATCAACTCATGCTTCTTTTCTCTTGTCGGATTTATCCCTCAAGTACTCGACCTCGATACGATAACTGTAAGTACAGGAAGTGGGAGTCTAGCCCACTTACATAACTCGGTGATAAGCAATGCAAAAGGAAGAAAGGGTTGTCTCTACTTTGCCCTCATGGACATATCCTTCTCTATAATCAAGCTTAAGTTAAACGTAAACTGATCCAAGATACAACCAAAACATGTATCCTTCGGGTTCTGGAGGATCAACTCATTATGAGATGGCATAATAGTGTGGTGGATGAATCTAAACCAATATCGAGCTGCCACATTCAGTTCCTTCTTCTAAATAGGAACAACATCCTAAATCCACCGTGGCGTGATGCTAGAAATCAGTGGAGCTTAAAAACCCTTCAAATCATCGAGGGTCTTCTTCTAGATTTTTTTCTATATAATAGTGCATGAAGTTTAGTGTTTACATAAGGCCTCATTTATATTCTAACTACTGCACCTAACCTTATTCCCCCGAACTACTACATGATCAACTGACTTGAAGGCGTTGTCCTTCTTCTTACCCTTCGACAACAACTCCCCATAAGCCTAATAAACTCCAAGACGCAAGTAGGGATGTAAGGGCCTCTGGGTTCATCAAAATTTAAAACTTATGGAACTTCAAGGTGCTCCACACTTTTGGGTACCGATCTACTACACCATCGGTAGACGACCTCTTCTACAATAGAATAGTCCTCAAACCGTCAACCTTTAGTATATTGAATAACCGGGGTGGAGGAACCTAGACTTGCAGAGGGGCCTATACTACTCCCTGATCTAGGGTTGGAGGAAGAGGCATCAGAGGCACCGGGATCCTGCACGAATCATTCAAAGACTTGGAGCGTATCGCCTCTCTTTGTGACAGTAGGATCTGGTCATTTTTTGGCTTAGATATGGAGACTGGAAAACTTCTCTCTAAGTGGCTGTCACTCTCAAGTGTAATGAGGTGAGTAGCATAGATACCCTCATTGTTGGAGCTCTCTTCCACTGGTGTGTGTTTTTACAAGGCCTTTTTTTCCTTTCCCCTTTATGAAGGAAGTTTAAAAACAAGGGCTTAGGAGTTTGCACCCTCCTCATTAATAATGATATTTCTAGCCCACTTTCTCGGCGGTTGATTCCTTCTTTCAATCGTATGTCTAGCCATTTGTGCAAAACAAAACCACACACGTTAGATCCATTTTGAAAGAATGTTCAAATTATAAAAACTACACCAAAAGACTCAACAAACCGTTCATTGAGTTGTTGAACACCTTTGGTCATCCAAGTCTGGCTTGCCGAAAGTTCCTGAGTGAAATCTTTCAAAATTAAGTATTGGTCGACGATTTTGAGGGACATTCGACGGATCGTTGACACTATTCGATGAACTAGAAGTAGCTCAAAGAATGTTACAAAGTAATTTCAAAAATTAGGGTTGGAAAAGGGTGATTAAAAGGGACTTTCGGTAAGTCACCAAGTGAACTCATCATTCTTAGGTGATCTACAAAAGTTACTGAAGTTCATCCTCATGAGGAGAATTAAAAGGCGATCGAGGGGGATTGTATTGAGGTTAAACGATGAACCAGTCATCGATATCGACCCAACTTACTAAATAGTTCAACCTTCCATATTTTCACCATGACCTTTAAAATCTAACATGCAACCTATGAAACCTTGCAATTGGTTTCAGACCCACACTACCCATGCCATGGGGTACTTAGACTTCCCTTTATTTGGCCAAAATTGGCCAATCGACATCTTTTTCCTTTTTGAATGACGTCAACAAATCTATCATTTGATAAGTTCCAACAATTGACACAATTCAGGGTTACATAGACTTCACCCATACTAGATCCACAATAAATTCTATACAACTCACAATGTTAACATGATAAAGAAAAAATTTCACAATTTAAGGCCAATTAAATCAATTTAATCTAAATATTGGCAAACATTAACACCACCCAATACACAATTTCAAGTTAAACACAGAAAAACAATCAATTTAATCTAAATACTGGCAAACATTAACACCACCCAATACACAAATACAAGTTAAACACAGAAAAACAACACAATGATCATGCATTTTATTTCACTAAAATGTAAAACCGGGGTTTGTAATACCAACCTTAAATGCATAGAATTTTAAAATTTAGTCTAGGAACAAATCCGAAATTCATGCTTTAGTTACGGAACCCACACAAAATTAAGTAAACCAGTACGAGAGTAAGAAACTGAGCGTTAATGAAAGTTTGGAAGTCAAAATGTATGAAATTAATGAGATGTTTTAATTTAAAATGGTTTGCCCTTTTGGACTCTTCAGCTCAAGCGCCAGTCGACGATCATTAATTACATCACCGACCAACTCAGTGATGCGCCAAGTAGCACTTTAGCCTTCTGAGTTTTATCAAACCTCAATCAATTTAGGTGCTTCAAACAACAATCACCAGGTCTGGATCATCAACCTTTTTGATGAGTCCCTGATTTGACCTTTGACTCGCCTACATGCTCATTTTCTCAAAATTTCAAATTTTCAATCTGCACATTAAAGTCCCGTCATTCCAAAAACAATATTAAAAACATAAACACTTGGGTTACCTCCAAGAAAGGACTTATTTAAGGTTGTGTCATGATGTAGATAGTTCTCAAGGTTCATTTTTTGGGTTAGCCAACGTATCACTTGGCAGACCCCCTTTTGTCCTTGGGTTTAAATGAGACAATATTTGACCCATTTGTGTTTCCAGCTGTTTGATGGATACTGAGTGAGAGGTAAAAATTTAATTAGTATGGAGACATCCTCTTTTATTTATTTAAGAACCTTATCTGACCCTTCTACATTATTGAGAATTCACGAAAGCATATATTCAGTGCAAAAGTTCTCCGGGTCATTCCTTTGTTCTTTTATCTTTTGATGCTCATGGGGAGGAACATGTCTTTCCTTTTCACCATCTTGTTCCTTCCAATGAGTTCCACGGCCACTACATTCCTTGTCATGGTCTTTCCAATCATCATCATGCTCGCAATTCAATCCTTAATTTCTTCCTGGTTAAGGAAACTCACATCCTCATTATATAGAGACTCAAAGTTTGCATCATTAGGGTTTACCTAACTAACAACAACATCATTCTTAACACTAGAACCACTACCTATTATGTTTTAGGACAAAATATACAAATGGACATCATGTTGGCCGTGTTTGTCCCATTTCTTGATCTTTTTCTATATCCTTATTTTACATCCTAAAAGTTAAAGAAGACATTTGATCCTCTCGAGTATACGAGACTCAGTTTATATTTTGAATCCTATCAAGGAGTGTTGATGCTTTATCAAAATGTTGTTGCATAATACCTCATAGAACAACAAGTTGATCAGCCACACCTTTGTTCACCAAGTCTAGACTTTGGTAGAAGTGTTGTAACATCACATTGTTTGGCAGCACATAAGTTAGACATTGAAGTACCAATTTCTGAAATCTCAGCCATGTCTTATGGATTGTCTAACCTTATAAATATTTAAAGCCTTGAATATTATCCTTCGATGCCATCATCTTTGAATGAGGGGAAATCTTATGTATAAGACCTCAATAATTTCATCCTAGGAGGTGATGAAATCCTTTGGTAGATCAACTAACCAATAGGTCACTCCCCATGAAAGAGAAAGGGAAAAATCGGATACAGACTGAATCTTGACAGATGTTTTTGAATGAGAATGCACCACATACATGCACAAAGTTTAGAATATGATCATGGGGATCCTCAGGATCTAGACCTTCAAATAGTCCTTCATTTGCAAGAGCTGCAATATCGTTCTAATCACACAGAAGACAACATTTCCTAAAACCTAAGGTAAACGAATATTACCCGTGCCATCCAATTGAATTGGTTCATTCACGTCATTCAAATTTCCAATGTCGTCTTTGTAGCCAAGTTACCTAATTTTACTACAGTTCACACTCATTTTGTCACATGTTCTTAGACACCCAACAACAAGCACAAAACAGGGTAAGTCCATTCAATTACAACACAAAAAGATCACAACCTAAACTTCAACAAGAGAATTATGCATATCATTCCCCGACAGTAGCGCCATTGTTAATAAAAGCTCAACTACACCTCATCAAATACTAGCGTAGGCGATTGTAATCTTGTATAAATCCAACAAAATGTTATCCCACAAAGAGTGGTATAAGCAAAAATTTAGTAGAAGTTTTGAATATGTTCTAAAAAATTATAGGAACACAAATTATCAAAATCATTCATTTGAATCTAAGGGTTGACAACAAGTGTCAGATGGAGGAGGGAGGGTTAACAATTGTGAATTAGCAACTAAGAAAAATGAGGGAGTAGTTAAATAGATAAGAGATACATAGGAATATGATAGATTAAAAGCTATTTAGCTATATTGGTAATTGTGATGTACTCACAATTATTGGATCTTACTGAGTAGGATAGACCATCAATGCAATAGCTTTCTCTCACACAACTATTATGATTCAAACAAATTCTTTGAACCTCGACAGTCATAAGGCTATGCACAACGCAATATCTTAATTTATTTACTCTCTCTCGAGCTAGATAGTTAGGATTGAGTTAACATTCACTTTCTCAAACTAAAACCTAAACAACCCAATCACTACAATAATCAATCTAACCTTAGTTATAAACCTCTTTCTAAAGAAAGACCAAAACACTAAATTACAACTACTTTAGCAATTATGATTCATATGTTAATACACATATATCAATCAAACCCATTTCACATCAACATTTAAATCAGTAATTAACAATACCCATAAGATAATTAGAATAAATAATTACATGACACCTCCTAGAATGGGTGTTATAGCCACACATCATAAATAGGAAGAACCAATTACATTCTCTATAATCTGGGTATTGTAATCCACGTCTTTGCAATGATAAAAAATGCTCGATATAAAAAACCCAACTCAAAATATATTAGAGAACTCCTAAAACTAATTAAAAAGATTTTCCAAACCGAAGTTTCAAGTTTAAACAATGAGAAAATTACTTAGGAAATGACTGGATATATTTATTGCTTTTTTGATATTCAATTTATACATTCCACATTTTTTTCCTTTGGGACCAATAGGTGAATTTAGTCGATGGTCGGCGATGCACTAATGGATCCTTTCCAGTGACGGTCTACCTTGGATATTTATGGTTCTATGACTTTAGTTGATCAGGATCCAGGTCGGTGATCCAATTAGTAGTTCTCCAATTTTCTATGTCCATTGCCTAACTAGTTTTTCCACAGGGTTGGTACGCTGGAAGTTTTGGTGAGTTGAAGAGACTCTCAGCGGTTCATCGAGTCGTCTTGGCGATCACCTAGAATGTGTTACTTCAACTTCTTCAATTTTTCGCTCCTTTTTCCAATAATATCATTTCCTTGATCATTCGCCTTCGTTGTTGCAAATTACTACTTAACATCAATTTATAGCATAAATTAAGCATTAAGGAAAATAAAACTATGAAACCAAAGCCCCAAATTAGTTGAAATATCAGACTCATCACTTAGCATAAGAGAAAAACACTGAGAAATATTACATGAATATGTATGCTTCAGAGGACAAAATATAGAATCAACAGGTAATACTTGTGAGTAGAGAAGACATGTAGAACAAAAGTTGTCTTTTATAGAACATGATAAATGTTAAATATTGTATCTACTGGAAAAAATTTGCAATATATGTATAAAAATTCTAAAGATCATCTCTTTGGTGTTATTGATGTAATAACTATTTTCTACAAACTATTTTTAGCTGAATGTGCAAGTCTACAGTGTGATAATTTGTTTTTACAGAAACTAATAAGCTAAATTGTTATTCTGTAAAAATAGAAGGCATCCAAATTGTTCGGCATACGTTTTTACGACCATGCGCAGCACGGGCAATGAATCATCTAGTTCATTGTAATTAATTATATTGACCCAATTTCATTTAAGCCCTAACATTTTTTAAAAATACTTTAACCCGAATGTCTCCCTCTATAGAGAGAGAGGCGATATAGTACGACTGCACCTCTAATGATATCCATTTACAATATTTTATAAACAAAATTTCCATTTGAATAATATATTTTTTATAAAAATGACTTGCATAATTTACTACAGTCATACTGTTAATGGATTGACATTTACAACTAAGAGTATTCACACGCCAAATTACAAGGAGTAACTATCCTTAACTTAAACCTCTCTAATTTGTACTCTTGATATATTTGTTTTCCTTTTTTACCTTCTTCTAATTATAAAATGACCATATTTATCAAGAAAATATTTGAAATCTTTTTCTCTTTATTATTTGATTTATTTAAAATTAATTATTCATGACATACACCTTTTTAATTCTTACTTATAATACTATTCACAATACCCATAATTTTCATATCTTTAAACACCAAATATAATGTTAAAATCCAGATAATCCTTAATGACACACACTAAACCCTTGGTGGGAGAACGAAATACTAACTTGAAAACAATCTAAAATTATTTAAATAGGAGGAGTTCATCAAATCAAAACAATGAAAAAAGTTTAGTGAACTAAAGAATTGAGTCTCTATAAACTAAACTCAATAGTCCAAAATAATTTGATTAAAAAACAAATCCCTAAGAACTGAAGGTCATCATACGAAATATCTATGATAGAACTAGGATCCAACTCCAAAACTAAGAATAACTTAAACTCTAATGTTTATGTCTTTAAATATGGATAAGAAAATCAGAGAAATCCATAGCATCTTGAAAGATGTCACTCACCCTTGGAATTAGAATCAAGTATCTTATATCAGGTCTTAGACAAACTTCTGAAAGATGTCAGCACTCAACAAGAAAAGAACATGTGCAGTCTTAGTACCTAAATCATAATGTATTGTTAGGATCACACGATCTATCCTAGATTTAATTGTAAAATTTTCACCACAAGGCAGTAAACAAAATAATGCATATATTATCAAACCACATAGGATCTTAGTCACATTTCACAAATCAACAACACATAGATGCATGTCCTGTATAATGATAAATGCTAATGTAGGATTCTCTCAAAGAACTAGAATCACATACTTGGTCCTCACATAATATTTAAACTCAAACGGCTAGTATAACAATGTGTTACCTAAGCCTATAATGGTAAAAAGGTACCCCATGGACGTTACTTGAGTATGAGTCAAAGAGAAGTCCCACACAAGCCTCTCGTATAAATCATCACATAATATACACCCTAAATATGTAAGAATTTAAACTATCTTCACACACGAAGAATACTTTCTTTAATACACAAAAGAAAGACTTTCTTTAAAAACATCTATCTTTACAATGTCTCTTTAAACCATCTACTAGATGGAATGTAAAAGATAGGGACTAAGCACATACATGACTTAAAATAATAATTAAACACATAAAAGGAACATGTGGGTGTTGTCCTCGAATCGATGAGGACTCACCAATACATCATCTTCAACCCTTAGAAAGCTATCAATCATCCATGACATATCAAGAGTTCCAATTCCCTACACTTTATTATAATAGGGAAAAGAAGAGGTTAGCATATTGAATGTAATAAGTATGGAACCCATGCAAAAACCATGAAAAAGGGACATTTAGTATAGAAACATTCGTTCTTGACATTTTGATAAAGACCTTCATAAAAGAGTTTAGGAGAGATAACACAAGTAAAAAATTACACATCATACATATTAAAATAATATCAATCACATAAGCATATTCGCATAGACCCCTACTAAATGTTATCCTAAGACCCACCTAAGTAAGATATGATCTGCCGCCCATATAATCCTTTCATACATACCTAGAGGATGCTCAAGACTACCAAAGGTATGTAATTCTATATCATCACATATAACGTAGTTCATATTCAATAAAACAAATTTTACATCATTTAGACTTACTACCTAAGGCTACTGTAAGACTCACCTAAGTAAAACATGAAGAAACCGCCCATACACCCTCTTCAAGCCTACCTAAGAACTAATTCATTTTACCCTAGATAATTACCTTTTTATAAAAACATACATCATTATGAAACCATAATTTCATTGAAACCATTTTGTGAGAAAACCATACATTTAGAGGACTTCACATATTGGTCTTGGAAAGACTTAAGGAACCCTTATCCTAACATCTTCAAACATACTTGTTTCATGTATAAATAGCATCCTATTCTTCTACCTACATATGGTAGAACTTCTCCAAAACTAGAATGCATCCCACTTGATGAGAATAGGCATAAACCCATATAGACCATACTAGCTAGGTATTGAATCCGGAGTCTACCCTACTCAGATGGAGGGTGTTTACTTGCCAAGGTTAGAAAAATGACACATCCCATTTAGGCACATGGTTAAGTAATATCAAGGGATCCTTTATACTCTAGTCTTAAATAAAGTAGAGTCACTCACCAAGAATATTCACTCGGTGCTAGCCATGTTCTCATAGAGTCACTCCCCAAGAATATTCACTCGGTGCTAGCCATGTTCTCATAGAGTAAGTTCAGTCACTACCATAATCATAATATGCCTTATCAAGGATGGATTTACTATGGATACCACTCAATGGTCAATAAGGATAGCTCAATGATATTTTTAGAGATACCTTCATGTCGTTCCATCAAACCTATCCCTAAGTCCATCATTTACACTAGAATGATACCATTATGACTTTCAACTTCAGGGATATCATAACCTTTTTTCTATATTCAAGGTTTCACATTAGTCATTCTTTGAAGGCACCACCTTAGGTCTACTAATCCCAGACTTTCCTTCATACATCTAATACACATACATGAGAAGGGTTCTTTAGCCTACAAAGTCAAGGAATAACATATCACATATCTTTCATGCATCAATAAGAGGGAATTATGCCTACCAAATCAAGACAAAACATTCATCACATCATTCATACAATATCATTCAAGTACCAAGTAGGGACACTTAGTCTATTTAACAAGTACCCTATCCACACATATAGAAACTCATCATATTCTACCAAACTGACACATCATTTAAAAACAACATGCTTTAACCTCACACATCCATATAAAACATTATCATACACAATCACTTTAAGAAAAATCATGACATAATCACTTTTAAAAGACCATATAATTCATCACAAGAGTATTAGACTTAATATCCTCACATTATACAAGATTACACATATATCACATCATAACATCGCCTTACATATTCGTACAATCCATAGCACCTTATACATGATCATATTACTTCACATTATACCTTATTATAATCCCTAGCATGATACTTCTACAATATACATAGTAATGCCGACAAGGCCATGTTCATCATATAATTTACACATAAACACAACTACCATAAGTGTACCTTACCAATCAATAATAATTCTGTAACAAATCTATACAATATATAGCGATCAAGTCAACTTACACCCTTTCCATCATTATCATCAACATTCCTTGGCCATTTAAATCAGTTCACTTCACAAAGGATTTTACCAATAGCCACCAACACAACTCCAAAAATAACATCCAACAATATAAAATATGAATATAATCAAATTACGGCAACCTATAAACATTTCAATCATGATCTATACATAAATCAATAGCCTAAAACAATCTACACATGAATTAATTATTATCAAGCCATGATTAATTCACCCACATTATAACTAAATATAGAGATCAGAGAAGTTCAAGGGTTCATGTATATTTTCATTGGAAAACATCAATTATACATCAATAACATCATATTGTACTTTTTGGATACGTTTCATGCAAGAACCCATGATTTAGAGTAGAAATTGTGCATTTTCATAAACTTTGAAATATTTGGAATCACTTTAAAATTTTCTATAAGGTGATAGCAAGTCTTAGATAAATAACTACCACACCTTACTATAGGAATCCAAAGAGAATTGAAAAAGAACTCCTTTAAAATCCATCTTCCTCTTGAGGTTTTTGGAGAGAATTTGGGAGGGAAAGGGATTTGACTTTTGTGATAGGGTATAAATGAGGACTAAATAACTTCAATAATCTTAGAATAACCAAATACACCTAAAACAACCGTCCTCCAAATTAAGAGTTTGGATGAATTTCCCAAAACATCTAAAGCGTTGGCCGAGTTGCATGCCCCTCATCTACTCCAACAACGATGGACCATCTTCTGAGTGACGCCCCATCCAAGGGGTCCATATCTTGGTTCACACCTTAAAAACCTTCAGGTGTTGCAGACCTTGAAGGCTCAATCGATTCGAAAGGTCAACGGGCCGTCCCTTGGGGCTGTCATTTGACATTGTCTGGCAGTTCTGCCCCTTTGAGTAAGGACCCCTTTTGGGTCCTAGGTGGAGTCTTACCAGAACATTAAACCCCTAAAAATGCATTTATATGTCTTATGAACCTCCTCTATCAATTTCAACATGAAACAAGTAACGAAACATACAAAGGCACATTAGAACATATGCAAGCACCATAAGACTGGTCGTCGAACGTCCTGGTCGTTCCTTTAAGTTTGACTTAAAACTCAACCAAATGACTTCAAAACTAAAATAAACATTTATTAAAATATTTAACATCCCTTAAAGTACAAGTTAAGCTCTAGAAAAGCGTAATTCATTTTTTGGGTCGACACATTTTCTATTATTACCCCAAAAATGAGCTAATTTGAAAATAGATCCTAACATGAGTGTAATTATATTATAGGGTCCTAAAATTACTAAAATTAGTTTCAATAGTCAGTATATAAATTTTGGAAATTTTAGGAGGTGAAACGCCCAAGGAAGTCCAAGACATTCCAAAACTAGTCGAAGTCAAACTAGTATGTCATAGTGTTTTGTAGTAGAGTTTTAAAGGATGGTTTGAGGGTGAAATTAAGAATATATTTTTCCTATACATATCCTGACATGTAAAGGTTCGAAATATCCATGAACTATGCCTCGGGGACAAGCCTAAGGGTCCCAGAGGAACACCTAACCATAGGCCTGTGAAGCTTTCGGGCAGCCAAGATGTGGAGGCCGCTGTGCGATGTGGAGCCTTTACGTAAGGAAAATTATCCATGAAACATTATGTCACAAACTATTTTCCTCAACCTAAAATAAAAATTTCCTCCGCGACGCGCAGTAAGTCCCTGATTTGGTCGCATCCTTTTTCAGTCAAATTTAAGTTGGTTAAAATATCCAATAGTTGCAGGGGTATTTTGGGCACTTTAGGGATTAATTATTGGAGTTTAGTTTTAATATTTGAAGAGTATTTATTCATTAACATAGTAAATTATACCCTATAATCCTAATCAAAACCTTATTTCCCAAAGTTCTCCCAAAACCACCATTGAAGTAGAAGAGAAATTGCAGCAACTTGTAGGACGAATTGATCAAGGTTTCAAGATGGGTTTGAGGTCCTAATATCATGTATGTGAATTTTATTCATTTATGGATTCGTCCATCAATGAAGCCTCCTAGTTTTCCTTCAATTGTGATTCCGAAGAACCTATTCAAGAGAGGGTTGTGATTGCATTGTGGGAAATGCTTGATTGTGATCCCAATATAGTGGGTAGAATTCAATAATGTTTACATTATGATTATATAGTGTTTTTATGTATTTCTAATGGTGAATTATGATAATTGAGTTTGAGGGTGATCATAGTGATCTTAGGCCATTAGAGAATTAGTGAAGGTTTTGTGTTAATTCTTCTTAACTTCATTACATTCTATATTTATAAGTCATGATTAAATTATATAAGCATGAATTTAACTAGGTTTGATGAATTGAGATTGGTCTTGATTGAATTGAACTCTAAAGTATGAACTATGGCTATATTCACCTAGTATTGAAGAATGTGAGAAGAAAGCTAAGGCTAAGAGTCTCTATAAGCTTCCTATGAATGGAGACAGAATGAATTGATGAATAATGAAACTTAAGATAATTATGTTGGCTGTACATTCAGGATAATTAATTGAAAGTGTTAGAATTCACTTGAGCATGGAGAGATTATCTAGGACATCCCTCTATGATAAAGGGTTGAGCAAGGCTTGTAAAGTAAACGTTAGAGTATATTCTTGACTCTTAGTAGATATGCAAAGTGAGACAAACAGTCTATCAAGGGTCCGTACTCCATGTATAATGGAGAGCCACATCTAGTAGTTGTGATGACTATCCAAGTAGGTCTCATAAAACGAGAGTCCTTCATGTAGTATAGTCAAGGTATCCTAGTAGAGATCTCCATATCTTATAAACTTATACATTCTTGAGAATCATCTCGTAGTGTTCATAAGCAATGAATGAACGTATACAGGCCAAGGGGTATCTTATATTGTTCATAATGTGTGAATTAACTTAGATATGCCCAATGGGTATCTCGTACGTTTCATGATTAAGGGATCAAGGCATACCTACAGAGTATCTCATAGGATCACAATGTTTAAGGAAGTTAGAAATACTTAAATAAGTATCTCATAGTGTTCAAATGATAAAGATAGTGGCTAGGCTCCAAAGTATGAAGTAATAAAGAAAGGATCCACAAGTAGTACCTTGAATGAATAGTGGTATGGGACATCATGAGTGCATTGCACAAGGTATAACCTAGGGTCACTAAAGAAGAAGAGATTGAAAATATGAATGGACTAGAGTTTCCTTTCCTAGTAAAGTATACTAAAGATGAGATAATCTTATTAAATCAATTTAAGTAATGATAAGGCTATGGAAGGTGGGCATGTAATGGATTACTTTAAGATAGGTTTAGTATCTGGAGTAGTATGGGCAGCATCGTTTTCATTTCACAATAATGTTTTGAGGGAATCATAAGAGTAGTACTCTTCAGTATGAAAGTAAGGCTATTAGAGACTTAATGAAACAAGATAGGGTGATTTCAAGATATGCTAGTGTGTGATGTAGTATAGGATGCTTCACATGCATTGCACAAATATGTTATGAGTTTTTTTAGGGGCATAATGTTTATATGACATGATGAACTTAGGTCTTAATTATGAAAGTGAAATTTGATCAAGTATGACCAAAGAGAGATACATAGATTTGGTAGTATTATGAGATGCTACCTTGTCTTTGCACAAGGACACTCGGAGGTGGCTTGTGAGATAGTTCATAATAGTAAGAAAGACAATTAGTTAAGAATGGACTCTTATATGAATATTGATGCTTTAATTATTCCTATGTTATAAATGTTGTGCCTATGTCTTTAGCTCTTATGATTATGCCTCGTAGTGACTAACCCTTTGAGATATCTTATGTTCCAAGCCGTACAGAAACTAGTCGAAGTCAAACTAGTGTGTTGTAATGTTTTATAATAGTGTTTGGAGGATGTCTTGAGGGTGAAATTGTGTATAGATGGTTTCTATAGATAGTTTGAAATTTAAAGGGGAGAAGAAAGCCTCGGCGACAAGCCTAAGGGTCCCCGAGTAAGACACATACATAGGACAGTGAATCTATCGGGCACCCAAGATGTGAAGGTTGCTGCACGATGCGGAACCATCATATGAAGAGAAATTTTTTCCCTGTGATGCGGAAACATCGCGAACCATTCAGTCTCAAAATAGTTTCCTGAACCAAGAATCAAAAATGCCTCTGTGACGCATAGTAAACTCCAAGATTTTGTCACGTCGTTTTTAAGTGAAATTTAAGTTGGTTCAAATGTCCAATAGTGAAAGGGGGATTTTAGGCACTTAAGGGATTAATTATTGGCCGTTATTACAGATATTTGAAGAGTATTTAAGTAGTACAATATTCAATTAGACCCTAGAATCCAAATCAACACCTTTCTCTCCCAAAATTCTCCCAAAACCACCATTAAAGAAGAAGAGTATTTAAGCAGTACATTTTCCAATTAGACCCTAGAATCCAAATCAAAACCTTTCTCTCCCAAAATTCTCCCAAAACCACCATTAAAGAAGAAGAGAAATTGAAGCTGCTTTTAGGACGAATTGATCAATGTTTAAAGATGGGTTTAAGGTCCTAATCTCATGTATCTTAAACTTACTCATTTATGGCTTCTTCCATCAATGAAGCCCCCTAGTTTCCCTTCAATTGTAAATAAAAATAACCCCATTCAACAGAGGGTTATGATTCCACTATGGGTAAAACTTGATTGTGATCCCAATCTAGTGTGTAGCATTCGGTGATGTTTATATTATGATTATACACTGTTTTTATGGTTTTTTCATGGTTAAATATGATAATTGAGTTTGAGGGTGATTATAGTTATCTTAGGCCATTAGAGACATAATGAAGGTTTTGTGTTGATTCTTCTTAACTTGATTACATTCTATATTAATTGATCATGTTTGAATCTTCTAAGTATGAATTAAACTAGGGTTGATTAATTGGAATCTGTCTTGATTGAATTGAACCCTAAATTATGAACTATGTCAATATTCACCTAGTATTGAAGAATGTGAGAAGACATCTAGGCTAAGTGGCTCTATAGTTTTTCTATGACTGGAGATAGAATTAATTGATGATTAATGAACCTTATGATTGTTATGTTTGCTGTAGATTTAGGATGAATGACTGAAAGTGATGGAATTCACTTGAGCATTGAGAGATTGTCTAGGAAATCCCTCCATGAGAAAAGGTTGAGCAAGGCTTGAAAAGTAAACCTTGGATTATATGGTTGACTAAAACTAGATATGCAAAGTGAGATGAATAGTCTAGCAAGGGTCAAGAATCAAAATATAAAGGAGAGACACACCTAGTAGTTGTGATGACTATAAAGTAGGTATCATGACGATGGATTCCTTTAGGTATCAAAGCCAAGGTATCCTAGTAGAGTTCTCCATATCCTATGTACTTATACATGCTTGAGAAGCATCTTGTAGTGTTCATAAGCAATGAATGAACTTAAACATGCCCAAGGGGTATCTGTAGTGTTTATAATGTGTGAATGAACTTAGGCATGCCCAAAGGGGATCTCATAATATTCATGATTAAGGGAACAAGACATACATTAAAAAGTATCTCATAGAATCCATATGATTAAGGAACTTAGAAATACTTAAATAAATATATCATAGTGGTCAAAGGATAAAGATAGGGGCTAGGATCCAAAGTAAGAAGTAATAAAGAAAGGATCCAAAAGTAGTACCTTGCATAAATGGTGGTATGGGACATCATCAGTGCAATACACAAGGTATAACCTAGGGTCACAAAAGAAGAATAGATTTAATATAGGATTGGACTATAGTTTCCTTTCCTAGTAACGTAGACTACATATGATATAATCTTATTAAATGAAGTTAAGTAATGATAAGGCTATGGAAGGTGGGCATGTGAAGGATAACCTCAAGATAGGCTTAGCATATGGAGTAGTTTGAAGTGCCTCCTGTACAATGCACAACTATGTTTTAAGGGAATCATAAGATTGTAATACTTTTTAATATGAATGTAAGGCTATTAGAGACATAATGAAACAAGATACGATGACTTCAAGATATGGTAGTATTTGAGGTAGTATGTAATACTAAACATGCATTGCAGAAGTATATTTTGAGTTGGCTTAGGGGCATATTGCTCATATTACATGATGAACTTAAGTATTAATTATGAAAGTGAACTTTGATCAAGTATGACCAAAGAGAGGTACTGAGCTTTGATAGTGCTATGGGATTCTTCCTTAGCCTTGCACAAGGACACTTAGAGGTGGTTTGTTAGATAGTTTAGAATAGTAAGAAAGAAAATGTGTTAACAATGAACTCTTATATGCTTATTGATGATTTAATTATGCTTATGTTATGTATATTATGCTTATGATTATGTCTCTTATTGACTAACCCTTTGAGATATCTTATGTTTGGTATGGTAGTCTCCATACTTTGTATATATCGTACTAATGTATTTTGCCAACATGTTGTCCATGTAGGGTCTTGAGGATATTGCTTGGCTATGAAGGGTAGAGTTTCCAAGGTTTCGAAGAAGAAAAGACTGGTGAGTCCTCATAGCATCCCAGGACTACCACCACTATGTTGTCTTTATGTTATCCTTTATGTTAGACTTTTATGGGTTGTGACCGAAGACTATTTGTATTCATGATGTCATAGATCATTTTTGAGGCATATGTTAGATGTTTAATGAAATGGCCTCCACATTACGTTTTGAAAGAAATGTTTTTATTCTTTGTATTATTCATATATATGTGATAAATGATGTTCAAAGGCTTGTACAAGACCTCCGAGATGTCAAGTAAGACGTGTTGTGACCTAACACGCCCTAACTTCTAGGGTGTACATGCGTGTCATGAAAAACTTTGTATTAGAGCATACGGTTCTCTTAGGATGTGTTGAAACCACATGTAGTAAAGTCTTATTCATCCGTGTGAGTTGCAAAACATCTCTGAGTAAGAGTATATGGGATGCTTCGGAATGTTTCACTTCTTCCTTCCTCAAGTTGTGCCATAGAGTTTGGCTTTAGTATTCCCTTTTATAATATTTTCCTATTATTTTATAGGTTATGACTAACACTAGGGCTAATACTTAAAGGGAAGGAGATGGGAATGGGGAGCAAGAGGTTCCTCCCCAAGTGCAGTAGGTGCTTCCTCTTGAAGTTCCTAATGACCCTCCAATAGGAATGTCATGATTGAGGAATTTAGGGCTTTTATGACTTTGTTGTCTCAAGCCTTAACGACACAAGTTAATAGAGAAGAGGTGGCTCCGGCTAATCCTACAAGAGGAATGATGGCTAATTGAGTAAGGGAGTTCTTGAGAATTAATCCATCGGAGTTCTATGGCTTCAAAGTTGATGAAGATCCGAATGGTTTATTGATGAGGTGTATAAGGTCTTTGCAATCATGCGAGTATCTTCCATTGAAAATTTGGAGTTGGCTGCTTATCAATTGAAAGATGTTTCCTAACTTTGGTATGAGTAATGGAAGTATACTAGACCAATAGGAGAGGGTTCCACTGAGTTGGAGACTTTCAAGTTGGGTTTCCTTGATAGGTTCATTCTTGGGGAATTGAGGGAGGATAATTTGGAGGAGTTCATAGACCTCAAGCAAGGTAGTTTGAGTGTTAAGGAGTATGCTTGAATTTCACTCTTTTTTCTAAGTATGCTCCTAGCTTGGTGGCAAATGCTAGAGACTTGATGAATAGGTTCATCACAGGGGTGTCTGATCTAGTAGAAGAATAATGTCGTATGGTCATGGCGATTGATGATATGGATATATCCCACTGATGGTGTTTGACCAATTAATAGAAGAGTTAAAAGTAAGTAAGGAAAGGGATAGAGAAAAGAAGATGCATAGGTTTGAAGGTGACAAGTCTTTCCATTCTAAGTCCGAGGGACAAGATAGGCCTAGAATTAAACCAAGATATTCTAGCCAACATTCTTCCAAAACCCCTAAGGTTGACAAGGAGAAGGGTAGTGACTCTTCCAAATCTACTTGCCCCAAGTGTGGAAGTAGTAACTATGGCAAGTGCCTAGTCCACACGAATGATTGTTCTAGGTGTGGGAAGGATGGGCATAAAGTGAGAGATTGTCCAGCTATTAAGACAAAAGTAAGAGAAGGAAAGAAAGTTGCTACTAATAGTGATGAAGATGATCCTAAAGCCATGGCTAGGTTCTTTGCTCTCAAATCAAGGGTTGATCAATAGCGATCACCTTATGTCCTTAGTTTCCCTTTAATTGTAAATCAAAAGAACCACATTCAGAAGATGGTTGTGATTGCATTGTGGGTAAAGCGTGATTGTGATCCCAATCTAGTGGGTAGCATTAAATAATGTTTATATTATGATTATATACTATTTTTATGGACATTGCATAATTTATTATGATAATTGAGTTTGAGGGTGGTCATAATGATCTTAGGCCATTAGAGACTTGATGAAGGTTTTGTGTTGATTCTTCTTAACTTGATTATGTTCTATATTAATTGATCATGATTAAATCACATAATCATGAATTTAACTAGGTTTGATTAATTGGGATTGGTCTTGATTGAATTGAACCCTAAAGTATGAACTATGGTTATATTCACCTAGTATTGAAGAATGTGAGAAGATAGCTAAGAGTAAGAGGCTCTATCCTATAAATTAAGATAGAATGATTGATGAATAATGAACCTTAGGATGGTTATGTTGGCTATAGATTTCAGATGATTAAAAGAAAGAGATAAAATTCACTTGAGCATGGAGAAATCGTCCAGGACATCCCTCTATGAGAAATGATTGAGCAAGGTTTTATAAGTAAACTTTGGAATATATGCTTTACTACAAGTTGAAATGTAAAGTGAGATAAATAGTCTAGCAAGGGTCCGGATTCCAAGTAGAAAGGAGATCCACACCTTGTTGTTATGATGACTATCCAAGTAGGTCTCATGAGGCGTCAGTTCATAGTATCCTAGTAGAGATATCCATATCCTATGAACTTAGACATGCTTGAGAAGCATCTCGTAGTGTTCATAAGATATGAATGAAGTTAGACATGAAAAAGGGGTATCTCGAAGTGTTAATAATGTGTTAATGAACTTACACATGCCCAAGGGGCATCTCGTAGTGTTAATGATTAAGGGATCAAGACACACCTTAAAAAGTATCTCATAGGATCCATATGATTAAGGAAATTACACATACTTAATGAAGTATCTCGTAGTGTTCCAAGGATAAACATAGGGGCTAGGTGCAAAGTAAGAAGTAATAAATAAAGGATCCAAAAGTAGTACCTTGCATAAATGGTGGTATGAGACATTATGAGTGAATTGCACAAGATATAACCTAGGGTCACTAAAGAAGAAGATATTGAAGATAGGATTGGACTAGAATTGCCTTTCCTAGTAAAGTAGATTAAATATGAGATAATCTTATTAAATGAAGTAAAGTAATGATAAAGCTATGGAAGGTGGGCATGTTGAGTATAACCTTAAGATAGACTTAGTATATGGAGTAGTATGGTCTGCCTCATGTACATTTCCATGTTTGTTTTGAGGGAATAATGATAGTGTAGTACTCGTCAGTATGAAAGTAAGGCTATTAGAGACTTAATGAAACAAGATAGGGTGACTTCAAGATATGCTAGTGTCTGAGGTAGTATGGGATGCTTCACATGCATTGCACATGAATGTTTTGAGTTGGCTTAGGGTTATAGTGCTCATTTGACATGTAGGTCTTAATTACGAAAGTGAACTTTGATCAAGTATGACCAAAGAGAGGTATTTAGCTTTGGTATTAGTATGGGATGCTACCTTAGCCTTGCACAAGGACACTTGGAGGTGGCTTGTGAGATAGTTCATAGTATTAAGAAAGACAATAAGTTAAGAATGTACTCTTATATGTTTATTTATTCTATAATTATGCTTATGTTATGTATGTTATTTTTATGACTTTATCTCTTACAATTATGTCTCTTATTGACTAACCCTTGAGATATCTTATGTTTCGTATAATAGTCTCCATACCTAGTACATATCCTAATAATAGACATTGCATACATGTTGTCCATCTAGGGTCTTGAGGATATTGATTGACTCTCAAGGGTAGAGTTTCGAAGGTTTCGAAGAAGATACGATTGGTGAGTCTTCATAGAATCCGAGGACTACCACTACTACGTTGACTTTATGTTTTCTTTTATGTTAGACTTTTATGGGATGTGACCCAAGACTATTGTATTCATGATGTCATAGATGATTTTTGAGATATATGTTAGACGTTTTATGAAATGGCTTCCACACTTTGTTTTGAACGAAAAGTTATAATTTCTTTTATTATACATATATATGCGATGAATGATGTTAAAGGTCTTGTACAAGATCTCCGAGAGGTCAAGTACGCTGTGTTCTGACCTAAGAATGCCTTAAGTTCTGGGGTGTACATGCGGGTCGTGACATTCTCCCCCACTTGGAAATAATCTTCCTAGAATGACACTTAAAGACTTTAAAGGGAAAACAAACAAAGTAACAACCCACATTCAAGCATATAATATAAACTATACACACATAAAGGAGGAACATCACTCCACATAAAAGACACAAAACAACTTCATGCAATTCAAGCAAATAGAACTAGATCTATCATCTCCTTATGCATCATTCTTTACCATTTCCCATTCTATTAGAGGAACTTCCTTCTCCATGTTTCATCATGCTAATTTAAACATTACTAAGCACATCATGCAATTTATCGTCAAAGCATAATCATGCATCATTTTCAATAAGGCATATTTAAGCAACTTTTTTCATAAAGAATAAACATGCAACTTCTCAACAAGAAATTAGGCATGATCAACAAGTCAAAATCATGAAGCAAATAGGCAATCTACCCTAAGCATATGAACATGAGGAAACACTATGCATTAAAACTCATTTTCTCATTTAACAAAATTAAACTAAAACATACATATCATAAGGAGAATATTTGAAAACTCATTTTTCAAAAAAGACTTCAACATAAACCTAGTTACTAGGAACTCTTGGTTTTAGGCTTGAATAAGCACATAAGGAAAAGATAATGATATCTCACTCCCAAGTATCTCTCCATTCACCATACTCCCTCACTTGGGACAAACCCAATCTAAGGTCAACATAAACATATTACATGGATTTCGCTCATGAAACATTCAACCTTATTAACCCCAATCTCACTCTTTCTTCACTTCACTAAACCTCTTGAAAGAACAACAACATCCCACTTATTAGGAGAAACTAACAGTTACTCTTTCAAACATTACCTACTTTCTTTATAAGGTCGTGTCTAAACAACATCAAATTATCTCAACTATCACTCATCCTCAATATAACATCATACTCCACCATTCCATTCCATAATACTCCCCTCATAAGGTAAATCAAACAACCTAAGGTCATCAAACAACCTTCCATATCCCATCTCACGAGTCTCACAACATCTTTTTCTCTCCCTCCACCCAAACATCTCAAAGGCCACACTCTAGATACCATGACGTAAGGAACAAAGGAAAGACACCATAGAACAAAGCTCTTAGGAACGTTTAGAAGATTGAATAAGTGAAACTTTACAAGAACCCAATAGCCTTATTTCCATAATGTGACATGCTTCACATTATGAACAAGACTCTACTAGATATGGTTTATGTGACAATATAAGACACTCACAAACCTTATACTTTGATACCAACTTTGTAATGACCCAAAGGTACCCCTTGGATATTACCGGCATATAAGCCAAAGAGTCCCACGTAAGACTCTTGTATCAATCATCGCATAATATTCACCCTAAAATAAGTAAGAATTTAAGACATTTGTTCACATAGGAAGAATATTTTCATTAATATACAAATAAAAGACTTACTTTAAAAACATCTCTCTTTACAATGTCTCTTTAAACCATTCAATACTTGTAATGTAAAACATTGGGAATAATCCCATACACGACATAAAATAAAGACTTAATAAATAAAAGGAACATATGGGTCTTTTCCTCGAATCGATGAAGACTCACCGATACTTATCTTCAACCCCTAGAAACCTATTCATCATCCACGGCATATCAAGACTTCCAATTCCCTACACTTTAGTTAAAAAGAGAAGGGGCTAGAACATTGAATGTACTAAGTATGGAAGCCATACAAAAACCATGAAAAACAAAAGTTTGGTATGGAAACATGATTTCATGACATACTTAAGTAAAATCAATCACATAAGCATATTCACATAGACCCCCTACTAAAAGGTATCCCAAGACCCACCTAAGTAAGATATGAAGGGACCACCTATTCAACCCCTTCACACATACCTATATGATACTCAAGATTACCCGAGGTAAGTTGTTATATTTCATAATATATCACATAGTTCATATTCAATAAGACAACCCTTTACATCATTCAAGCTCCCTACCTAAGTCTACTCTGAGACTCACCTAAGTAAAACATGAAGATTCCGCACATACACCCTCTTCAACCCTACCTAAGCAATCCTCAAAGCTACCCTAGATAAGTACCTTTTTATAAAAACATACTTCATTAAGAAACCATATTTTCATTAAAACGATTTTGAAAGAAAACCATAAATTGAGACAATTTCACATATTGGTCTTGGACAGACCTAAGGGACCTTCGTCCTAGCATCTTCAAAGCCTACTTGTGAAATGTATAGATAGTGTCCCATTCCACTACCTACACATTGTAGAACTTATCCTATAATTTAATGCATCCCACATGATGAGAATATACATTAATTCACATAGACAATACTAGATAGGCATGGAATCCAAAGTCTACCCTACTCTAATAAATGGTGTTCTACTTGCCAAGGGTGGAAGTAGGAGACATCCCATGTGGGAACATGGTTAAGGAATATAAAGGGTTTTGTTTTACTCTAATCTCAACTCAAGTAGATACACTCCCAATTCTAACACCACCGCTTCAAGGATTAGGGATTTCACAAGGACGAATTGCCCTACTATTTCTATCGTTCAAAGTTAGAGGAGGACTCACAAGGGTTCATTGATGAAGTGTTCAAAGTTCATGATGTTATGGGGGTGTCTTCTCAAGAAAATGTGGAACTAGCCGCTTACCAATTCAAAGATGTGTTGGCATGAGCAATGGAAGAATGAGAGTTTGGTTAGAGAAGCAGGGTTACTTTGGCATCATTCAAGACGAATTTCCTTTATAGGTTCTTCCTTTTGGAATTAAGGGAGAGGAAAATGCGAGAATACATCAACCTTCTTGAAGGGGGTATGATAGTGAAAGAGTATAACCTCAAGTTAACTAAACTATCAAAGAATGCTCCTACAATGGTTGTGAATTCTAGGGATGAAATGAATAAATTCGTAATGGGGATATCTGGACTAGTGGTTAATGAATGTAAGTCGGCTATGTTGATTCCTAGCATGGACATTTCCTGTCTCACGGTTCATGCCAAACAAATTGAGTTGAAGAAGGTAAGAGCCAAAGATGGAAATTCTTCTAAGACTAGATTTGAGGTGTAAGATAAACCAAGGTTGAAGAAAAGGATCCCTAATCAAAGTCCTTCTACCATTCCAAGGGTCAATAAAGTTAAAGGGTCTACTCCCAAGCCTAAGGAGGAAAAAGGTAGTGGTTCTTATGTTAAGAAGTCGACTTCTGATAAATGTGGGCATAACATAAAACCAAGCGTCTAGTTAGTACGGGAAATCTCTACGGATGTCTCTATTGTGTTAACATGAAGGGAGATTATGCTTTTATGAAGTCTCAATAGAGATAAAATTCTCAAGACCAAGCAAGTGCTCCCAATCCCGATGCTCCGAAGAAGAATTGCTTTTATGCTCTGCACTTGCGAGGCAAACAAGAGAGCTCTTCAAATGTTGTAACCAGTATGTTACAATTATTTTCTGATAATGTATATGCTTTATCAGATCCCGATGCTACATTGTCATTTGTTAATCCTCTTGTAGCAATGAAATTTGATATACTACCCGACATCTTAGATGAACCCTTTTCAGTTTCTACCCAGGTGGGTAATTTTGTGGTGGCTAAAATAGACTATAAAGGTTTTCCTATTTCCATGCCCAATAGATTTACTTTGGTTGGATTGATAGAACTTGAAATTTTACATTTCGATATCTTATTGGCAATGTATTGGCTGAATTCTTTTTTCGCCTCTATTGATTGTAAGACAAGACTAGTCAAATTTCAATTTCCAAATGAACCCATTTTCCAGTGGAAGGGAGGAAACTCAATTCCTAGGGGTAAGATCATTTCATGTCTACAAGCTTGCAAGTTGATTGCAAAGGTTTGTCTCTATCATATAGCGAGGGTCAATGATCTTGAAACCGAGGTCCCTCTCTTAGAGTCGGTACCCTTAGTGAAGGAATTTCTTGAAGTATTTTTCAATGACTTGCCTGGAATTCCTCCGTAGTGGGACATTGACTTCGGCATAGATTTATTGCCGGATACATAACCTATTTCCATCCCTCCTTATTGTATGGTCCCGATCGAGTTGAAAGAACTAAAGGCTCAACTCAATTATTTGGTAGATGAGGATTTTATTCAACCAAACATATCTCCATGGGGTGCCGCGATATTTTTTGTGAAGAAGAAGGATGGGTCTTTAAGAATGTGCATCGACTATCATCAATTAAACAAAGTCACCATAAAGAAAATAAGTGCCCGCTCACTAGGATTGATGATTTGCTTGATCAACTCTAAGAATCGAGTTACTTTTCAAAGATTGACTTGAGGTGTGGTTATCACCAAATTAGAGTAAGGGAGGTTGATATTCCGAAATGCCATTCCAAACAAGATATGATCACTTTTAATTCCTAGTTATGTCATTTGGTCTAGAAATTGCCTCAACGGCTTTCATGGACCTTATGAATCGAGTTTTAGAAAGTATCTTGATTTGTTTGTGAGTATCTTTATTGATTACATTTTGATATACTCTAGGAGTGAGAATGTTCATATGAGACATTTGGGGATAGTTTTGTAAGTTCTCAAGGATAAACAACTTTTTTCTATGTTTAGTAAGTGGAAATTTTCGTTCATATTGGTGGAGTTTATTTGACGAATTGTCTCTAGTGAAGGGGTAGAGGTTGATTCGAGGAAGTCAGAAGTGGTCAAAAGTTTGCCTATACCTTTGAGTCCTACTGACATCTGAAGTTTTCTAGGATTGGCCGGTTAGTATATGAGGTTCGTTGAGGGCTTTTTGTCTATCAAATCTCTTTTAACGGTATAACCCAAAAAAATACCAAATTCGAATGGTCGTAATCTTGTGAAGAGCCCTTCCAATTTTTGAAAGATATACTCACCTCTGCTCTGGAGTTGACCTTAACGGAGGGTACCGAATGGTTTGTGGTTTATTCGAATACCTCTCGAGTGGGTCTAGCATGTGTACTCATAAAACATGGCAAAGTCATAGCGTATGCGTCTAGGAAAATCAAGCTACATATGAAGAATTATCCGACTCATGATCTTGATCTTGCAGCCGTAGTGTTTGCCTTGAAATTTTGGAGTAACTATCTCTATGAGGTACATGTTTATATGTTCACCGATCACAAGAGTCTTCAATATGTATTCACTTTAGAAGACTTGAATATACACCAAAAAGGATGGTTAGACCTTTAAAAGATTATGACATGAGTGTCCATACCATCCCAGAAAAACTAATGTGGTTGCAGATGCGCTTAGCTGAGTGTTCATGGGTAGCGTGTCTCATGTGGTTGATGATAAGAAAAAGTTAGTTAAAAAGGTTCATAGGTTGGCCCGTTTGGGTGTTAGACTATAAGACATTCTAAAGGGTTGTTTTATTGCTCCCCACAACTTCGATTCGTCTTTAGTGGTTGGGGTGAAATCCAAGATACACCTAGATCCTCTATTGACGGAGTTAAACGAAATAGTCCTTAGTATATCTAATGAGTCTTTATCTCAAGGAAAAGACAGGGTTCTTAGGCACCAATGAAGATTGTGTGCACCAGATATGGGTGGCTTAAGAGAATCGATCATGGAAGAGGCTTATGGGTCCTGATATTCCATACATTTGGGTTCCAAAAAGATGTACATCGACTTACAAGAAACCTATTCGTGCAATGGTACGAAAGGGATATAGCAGATTTTGTTGCTTAGTGTCCAAATTGCCAACAAGTCAAAGCGGAGCATCAAAGTATGGGTGGCTTAATTCAAAATATAGATATTACAACCCGGAAGTGGGATGATATTAACATGGATTTCATAGTTGGGTTTCCTCTTACTCAAAGGCAACATGACTCGATAAGGGTCATTGTGAATAGGTTAACATCGGAACATTTTCTTCCCATAAAAGTCACAGATTTGGCAAAAGACTATGCCAAATTGTACTTCAAATAGATAGTGAAGTTACATGGATCCCCTTATTCCATCATTTCTCATATAAGTACTCAATTCACCTCCAATTTTTGGAGGTCTTTCCAAAGTGGGATTGGTACGAAGGTGAAACTTAGTACCCTTTTCATCCCGAAATGGATGGTCAAGAGGAACACACTATTAAAATCGTAGAAGATATGTTGAGGGAATGTGTCATTGACTTCAAAGGTAATTGGGATGACCACCCACCTTGATAGAATTCTCTCACAACAATAACTACCATTCAAGTATCTCTATTGAACCTTTCGAGGCACTCTATGGGAGGAGGTGTAGATACCAGGTTGGGTTGTATGAAGTAGGTGAAATTGCTCTTCTTGTCCGTGATTTAGTTTATAATGTCCTTGAGAAGTTTCGAGTTATAAAGGATAGGCTAAGAATGTCTCAAAGTTGGCAAAATCTTATGCCGACAATGGGAAAAGGGACCTTCATTTCGGAGTAGGTGATGGGGTCTACTTGAAGATATCACCCATTAAGGGAGTTATGATTTTTTTTAGCAAGGGTAAATTTATTCCCCAATATCTGGGGCCGTATGAAATTTTGATGTGGTCCAGGAGTGTTGCCTATGAGTTGAAATTGCCCAATGAGTTGGCCATGATTCACCCCGTATTCCATGTTTCTATCCTCAAGAAGTGTATAGGGGACTTGATTTCCGTTCTTCCACTAGAAGGTTAGGGGTAAAGGAATACCTTTTTGTATGAAGAAGTCTGGTGGAGATCTTAGATCATCAAGTTAAGAAATAGAGGAACAAGGAGGTGGCATCCATAAAAGTCTTATGGATAAATCATCTAGTTGGGAGAGCTACATGGAAGGCCGAGGCCAACATGAAGTCCCTCTACCCTCACCTTTTTTTTTCTAACTGCTAGCAAAGGTTGAGGTTAGTATATATTTATGTTATTATTAAAAATAATGTTAAACTTATTATATTTATATAATGTGTGCATATTGTAGTAGTAATTCATGCTAAGCTGAGTTTTCTTTTTTCCATGATGTATGTTTCTTATGGTTAGCTTTCACTTAAGTATGTGGTATGCTATAAGTATTCATGGAAATTATATTTAGCATGATTGGCATTGTTTTCATATGAAATCAACATGACAACTATTGATGTTCATATTGAGGTCATTTTGAAATGGATAAGTTAGTTCCTCATTAAATGCTTTGAAAAGTTGAGCTTGTGTATGTAGTGTGTTGTGGATTAAGTTCCTAAGTATAAATGCTATGATTATATGCTAAAATACGTAGAGAATTCCTCCAATGAGTTGTGACTCATTTTATACATTGTTTGTTTGTTGGTCTTCTAGTCTTGAGTCTTTTCTTCCTATAAAGGTCTAAGGTGTTATTCGAGGATAAAAAAATTCCTAAGGGGGGAGTATTGACAAACCCCAAAAATTCTAAGACCCAATCTAGAGACTCACATGAATAGGTAAGACTTAAAACACTTTTTAAGGAATAAATCAATGTATATGAAACATTTAGGAAGTTTTAAAGACAAAATATCAAGGAACGTCTGTGACGTCCGTAAACTAGTTAAATAGGTGCTAGTGTGCCTTGGCATGTTTTATGGGGTTTTATGAGTTGGAAAACGAGAATGAGTAGAAATGTGTTAAAAATATTTTAGTGTGGGTTTAAGTTCAAAATTTTGGGGTACAACTCCCAAGGACCACCCTAAGGGTCCTTGGAGAGGGCCCTTCAATTTGACAAAAGGTTGTCAACTTGGCAGTGGCCAGACGATGGACCAATCGACGAGATATCGATGGGTCTACGACTCGTATATGGTGGTCATTGGTAAAACCTAATTAAAATTAAAAAATTGGTCCAAAAACCATTCTTAGTCACATTCAACGGTTGCACAAGACGGTGCCGTCGATGATCCTACAGACCGTAGGTTGAGGTCTCGTAGGTCCTGGCATGTTCTGGTGTCCAATTTTTAAGTTAATTCATTTATTTAGTTAGTCTGTTAGTTCATTAATTAATGGTTAGCGGTGGTTAATTTAGTTATAAAAGAGACTAAATTTGAACCTCCATTGAAGAACACTAGAGCTCCAATTCAAGGCAGAATTCACTAAGGTTTTCATCTCAAATAGAGGCAAGATAATCACTAAGGTATGATTTCTTTCACTCTTGGGCTTCCTTTCCCCAAGACGCCTTTCCTAAGATGTTTTTCAACTTCCCCAATAACTAGTGTTTCAATCTAGACATGGGGTCTCTTTTCAAAATGAAATTACTAATGAATTATAGTATTTTATAATTTTTTAAATAAGAATAAATGGTCAATTATTGTTAATTAATCAATATTATCCCTTTGAACCCTTGTTCTTCCGTACACTTATTATGTCTTGTAATTATACAGATATTATGGATGATGATGACTATATGAATATGTAGAATAGTAATATATATGTATTACTTCATTAATTTACCTTATTATGCACTGTCTAGGTAAATCATTGTAATTGAAATATGAAGACAATGAAAAAGGGAAATTATGAAGATTGATTCTTCTTGAATTCAATTATGAAGTATGATTTACTCAGATTGTTGAAAGAAAGTACTCCTCACCCTTAACCCTAGACTATCTAATTTTCTATGAAGTATGAAAGTATGATAAGATATGATTATAATGTTATTGAAAGTAACTTCGCATGATTATGATAAAGTGTTGGGTGAAAGGTTTACTCACTTGTATGTGGTTATCATAAGTGAAAGGGTAGTTTTCTCTTATGAATACCTATAAGCTATTATGATGAGTGTTAACATAGGGGTCTAACAGAGACTAATGTGATCTTGTATGAAGAATATGATGACTACTAAAGGGAATAAATACCTACCACCGAAACAACATGTAACTGAAATTGAGGTCTCACATTTAGTAAGTCCGGCCTTCCACATTCATTTATTCACATTTAGTAAGTGCTGATTCCCAAGGTATGTTTGTATCCTGAGATGGAAACCTCTACGTTAGCAAGTCAAGGTTTCTAGAAGTAATCTTCTTGAACCTTAACTATGTGCCCACATAAGACTATAGCCTAGTGGATCAACCTAGATAGCTATGTAAGATTGGTTAAATGATATATCGTGGGTTCACGGTACTTTCCATGCTTTTTCCTTAAGATTGGTGTGTGTCTATAGCCTTCTGAACTAATTTTAATATGTTTTTATCTTTGTTTTGCAGGAACGGTGTTCAAAACCAAAACACAGAAGGTTGTGGAGATTTAGTGAAGAGGTGACCAACTAAGGCCATCGACGACTGGTCGTCCCATCAACCAACCATTTTTGACTGTCGAGTAGAAGGTTCAGGCATCTAGGTGCAACTCGGGGAATTCTGACCAAGTGTGGGTCAATGGAAGGATCGATAGTCTGTCGATTGATCTACAGATCTTCCTATTGAATCGTCGATCAGATCAAAGAAAGTCCCAATACCCAATGTTAAAGAAAATCTAACTATGGAACGATGAGAAACATCGATGGACCGTAGGTTAATCGACGAATCACGTTTTATAGTCTGTCGATTGGATCATAGAAGATGCAAGTTGAAAGCTAAAAAAGATGCTAAGTCTTGACTTACGGAGATAGCTGACGGTCCGTCATTTAATCGACAGACCGTGTGTGGGGGTAGTTGATTAAAGCCGCGTTTTTTGGACAACTTTTTTCATTAGAATTCCTCTTATTTTAGGACAATGTTTTTATGAATAGGGTTTTAAAACCTCGTTTTTGGGGTTGGATTCTATTACTACTTTCTTAGTTTTGTTCTTGGAGATTTGTTTTTGTCACTTTTTGCATTAATTAAAATTTCTGAGTTTAGTTTTCAAGTGATTTTTGTGATTTCAAGTTGAATTTCTGGATTTTCTTTGAATTTGTCAAAGTAAGTTCATTATTCATTGTTTATTAACCATGAATTGTGTTCTTATATGCATGGTTAACTAAATCCACAACTAGGGTTATAGGAACCATGGGTGATTAACAAAGTAAACCTAGCTTGATAACAACTTTCACATAGGTTATTGCATGTATTGATAATTTTTTCACTTAGAAGTCTTTTGAACGAGTGCACTCGTTAGAACTCGCCTTATTGCTCTTGCCAGACCAAGGAGGTAGTTAATAGGAAAAGAATTATCAACATAGATTTAGTAGGATACTATCTAACAGGATAGTCTCAATTGGTGAGAACTGATAACTAAGTCATAAATTGAATATGATGCTTAATATGATGTAAAGGTAAGGGTTAGTAACTTACACACACATAGCCTAACCATGGTACGAGGTGAAATTATCTAAGTGTTGGACCGATGATGTAGAGATACCTAACTTATCACATACAAACGCTAGGGAAGAATTGTTATAGCTAGGAATACAACGGTATGAACCTATGGGGAACACTTAAACCCTAGTTTCACTTACTACTTGATAAACACCAAAGATTTACACATGTTCCTCGTTTCATTTTAGCATTATTAAAAGAATTTTGTTTTGTTTCACAAAACCTCCCTTTAATCCTCGTTTTCAGAAAGGACTTGACTTAATAGAAGTAATTGTACATTGAAGTTAAGTCTAGACCATTTTACTTATGGGATCGACCCCAACTTAATAGTTAGATTCTTTACTTGATACAACCACTTATAATTCTATAGGGAAGTGTAATTGAAGTGTATCAAATAATGGCGCCATTGCCAGGGAAAGTGACTTTTATATTAACTTTAATAACTTTACTAAATTTTAGTAAACGATTTCCTAATTTTTCTTTTTTCTTTTGTTTTTTTCTTCCAGGTCTAGCTAGCTCTAGTGTATGCCAAGTACACGGAGTCGAGGAGAACCAATAATTCTATTCGATCCTGAACTGAACCATACACTTCGAAGAATGAATAATCTACAGAACCAATATAATCTAGGTGATGGGATCAATCTCAAGACCCCACAATCATTTGATGCTCATAATCAAGTGGTTACGGAAAATCTGGCGGATGATGCTTTGATGATGCAGTCTTCCATCCCATGCCCTCAAGAGATCTATAGGGGCAACATTAAAAACATTGATTCTGATGAGTCTCTTGTCCTACTTCCTCTAGCGCAGGGTCACACATTCGTGGTACTAGAAGCTTAATTCAAATGCTCAACACAAGGGTTTGTTGTAAGTACCATCTGAGGATCCACGTGCTTAAATCGCAAAATTGAGATTGATGTGAAAGTGTTGTGTAGGGAGTCCAGATTTGGATATGAATGTAATCGGGTTGAGAGTATTCCCTCTTTCACTTAAGGCAGAGGCTTTAATATAGTTTACTAAGTTGACCAATAATTATATCTATAACTGGGATTAGTTGAGGGACATGTTCCTAGCACGGTACTACCCGGTTTTGAAAAAGCTCATCCATAAAGATAGAGTGAATAATTTGTGGCTCTACCTGGGGAGTGAGTGAGTAGCTCTTAGTGATAGATTTGTTGCCTACGTGAGAGGTGTTCCAAACCACCGCATTCATGATGAGTCGTTGAAAGAGTACTTCAATCGGGGACAAGATGATAAGAGTAAGGTTGTGCTTGATACTATTGTGGGTGGTTCATATGGTGAGTGTACATATGCAGAGATCTCAGAGAAATTGGAGAAAATCTCTCCCAAAAATAAGTCTTGGAGTAGTAGGAAGTCAGACACTAGGAGAAACACATTTGTAGTGCAAGCTACACACAATACGTCCACAAATGAGATTTGTCGAGAACTAAGCTTTGGTTGGCATTGAAACATGTCACTGGAGATGTAGAGAAAGTAAATACGGTGAATTACTTGACTAAACCACCACCATCAGCGGATGAATACTATTATGAAGAGGATACTTATGTTGTGAATGATCAAATGGGGGGTTTTCGACCGAACGCCCAAGGCTCAAATAAGGAGAACTGGCACCAAGGTCAAGGAAATGAAGGTCAAAACTATGGTAATTAAAACAGATAGGGCCATTATTTTTTAGATGGAAACTACAACCACGACAAAAAATTCAACCAAGGTAACTATGGTAACAGAAACGATCAAAGTGGGTCCTATGTTCTACCTCAAAATTAGGAAGTTGGTCCAAGGAATGGTTGAGATAGTACGGCGCGAGTTGAAGATATGTTGCTGAAGATGATGATGAGGTTTGATGCTAGTGATGAGAACACCAAGGAATTGAGAGGTGATTTGGCTGATATTGGTAAAAAATTTTACACACATGCAGTCTTGATTAAGCATCTTGAGTTACAAATGGCCTAATTATCCACTATTGTGAACCCATGACAGCTGGTCACTTTTCTTAGAAATACCATTCAAAATCCCTAAAATGATTGACATTTCATGGCAATAACTACTTGAAGAGGTATGAAAACAATTGATCCACCTATGCCGTCTGTGGTACAAGATTAGATGAGAAAAGATGAAGAGGTAGTGGAAACTAGTGGTGAATTGGTAGACAAAGCTGTGAAAGAAGCAGAGGTACCCCAAAAAGTGATCCCCATTCCTAGACCACCGTCGCCATTCACTCAGAGATTGGTGAAGAATTCTGAGGATGGTAAATATCGGCATTTCATCACTATGTTAAAATGACTTTCCATCAATGTACCTTCAATAGAAGCTTTAGAGCAAATGCCCGGTTTTTCCAAGTTCATAAAGGATATGGTTACAAAGAAGAGATTGGTAAGTTATGAGATGATGACTGAATGCATCATTCTAGTGCTATTTCTACAAGGTCTCTTGTGTAGAAAAAATAAGATCTGGGCGCTTTAAATATTTATGTACCATTGGTTTGTTATACTTTCCTAAAGCACTATGTGATCTCGGTGCAAGCTTCAATCTCATTCGTCACTCCATTTATAAGAAATTGGGTTTGAGTGACCCAAAGCCCACTGCAATGCGGTTACTGATGGCCGATCAAACAGTGAAGAGGCCTATTGGGATACTCCATGATGTGCTCGTGAAGGTTTAGTCATTTATATTTCCAACCGATTTTATGATTCTTGACTTTGAGGTTGATTTTAAGGTGCCTATTATTCTTGGGAGGCCGTTCCTTGCTATTTGGCGCGCCCTGGTTGATATGGAAAAGGGGTAGATGATGTTTAGACTGAACAATGAAGAAGAAACTTTCAATATTTGTAGGTCTATGAAGCAAAGTGGTGAGCTCCAAACTGTATACGCTATATCCTACAGGTTTGAGAGTATGTATGAGGTAAAACTTGAAGAGCACCTTAGTGTTGAGGCACTAATGGAAATTATCATGAATTTTGAGTGTGATGGTATTGAAGAGTACGGGTCTTTACTTGCGGCATTTGAACGAGGTGAATTTCGGTAAAAACCAAAGAAACTAGAGTTAGATATGATGCATCGCGAGTCTCCACCAACGGGACCATCTATTAGGGAAGCTCCAAAACTAGAGCTTAAGTCTCTACCACCTCATCTGAGGTATGTATTTTTAATGAGAGATGACACTTTGTTTGTAATCTTTGCAACAAATTTTAATGTGCAACAAGTAGAGTGTTTGGTATAAGAGTTGAAGAGGTTCAAACAAGCCATTGGATGGACGATTACGGTTATTATTGGGATCCCACCCGGCATTAGTTCACAGAAAATCCAACTCATGCTCGATCACAAACCAAGTATTGATCACCAAAGACGTTTGAATCCACCTATGAAATAGGTAGTGAAGAAAAAGATCATTAAGTGGTTAGATGCCAGAGTCATATATCCTACTGCAGACAGCTATTGGGTATGTCCTGTTCAGTGTGTGCCCAAAAGGGGGGAATGACAGTACTACCCAATGAGAGGAATAAGCTTGTTCTAATGATGGCGTTGACTGGATAGAGAGTTTGTATGGATTACCGGGAACTGAATGCATGGACTGAGAAGGACCATTTCCCAATGCCCTTCATGGATCAGATGTTAGAATCGCAGGAAAAAAGATGGTATTATTTTCTTGATGGTAATTTGGGTTACAATCAAACCTCTATTGCTTTGAAGGATCAAGAGAAGACCACTTTTACTTGCCCTTGTTGGACATTCTCATTCAAGGGGATGCCTTTTGGTTTATGCAATGCACCGACAATTTTCCAGAGATGGATAATGTATATATTCTCCTATATGGAGGACACTATTAAGGTGTTTATGGATGATTTTTCAGTAGTTGGAGACTCCTTTAATCGGTGTTTGAATCACTTGGCCGAGGTTCTTAAAAGATGTGAAGATTGCAATCTTGTGCTAAACTGGGAAAAATGTCACTTTATGGTGAAAGAAGGTATAGTATTGGGCCATCACATCTCGGATAAGCGGATGGAGGTGGATCGAACGAAAGTTGAAGTTATAAAGAGACCTCCTCCACCCATCTCTGTGAAAGGTGTAAAAAGATTTTTGGGCCATGCGGGCTTCTACCGGAGGTTTATTAAAGATTTCTCAAAAATTGCACATCCTCTGTGCAAATTACTTGGGAAGGAATGTAAATTCTATTTTGATGAATCTTGATTGAATGCGTTTGGAGAGTTGAAAGAGAAATTGGTGTTTGCGCCCATAATTATCTCCCCTAATTGAAGTAATCCATTTGAGGTGATGTGTGATGCTAGTGGGGTGGATCTTGGTGTGGTATTGACACAAAGAAAGGATAAAATCCTTCACTCTATCTATTATGCAAGTAAAACCAGAATTACACTATGATTGAACAAGAGTTCCTTTTGGTGGCATTTGCCTTCAAAAAATTTTGCTCCTATTTGCTTTGCACGAAAGTCATAGTGCATACTGATCACTTCGCTTTGCGGTATTTGGTGGAAAAGAAGGATGCAAAACCAAGATTTATTAGACGGATGCTCCTATTGCAAGAGTTTGATTTTAAGGTGAAAGATAGAAAGTGACTGAAAATCAAGGTGTCGATTGGAGGATGAAGCTATGCAAGAGTTGGGTGAAAAGGCTGAAATTGATGATACCTTCCTTGATGAGCATGTATTGGCCGCTTCAAATGACTTGATTCCATGGTTCTCCGATTTTGCAAATTATCTGGCTAGTGATATAGTCCTATCAGACTCGTCCTTCCATCAGAGGAAAAGTTTCATGCATGATGTGAAAAATTTCTTTCGGGATGAGTCTTACTTATACCGGAGTTGTGTTGATGGTCTTATTCGCCATTGCATGCCGGAAGTTATGCTAAATGTTTTGGAGGGATGCCACTTTTTGCCTGTGGGTAGGAATCATAGTTGTATCCTGACTGCCCACAAGATTTTACAGTGTTGGTTCAATTGGCCAACCATTTACCAAGATTCTCATGAGTTTGCCAAGTCATGTGATAGGTGACAAAGAGATCGAGGAATTTCTAAGAGTCAAGAGCTCCCTTTAAATCGTATTCTAGTGATTTAGTTGTTTGATGTATGGGGCATTAATTTTATGATCCTGTTTGTAAGTTCTCATGGGATGAAATATGTACTTGTGGCATTGGACTATGTGTCAAAATGGGTGGAAGTCGTAGAACTTGCTAACAATGAAGGGAAGAGTGTCACCGCATTCTTGAAGAAGATCATCTTCTCCAGATTTGGCACACCTATAGCCATTATTAGTGATGGGGGATCTCACTTTTGCAACAAGTTGTTTAAAGGTATATTATAGAAATATTGGATTTGTCAAAATGTAGCCACTCCGTACTGTCCATAGACTAGTGGGGAAGTTAAGGTACCCAATAGAGAAATCAAGCATATCATGTCGAAAATGGTGAATTCTAATAGAACGAATTGGTCAAGGAGGCTTGATGATGCTCTTTGAGCCTACCGTACTGCATAGAAAAGACCCTCATAGGTATGTATCTATACCTACTTGTATATGGGAAGGCTTGTCATTCGCCTGTAGAGTTAGAGCATAAGGCCATGTGGGCGATGAAGAAACTGAAGATGGATTTGAATGAAGCAGTGGAGCAAAGATTTAATTGGTGGGATGAGCTTGATGAGTTTCACCTAAAGGCATATGAATTTTCATCCATCTATAAATAGAAGATCAAGAAGTACCATGACCAAAAGATTGAAAAGCGAGAATTTGCGGTTGGGGACTTGGTGGTTCTATTCAATTATACGCTACGTTTGTTTCCTGGCAAACTCAAGTCCAAATGGACTGGGCCATTCCTTATCACTAAAGTGTTCCCCCATGGAGAGGTTGAGTTTGAGAATAAGGAGGGTGCAAAGTTCACAATCAATGGGCAAGGAATCAAGATCTACCTAGGGCATGCGTAGAGTATCCATGAACTGGTTGAAGAATATATCATTGATGAAGTCTGAGTAATCCGGGATTTTGCGTCGTGCCGCGACGTTAAATCAAGCGCTTCTTGGAGGCAACCAAAGGTGTATCTTGTAGCCAACAATAGGTTTTTCTTTTATTTGTAGGAATAAAATTGCATTCCCTTGTTTCGTTTTTGGTTCACTCATGTTCATACATTCTAATTTTTTTAGGGTGTTGGCAAGAGAGTAGTTTAGGGTGTGTGTCTACATAGTGTCAAGAAAAACACAAAAAGAATAACCTAATGGGTGTTCAATTGCAGGGACCAAACCCAAGAATTCTGCAGAAATTGGACTGGTGCACAGATTTACAGACCAATCGATTGGTCGTAATTCAATTGATGGACTGTTGATTGTGTCCTTAGATCCTAGGTATCTCTTTAAATTTTGTCTAACTCTTTATGAAATCGACGTTCTATCGACTGACTTAAGGACTGTCGACGGGGTATCGTTAGTTCAAACACTCCCAACCGTTTCCCTGCCCTTATTCCATTCCTTTTCCATTAACTCCCCATATCTCTCCCTCCCATTTTCTTTAAAATCCCAAACTCCGACAAAATCCCAAAACCAAACGCTCCCCAGATTCTACTCCGTCTCCCTTTTTTTGACTTATCGATGTTCAAAGGAAGGAACGTAGGTTGGTTGTTTAGAAGATCACCCACTCCATCAGTCCACTACTGATTCCAAGTATTTCAATTCCCTAGGATCAAAGAATTCTCGTTCATTTGCTATTTGAAACACAAAATTTGAATGTGGTTCTTGACTTAGGGACATAACTTGCTAGTTAACTTGTTAAATTAGTGGTACTATGTCCCTTGTAATGATAGGAAGTGAATGGGTTGGGGGTTTAGTCTGTGTAAAAATGAACTGATTGTTGACATTATGAGTTAGGGTTTAATGCATCGTAGAATCTGAGATCAAAACTAGCGATATCAAAAACCTAAGGATGAATAATTGGGCTTGTACTTGTTGCTAAGTGTTACGTGAACCTTTGATTTTCTTTAATTTGTCAAAATGTGTTTTCAAAAAAACAAGTCCTGAAACCTGTCTCTGACCAACAGCACGAGACTCTATCTACCGATTGTCGGTTGATCGATGGACCTTTGATGGGGTCCGTCGATGGCTAAACTTTTAAAATTTTGTCCATAGATTGATCGACGGGCCATTCTGCACGGCAGAAATTTCCAACTGCAACCCTGATTTATGAGAAATTAAGAATTATTCTAAGTGTCAGACGATGAAGTGGAACAGTTCATCGATTGATCGATGGGCCGTTCTGCACATCCGACGTTTCTCAATACGAGGGTTGTGGATTAAAGAGTAGAAAATCTCCCAAGTGTCCACTTATGGACACTATCGACGGACCATCGAATCATCGACGGACCGTCGATAGTGCCCATCTCCGAATACTGAAATTCTACAATGGCCTATGCTTTGTTTTTCAAGGTTTTGTTTTGATTGTTTTGCTTCTGTAGGATGATTGCATTGAGACTAAAAACTTGTTTTACAGGTACGTATAGCCTCCAAACCAAATAACGTCTATTCTAAGGGTAGGTCTAAGTTCGTGGCACTATTCCACCTAATGGTCGGTAGTTCTGACCATGAGCGGGATCTAGAATACGTTCCCCCAAGCACCCTGACCCCTACAACACTGCTAGAGCATCTCGGGGCACCCACCAGTAGGTGGAATTTGGCATAGTAACTGCTTTCTAGTCCGATGAGGAGCGCACACTGACTGGCACACGTTTGAGTCAGCCTCGGGTTTTAATAGAGCGTCTAGATCTAAAGAGGCTTTAGGTTTTGGCTCATTCTACGAGATCAAATAAGGACATTGCCTCATATTCTAGATCAGTTGGAGCCACTCTCCAAGATGTGCCTTCACGCCATGCCTCGTCTGAAGAGGCCAGAGTTTAGAATCTTCTCCGGCACCCCATCATGAGGTCATGGCACCGGTTCTTGATGAGCCCAACCGTTGGTGTGTCGATGGTCACTATCAGATCTACATGGACACAAAGATGTTGAAGGAAAAATGGTGATGACTCGGTTGGTGACAGTCGAGCGACACTTCTTACAGGTAGTCTTTACACAGTCCCTAGGGAGCAGAACATATTTACCCGCCACAGGCTTGAGTAGATGGCTCGAAATCTTCAGACATATAGCGAGGAGGTTGTTCGAGAGTTCTAGTTTCATATATGGAGACTCTATAAGGTTCTTTGGACAGGCAAGCAAAACCTGTCAAACACGACCCACTCACAGATGTTCTAGTTCGAGGCTGTAGGGTGGACATTTCTTATACCTCCATTACTCGCTTCCTGTATGGTGTTTACACTAGTGCCGCGAGGGTTACCCTACTCCAGAGTTCGATTAATGTTGGGATTTGGTCAAGAGTGGCCAATTTCAGCTAAAGTAGACATCAAAGAGACTCCACCAAGAGGTGGGTTGAAAAGAATCTCCCCATTAATGGTAAGGGAGCAGACTGGGTGTTGAACCCCACAGGACTTATCAAGAAGTCCAACCTCAGCTAAGTTCTTCAGGATGTTAGTCCGCCACCGCCTATCCCCCACGACATCAGATAATACCCTTACTTGGGATAGAGAGGTCCTAGTAGCAGCTCTGGTAGCCTGGCTAGAGATCGACTTCGTGAGGTTGTTGATGTCTGTGATACATGAGAGGGCTTTTAAGACCTCTACTACTTACTCGTTTCCCTGTATGATTTTCCAATTATGCAAGGATTCTGGAGTGCCTGTTTGGCACTGTGATGTCCTCCGTACTCCGATTTGGATTGTGGATATAGGTATCATTAGGGATGCGACCAATGTGGCGGCACAACGGAGTGGGCCAAGAGTTGACTTGCAACCGCTGAATGAGAACTTAGCGGATACGATAAAGTTAGCCCAAGGGGTTGATACTGCCACTTCCCTTTGTATATATGTAGACCATGATAAGTTTCCTAGTATTGATTAGAATCCTTTGTGTAAATTTGATCATAGGTGTGATGATAGTATACTTGTCTTGGTAAAGTTTCGTATCTCATATTGTCATGATTTTCCCATTATTGCCTAAATGTTGTATTTTTGGAATGTTGAAGCATGTTCACTGTAATGCTAGGAAAACTTACTGTAATATTTTTAGGAAACCAACTAAATTGTCCTTTAATATGAAGTTGTTGAAATATGTATATAATTGATGCATATGAACATGGTAATGAATGTAAAAAGGAATTTTGCTATTTGGAATAAAGAATGAGAGTCTTATGGAATAATGAGTTGTAGAATTTTTTCTAACTTCTTATTGTGTTGCGAGCCCCTTGATGTTGTGAGATTTAGGTTCCCCTAAAATTGAGGGTAGTATTCTTATCAGTGTAGGGTGATTATGTGGGTTTGATTAACCTATAAGTTATATTACTTTAATGATGAAAGAAAAGAAAGAGTCCTTAAGGCTATGTGTCCTCTATTCTTTCCCCTAATGATATATGACCTTGATATCTATTGTTTTATATGAAAACCTTATGTGGTTAAATAGTATGACCTAACTTGATAATTGGAGGATATTTTGCCTAAAATGATAAGGTTTATAATTCCTTGGTTGACTTACTGTAATTTCTTTTTAAGTGGTAATCACTTTTAAGTGATTCAAATGAAGGTTGTTAAGATAAGATCCTCTCAAGTAAGAGTTAAGTTGCTCTTAATTGGGTTTACGCTAAGTGGGGGATGGTGATAGAGTAGTAAGGTTGTAGATATTATTCTACCTTGTCCTTCTATTTTACTTGAGCTTGAATCTAATGAATTTTTAGTAAGCTTGTTCATGAATAGATTTTTGCAGAAAGATGAATTGCATGACCCTTATATGTTTGGTATGTATTGATTGACATTTCCTTAAAGATATTATGAAGATTCCAAAGAGTATTGAAGAAAATTTTTGATAAAATCCATGTTTTCTCATGTTGATTTGCAGCTTGATATGCTAGTTGTGCATTTGACTTCACGAGATAAGATAAGAAACATGGTAATAGTGACTTGTGAGGTGTATAGTTTTGCCCTATAATGAAAAGTTGTGTCTCTTTAAAATGTAATATGGTGAGTCTCTTGAAAATTATGTAACTTTTATGATTTGGAATGCATAATTGTAGGTCCATTCTTTAAAAGTTAAATTATGTTTATCTAAGTGCTCACATGCGTGCCTATGATTTGTGTGATTCTTCTCAAATGATTCTTACTGTGAAGGTTATTGTTATGATAGAAATTAACATTTTGTGAAAGGGCTTCCTATTTGTTGTGATGTGCTTGGTGTGACCTACCACTTAGAATTCACTAGGAAGAAAAAATGAGCATCTCTTGGTTTAAAAGTTGAGAATTTCTCATTTTAAGAGGTAATTGACCTTGTACTTTGCTCACGTGTGAACTCATGATACATGTAAGTTTGTTGAGGAGAAGGACATTCCTCCATGGACATAACTAAATAAGGTATGGTTGAGCGTGACCTTCATTGAACTAGGTCTAACTAAGAAATATCTTTGTTGTTTCAATTAAATCAAATCTATGTGTAGTGAAGTATGAGTGCCCAATTGCTTTTTGAGTGTTTTTGAAATCTGCCTAAGTGTGACTTAAAGAATTGTTACAAGATAAGATCTTAATTAATTGAAATGTAGTTACCATGTTAGAACTAGGAGAAGGATGTTCATCCTATAAATATGATAAGAGCCTTTGTGTTTGATGCATTAAAGAGTGAGTAAATGTAAGTTTTTCCTTCTTGTGTGCATTAAGTGCCAAAATGAGTTTAAGTTGTGTTCCTTGTAAGTATGGTGAATTAACTTATATGTCATGATCTTATGATTTTGATGAACTTCTCTATGATGCATTGAATTCCTTGTAGTGATTAAACTTTTCTGAGTGTCATTCGAGGGCGAATGTTTCCAAGTAGGGGATATTGTAAGCCCCCCAAAATGATTTAGGGTGTATAGAGTCTACTATGTTTGTATTAATTTTATAATGTCCTAAAATGACTTATAATATGGTATTGAGGCAGTGTGTAATGTTTGAGGTGATTTGGAAGTCAAACGTTAAGGGACGAGCAAGACGTTTGATGACTAGTCACATATGTGCCACATGTGTATATACTATTTTATATATAGTATTTCATGATATTATTAAGTCATAAAATGATTTATAAGTATGTTTTAAGATAGTATATTGATTTTCATGAATTTTGAAAGTCAAACATCGAAGAACGTCCAAGACGTTCAAAAGTTCGCTCTTAAGGCGCTCAATGTGTATCTTGATGGGGCCTAGCATGTTTACACTTATGACGTGTATTTTTTTTGGGTGAAACTCATGTGGGATGTCTAAAAATTTTTACACAGACGGCCAGTCGATGGTTGCCTGCAATACTGCCTTGCGACTATTTTATTTAAGGGGTGAATGAGAACTTTACCCCACATACTTAGATTATTCTAATTGATTAATTTACCTATTCATGGGTATATTTCAGGGATCAAACATGTGAACAACCCATTCCCAATCCCTTCTCACAAATTGAATGTTCCGTCCACAACTAATTCTCTTTAGAAACCTCCATTGTTGTTGAAGCTCAAGAACAACTTGTAGTTTTGATTCTCATGGTTTCTTCACCATGTTTTATAGGTTTTAAACTATAAAGTGTTATTGTTATCCTTCATCTCTAAGTAACCTTCCATCTAGAGAGTTAGTCTCAATGTTTTCAAAGACAAAATATGATCAAAGTTCTTCTTCTTCAATCTTTCCATGGGACTTTCTAAAAAGGTTTTAAATGGTTCAACCATGATAAATTGATGTTAATGTATTGGTTTAAATGTAATTTTAATCCAATTAAATAATGAACCCATGTTTCCTCCCTAAATAAATTCAGTCCTTGGATGGGCTTTGTGATCTTGGCTTGTTGTCGATTGAGTGATTCTATTACATTGAAGTTGTTATATATACTATTAATATATGAATTGATGTTGAATTGATAATTAATAATCCATGTTGTTCAATATATGAAGGTTTGAACATGCCTAGCCTAATTATCAATGTGATCACTGTAATATGAACGTTTTAAGGTATAAAAGTGGAAATCAATTATATGGTGTTTCTTATAGCTACTGCCTTAGGATAATAATTTTGTTAAATTGTGAATCTAAACATGGTATGATCACACTAAAGAAGGCTTGGTATTAATTGATATATGTGTTCCTAAGCTATTCAATAGTATGTTGTGATCACTGTAACGTTGGCCTTTAATTGAATAAAAGTGGATTTCAAGTATGTTAATATGCTTAAGTCTACTGTCTATAATGTGTATTGAGAATGAAATAAGTAACATAGATAAATTAATGATAGTTTGGATAGGATAAACCAAAGCAAGTTCTACTTCCATGAATTCCTAATATGAAGCATGTTCATAGTGATCTCGAGCTTATTGTCAATTGTAGTAGGATATCATCTAGACTGTGATTTCTTTATATACTTCCTTAAATGAATGATAATGATACAAGATGATTTATGAATAATACTAGGTAAGTTACTTGATGATCTATTACTCTCTACTATATACCATATATGTGATATAGTGCACTAGTTGTATCATGATCTTGAGATGACTTTTATATGGTTTCATTTATGATTTAAGTACATATAGCTACTCATCTGTGCTGTATTAATGATGATAAAGGTGTAGATCAATGATGATCAAAGATTGATGAATTGGTAACAATGCTTATTTCCTATACTTTTTCTATATAATATTGATAAAGCCTTCTATATCATTGTTTGGTATGGTCCACTTATGGTGACGATGTTTAGTTTATTTTCATTATATATGTGTTGACCTTGACCTTGAAGGAAAATTGATTATTATAAGAAGGAGTGGTTATGATTATTGCCTTGTGTTTAACTTGTGCCTAGTCTTCTTCTTTAGTTGTGAATCTAGATGATGTTACTATTGTTATGATAATGTAATGGCTATGTCAAATGTATATTTACTCTATGCCTATAATCAGGTTTTATAATGCTATATGTGTGATGGAAAGCTAAGATAAGTACATAAAGACTAAAGCTTAGTATATGGATGTAATAAGTCTTAAATAAATGAGTCTTATGCTATGTTAACCATACTATCATTTTGTGTGATGTATAATTCACTAGGATGACTTGATTGATGTACTAAATAGTCAAGGGTATGGGAGCTTGACTATGAATTACACATGTGCACCTTGATGGGATAGTTTCTAGGTTCGTCTTCTAAGGACATGCATTGGATTGTATGAACATTTTATGAATATGACTTATATGCTATGATGTTAAGTATATGATTTGATGAAGTATGTATGACATAGTGTCTTGGAGTGTTAATATGAAAGGACTGCTCATATAGGTACACATATAGACTTATGCATTGATATATGAGCATGTGTGACATTTATGTGTTATGTGAAAGGTTTGCTCACATATATGTATACACACACATGAATGATGATATATTCAATAGAGAAGCCTTGAAAGGTGTGCTTAAGCGTATCCTAAACTAGATAGTGCTAATACTTATGCTATGTCTATGTGAAAGGATCTTCTCAAATGATTTAGGTTGATGAACTTTCATCTATGACCTATGAGCTAAGCATATGAGGGGATGAATCTCCTCAGCCTATATTTTATAAAGTAATGTTAATAATGACTTTTTAAAAAAGGAAAGCATCGAGTGAACTTGAATATGAGCGTGTGTCCCTTCCCAATGAGGGAAGGTAGGTCTCCATAAACCTCACGGGGTTGATAGCCTCATGACCCAAAGGGTGTTAGAGTATTGTTTCCACAAGTGAATAACAATAATGACCTATCTTGGCATCAAGTGGTTTTTCACATATACGTCCAAATTCCATAACTATTCTTTCAACGTATGATCTAGAAAGTGAATTCACTTAGTATGCTAGAATGTGTTAATGTTCTACCTTGGCTAGGTAAGAACACCTTCCATTGGTGTAAGGCTCTACAACACCAAATTCCATGTTTTGCACCCATGGTCTTAGTGTCGGTTAAGGCTATTATTTCCCTAAAGTAAAATGGACGATGGAAGTAAATGAATAGGATCCTAAACTAGGAGGGCTTTTGGGAGGATACTTAGTATAGGTTGAAATAATGAACCCATCTAGATATTGCACAAGTAGGTCCTTAGGAAGTCCTAGCTAGGTGATCAAATGTGTATGATTATGATTTTCTTTATGCATTTCATTGTAGTATTTGTCAATTATTTCATGAAGATGTGCGTGGTATGAGTCTATGTGATATGGTCTTGTCCTTGTATGCACTATGTAAGTCTTAATGACTATATGAAGAAGATTTTTTATATGAATTGAGTTGTCTTTACCTGTTATGTTCAAGTATGAATTGAATGCTAAGGTTTGTGATCTCATGAAGGGTTTACAAAGAATGTATGGGGTTATGGGGATTCATATATTCATTGCACTAGTAGACTAAGATTGGGGTCATGAACAAGGTCTTATAATTATGTATATGAAAAGAAGTAAATGTTTGTGTAAATTGGTGTAGCTTACTGTAAAGCCAATGAAGTCTTGACTTAAATGTGTTTTTGATATATTATGCTTATATGAGGATATATCTTGGCTTAAGTAGATTGTATGAATGATTTATTTGTGACCTTAAGGTGATGCATTTCACTAAGAATCACTAGAGGGTTACTGGGAGGTTAATGAATAAAAGAGGAGATAGTTCACTATTGTAACGACCTGTTTAGTCATTTTGAGCTGCAGATTTTATTTCTGGAAAAACTGGCTGAGACGACGGATCCCACGACGGAACGTCATGGGCACGATGGACCGTCGAGGGAGTCTCGTTTCAAAACACTTAGAATTTAGAAATTTGGGTACTGAGATCGACTCTCTGAACATCACGACGGAATGGCAGGACAGAACGTCGTGGGCACGACGGACCGTCACAAGCAATTCAGTAAATTTCAGTCTCTGAACTCTACGACGACTCAGCAGGACGGACCGTCACAGGCACGACGGCCCGTCACAGACTGCGTAATCCCAGGCTGGGTCGGATTTCTGATTAAATGTTTTAAGGGGCGTTTTGGACTATTCCTGCTATAATTATAAATCTAGTGGGTTAATGTTAATAATTTAATTACTTGGGGGTTAAAGGAGATAACCTTGAATTAATTAGTGGGTTACTTTTACCATCTTTTACACTTAATTATATGATTATTAGGGTAAAAGAAAAGGGTTGGAAATAAGAAAAATAGAAAGAACAGAGAGAGGGAGAAACGATCGATCAAGAGAGAGGAAGAACGCAGCTTTGGGAAGATAGCTTGTTGATCGCGATTCTTCTGTGGAGGTAGGTAATGGTTTTTACGCTATTCGTAGTAAACTCTTAATAGCGAATGATATGTATTAGGTAGTATTGTAAACCCTTCTATATGCTTAACTATATGCTTGTATGAATGTGATTATATAATTGTGATAAAATAAGCATGATGAAGCTATTGAATTTTAATCTTGAAAACCTCTTGTTAATGATGATGCCTTAGTATAAAAGAAGGCTTGATGAACTAAAATAATGAGGTTAGAGGATTGGGTGTCACGTTTCGGCACCAGGATAGAATATGGATCGGGTGTCACGTTCCGACACCAGGATAGAATGAGGATCGGAGTGCCACGTTCCGGCACCAGGATAGAATATGGATCGGGTGTCATGTTCCGACACCAGGATAGAATGAGGATCGGAGTGCCACGTTCCGGCACTAGGATAGAATATGAATCGGGTGTCACGTTCCGACACCAGGATAGAATGAGGATCGGAGTGCCACGTTCCGGCACCAGGATAGAATATGGATCGGGTGTCACGTTCCGACACCAAGATAGTATGATGAGGATCGGAGTGTCACGTTCCGACACCAGGATAGAAAGATAATGAATCTTGAAATATGTTAATATACTCAATCTAAAGAATATGTTTCCAAAAGAGTATGGTATAGAGGCTTGAGTCCTCATGAGTGAACTGGGCATATTTTATTAATGATTACAGAACTTGTTGTTGCTACATGTTGAGTATTACAGTTGATTTATGATATTATCTGATATATACTGTTTTCTATTTTGAGTTGGCCGATGATACCTACTCAGTACTTGTGTTTTGTACTGACCCCTACTTGTAATTGTTTTCTTTGTTATTTGTGGAGTGCAGCAAACGTACCATCGTCTTCAACTCAACCGCAACTCTAGCCAGTCTTCATCACGTCGGATCTCAGGGTGAGCTAATGCTTCTAGCTTGGACTGATCATCTTCTTCATGTCCTTATGCCTTGAAGTTCCGGCATGGACTAGCTTTTTATTTATTTTAGCTTCTTAGATACTCTTAGATAAGTAATTTGAGAATAGATGTTCTTGTGGTGATGACTTCCAGATTTTGGGAATAATAATAAGTATTGAGTTTTATAAGTTATTTAATCGATTTTCATTAATGAGTTTAAGTCTTCCGCATTATATTTTGTTATTTATGGTTGAAACGTTGGGAATTGGATTGGTTGGTTCGCTCACATAGTAGGATAAGTGTGGGTGCCAGTCGCGGCCCGTTTTGGGTCGTGACAAACTTGGTATCAAAGCATTAGGTTCGTTGGTCTCATCACACAAGAACGAGTCTAGTAGAGTCTTAAGGAACGGTAGGGGGACGCCTTTACTTTTCTTTGAGAGGCTATAGGACTGTAGGAAAATTCCATTCTTTCTTTCTTTCGTGCTATTACTTGAATCCAATTGGTATGTAGGTGATACAAATTGGTATCTGACCATCTTCACTCTATTTCGCAGATGGTTAGAACTAGAGCAACGACTGCGCCGACACCAGCACCCAAAGTGATGGTCAAGAGAGACTCCAAAAAAAAGTTTTCTTAAATTGAAATCTATACATGGGTTTCTTGCATTAAAGATTTTGACGCAATTCATATTGAATTGAATTGTTGTTAATTTTGATTATTTTAACGTCAATTAAAGTATGACCCATGTAATTGATAAACGCCTAATTTTTGACTACGTTTATGGTTACTTGATATTGCTTATGCTTATGAATTCTAGTGTAGTTTTCTATGGACTGAATGATGTAAGATTGTATTCAATTGATTTATAGCTCTTAGATTGACAAATCTATATTGTATTTACCCTTGATTCATTGATTATTTATTTTATGTTGAATTGTGATTATGGGCCTGGGTAGGGCTTATGGTTATTGATCTGGATGATTTAGCTTTGGATTGAAGTGGAAACGAATGGACTCGTGGGTAACTGACCTAATCGATTTTGTATGATAATTAGACTTGATTTATTTTATGATTGGCATGTCCCCTTATGGGTGTATGCTATGTGTCTTTACCTTGCATTGAATGTGTCCTTGTCGACGTTACTTATGTATAATCATGATCATGGACTTGTCGGCACTACTTGATATTGTGCTGATATTGTAGTTAATTGTGAAGTATGTTATACTCATCTACTTGTGATTAAGGTGGAAGTAGTTTCTTCTACTGATGTTAGATGATCATTGTTTAGACTATGACTATGTCATTAGGAGTAGTCTTAGAGTTGATGCATGAATTATTCTTCTTGACTATGTTAGTCTATAATTTTATATTGATGATGTTATAGTATTGTATGGAGTATACCTAAAGATGATGTTGGTTAATGTCTATGTTTCTAAAGTGATATGTTATATCTGAAGTTTTGTGCCTTGTTTTGTTGACTTGTGTCCCTTACTTGATAATTTATGATTGAATATAGATGTTATTGACTTAGGGATGCTTAATCCTCTTAGTCTTGAATTGAAGAAATATGACATTAGACCTTGAATGATGTTAAGAAGGTTATTTATTTTAACCTTGAACCTAGTGGTAGGGTCATGAATATTGAAGTCGAAAGTCGTAATGGTTCCTCATGTAATGATGATGGGCTTAGGTTGGTTGGCTTGAAAGACACATATCTTCCATAGAAGTCATCAAGAGCTATCTTGGTGGCCATTTTAAGGTACCCTAGAGGACCTCATTGGTAGGGTGAATGTTTTTGGGTTATGAAGTTGATATGGAACCCTTTTGTATGATCCTTTAATATGAATTAATCTATGAGAACAACGGCTAGCACGGATTGGATATGGTTGGGAATTATGTCTAGTGAATATCAAGACTAGAATAAGAGTAAACCCTTGATATTTCTTAACCATGTGCCTACATGGGATGTGTCCATGTTCTACCATTGGGCAAGTAGAACACCCTCCATCGTAGCATGTTACAAACTCCAGATTCCATGATTTTGCTACCATGTTTCTATGTAAGTTATTGCCTATTCTTCATCTTATTGGTATACCTATTAGCATTATAAGAAGATCGCATCAAGTTTTCGGTGGGTTGTACGAACACTATCTAGACATTGCACAAAAGGATTTTGAAGATGTTAGTGAGAGTCCCTAGGTCTTCTTCAAACCATTACTTTGAATGTCCTTATGTGATGATATGATTCTTAAATGACTAATGAATTAATGACTTAAGTTAAGAAGTAGTGTTAATGAAGAAGTACTTATCTTGAGTAGTTAGGGGTTGTATAGTTAAGTGTGAAGGGGGCATATTAATGATCACTTTTAATCTTACCTAATAAGTCATAAGATGACTTTAGTTAGAAAGATGGTTGATTAAATAGACATGAATCCAAACTTAGGTACTTTTAAGGATTACTTAGTGTAATCTTGAAGAGTCATCATGGACTTATCTTTCTTGATTTACTTGAGTACGTTTTTTGATAACCTTTGGAAGGGAGAATGTCATATTGTAATTTTGTTGTGGTATTAAGTGGAATGATCTTATAACTAGGTAATGATAGAAGATCTCCTATGGTGTGAAATGGGATGTGTATGGGGCCGTTGCTTCACAACCCTCAATTGAACCTTAGAATCAACCTTTGGTAAGATGATCACATGTTTATGTGGATGATTTATTGTAAGGTGTGATCTCATTATAGGTGGCTTAAAGATCATTTAGGTATGCCTAGAGAGAAGAGTATGGGCGGTCTCTTTTGTCTTACTTAAGTGAGTCGTAGGTTATCTTTTAGAGAGAGGATTGCATGCTAGAAAGTGTCCAAGATGAAGTTAAAGAACTACACTGTAACAGTGATTTAGTTCACTGTAAAGTGACATGGTGTCACTGTATTGTTTCTAAAAAAATGTGATGAATTGCTTAAGTGATTTCTTATGTGTTTCTAAGGTGTTAAATGTTGTTCTTATGCTTATGATATAATGTTTGAATAAAAAAGATGCATATTTCTAATAAATGTCACTTTTCATGATTTTTATGCATTGTGTCATACTTAGTACATGTGTTTGTACTAATTCCATGCTTTATCTATCTCTAACGTGATTCATATGTGAAGTTGAATTTGGGGCTAAGTTTGGATAGAAGATCGTTCAAGTAGTTGAAGTATGTTCTCAGTTGACTTGAGGGCATTAATGTTTTTTTTATCTCTTTCATTGAAGTATTGTAATAGACTAAGTGCTCTATATTCGTATTGTATGGTCCGTGTCCAAGTATTCTTGAGTCTAAGATTTGATGAAATGAACAAAATATTTCCTATGATTCTATATGAAAGATTTTTTAGATATTCGTGTGAAAAGTATTAATTCCGCACTACTTTTCATATCTTTATATGCTTCAACGATATGAAAGGTCCTTGTACAAGACCTATGAAGGTCAGTACAACACGGTCTATGTTTTGGATTGTCACTATCTTTTAGGTGTTTGGTTCGGGTCGTGACAATTATACCCCTGATTAATTACTTTAAAATAGTAGAACTAGTTGTTAATTCATCAACTTCATAATTAATAAGTAAAACCTGATATAACTCACTATATCAATTTTTTTTTTAATAGGTGCGTCAATTTACAATTTGGACAGTAATTGGGGGGGGGGGGGTATTAGTACAATTTAACTATAAAATATATGTTTACTTTTAAGTAAAATGATTACCAACCACAAAATTTCTGTCAATCATTTTGGACCAGAGTTTTAAAAATCTTATTTTCTTTCTTAGACTTCGTGCCAAGTAAAACTACTTACATATATTTAGCGAAAGGAGTATTTCATGTACTACACGTGGGTAACGATAGTCTGATGACCTAAATTTACTTTGGAAAATAAGTTGTTTTTTTTTTTTTTTTGGGGGTGGTGGGGGGGGGGGGGGGGGTGGGCGGGGGGAGGGGGGGGGGGTGGGTCGTTTCCCTCCACCGCACACCATTCATTTATCTCTTCCTTCTTTCTTCCCAAGTTTTTTTTCTTGCATTCTCTTAGGTTTGGTGTCCTCTTTTTTTTTTCTTCTCACCTTTGTCTACATTTTATTCTCTTTTATTCCTTCTAATTCATTTCTTTTCCTTCTATTCTTCTTTTTTCTTCTTGTTTATCAATAGTTACAAGATGATATTCTCAATGTGAGTTGTAAGTGATATTTTTATTTTATATCTGCAATCTTTTTGGAGTTTTTAAATACATTTCGTATTTGATTACTATATTTTGTATCTTTCATTTCTTCTATTTTAAGTATAAATATAATCAACGTAATCTCAATTTTTATATTTATAATTAATTGTTTTGAGAGTAACATGTTAATCAAAATATTTACAAACTAAACTTGTAAGGAGAATTTCATCATTCATAAACATTTATATTTATGTCTTCTTCGTTGTTTGATAATCATTTATTTTTTGAAATAACATATTTGTATTTTTTTTTTACCTTTTACATGTAATCTTAAATGTTAAGAAAATTCTGTACTTAATGATTACATAGATAGGTACACAAATGTGCAAAATAAAAATATAAAAAATAAAAAATAAAAATTAGTGAAATTTTTTATTGAATTTATTGTATTAGAATTCATATTTAATTGTTTTATATATAGATATTTTTCATAAAGTCAATAAATATAGTGTGTTATATTTTAACATAGTCATACTTTATTTTATTTTTTGTAATTTATAGTTTTTCTATACAATAATATGAAACATTTTGTCTATAGCAAGTGATTTCTAACAAAATGTAGTTCATCAATATGATAATATTTTTGTCTATATATTTTGATGTGATGTTTTTTATTATGGATGTCATGTCTTTATTTACTTTTGTTTCTTTTCCGTTTAACTTGTACTTTTTTCTATAAATTTGGTGTTGCACATCTAGATATTTTGTAATTTTTCTTTATATGTATCTTCTTTATGTCAATTTCTTTTTTGACATTAATACTTATGTTTAGTAATTAAAATCACTTATACTCTAATATAATAAAGGTTTATTTTCATGATAACATTAAAAATATTAGTATGTCCAATGTCTAAAATAAGATTTTCAAGCTATTTCTGTGATGAGGTATATTTTTATGTCAAACTTATATGCAAAATGACTTAGCTTTGAACGTTAAGATGAATTATATAGGCTCCACTATGATATATTTACTTGTATAATTAACTCCCAATGTTCATTAGGGGACAAACGTGCAACACACATTATCAAGACTATGTAATTATAAAAAACAGTAAAATATCCCCTTAACTTGGCATGAAAACTTACTTTTATCACTTTGACTTTACATACTATTATTTCCCTCCCTCCCCCCTGCCCAATCTTATCCACAATAATTTGATATCACCTTAAGATTATAATAATGTCATTTTCACAGTGCAAAGGTCATCTCTAACGTGCCATGTCATTGTCCACATCAACATCACGTTATTGCCACCTTGAAAAATTATTTAAATTTTGATTTTTAGTTCTTTTTTTTTTAATTGACAACAATTAGAAATAAAAAAATAGAAAAAATGAGGAATTAATCTAACATTAATTTTTTTTTAAGATCATCACTATTGATACAACAGTGCCATAAATAATGATTTTGAACAACATTTTCAACTCCAATAATCTTCTCATTTCAATTTTCAAAATAATGATACAATTCTGATTGTAGATCTTGAAAAGAAGAACCCTTTTCTTAAAATGGAATTTGATCTGTACAAAAATTAGAAGCAAAAAAAAAATAGTTAGGTGTTCGACGACCAAGGAGAAAAAGGTGAAGAAATGATGGTTTGTGTAAACACCCGATCCAAAATATACCAAAAAAATGCATTATTTTCAGAAGTTGCAGGTGCCACGACGCGAGTCAACTACAGACGTCAGTCGACTCCGTCGGTGGGCAGTAGACTCTCATTTCTAGTCACAAATGATGTCGACCATACGATATCAGTCGACTTACGTTCCGTTAGTCGACTCCGTCGATAGAACAACTAACTTTTAGTTCTCAGTCACAACGACGGCAGCCCAGTACAGATTGTCAGTCGACTCCGTGTGATTGATCAACTTAATTCCAGTTCTCATCGTGAACGATGGTCGACCAATATGGTCCGTCAGTTGACTTTGTCGATTCGCCATCTGACTTTCAACTCTATCACAAACGATGGTCGACGAGTACGAGTGTCATTGATTTATGATCTGTCAGTCAATCCCGCCAGTGACTCCAACAACTTTTAAGTCAGGGCTTTTGGTCTTTTCAGTTTTTGTTTGGACCCTAAGCTACGTCATTTAGACCCTAAATCATGAGGTTTTAGTCAGTTTAATCCTAGAAACATAACTAAAACTTACCCAAGGCAAAATCATTAATCAAAACTTAGAAATTGAAAAGAAGGAGAGAAAAAGGTCAAGAACCCTAGTTCAAGAACATAGAAAGTTTCCATCAATTCGAACCCGAAATTGAAAGATTTCTCCATGGAATTCATCACCAGCTATATGGAGTTTCACCTAGTGGGTTCCTTTAACCCATTAGATCCCTAGATATCAGTCAGATTCTTGACTCCTCCCTTATCAAGATTAGACCTGGGTTTCTAGAACTTCATTAGATTATCATGAATTAGTTAGTTAATACGTTCTGAATCAGATTACCATGTTGTTGCTCGGTTTATTTGCATGAATTTAAGAACTCTAGATATGTTTTACTTTAGTTTCTTGAATACACATGCTAGGTCGATATTTCAGTTATTCATTATACATGCCGGGTATTAATAATCAGCATCATTAATTATTGCATTAATCAGTTTGGATGTTCATTTTGAGCTATCGAGTATTTACAGAAACTTTAGTCATAATCAATTAACCACTAAATCCATGGGAGTAGCATAATACCGAGTTGGACTAGGGTTTACGTACCCAAATAATCCCAAAACTACTAGTCAAGTAGGTTGTAAGTTCCCTAAGTGGGTATCAATTTAGTGATCACGTTAACAACGCCTTATATACCTATGGCAGGGTATAGGGGTCCTCTCGATGGGGTGTACATATCGGACTCCACTTTTAGCTCATCTGACCTTATTATCGATTATTAGTACCTCCCATGATTCAGTACGACTCTATTGTATTTGTTCATTGCAACCAGTTAGCTCAACATTCAATATTATACTTGGTTTGTGTGCTTGTTCAGTTATTTTAATTCAGATTTACTCTATCTTTTAATTCTCAGTACCTTTCAAGTACACGCATACGGCGCTACATCTTTTGGTGATGTCGGTTAGGGTCTTAGCATCCAGTCACATTAAGGTCGGTTCCTGATCTCCATTTCACAACAAAATCAATGGTGGTCCTCATTCTCCGAGGAAAATAGTCATGAGTTTCTTTTTCAGTATTTTTAGTCCTTTAGTTTCAGTTTGCTAGACTTAGCTGAGGCATGTCCTAGCATTTCTAGTTAGTTATAGGCTATTCTCAAACATAGTTAGTTTCAAGATAGTATTGAGTTAATATGTTCTTTATATTAAACTCATCAGTTTCATATATCTCATTTATATTATATGGGTATTCTGCATCTTTTCATTTTAATTATGATTTAGCTTCTGCATCAATTTATTATCTCTAGTATGCTCATGATCATGCAAACAGGTTTCGCTTGGGATCACTTGTGGTCCTAGTCCTGTTTTCGCGTCTCGAGGGTAGCACGTGGAGTGAAAAACTTGGTATTGAGCACTAGGTTTAAGTGTCCTAGGATGTTCGAAAAGTTGCACTAGTAGAGTCATTTTCATGGGTCTGAAGTGGCACCACATCTATTGAGAGGGAGGAAATTAAGTGTTTTTGGAAAAGTTCACTTTCTTGTTACTCTTATAGTGTGTAAGGTATGGTTTAATTCCATTCTAACTCAACGTTTACCTTTTCAGATCATACCTCTTCATAGGGTTAATGCCAGGAATGCTAATGCAGCTCCTGTAGTCCCAGATTAGGAAGTCTCCAATGCGGAGTTCGGAACGTCATTCAGATGTTGTCTCAGATTGTGGCCAACCAGAACAATTGGGTTCAAGCTCTGGTGAATGCCTAATGGTGGATGAGAACTACAGGGTCTGTGCCTTTGTTAGGATAAATCCTCCTGAGTTCTTAGGATCACAACTGATGAGGATCCCCATAATTTCTTAGATGAGATCATTATCTTTGAGATGATGCACGTCACTAGGAATGATCGAGTTGAGTTTGGCAATCATACCAGCGGAAAGATGTTCTCCATATCTAGTACACACTCAATGAGGAAAAATAGGGGTACAGATGCAACTACTATTACGTGGAATTGGTTTAGTGAGAGCCTTTCTCTGGATAGGTTTTTCCCAATAGATTTGAGAGAAGCAAAGGCCCCAGGAATTCATGAACTTAAGTCATGGTAACATGATAGTCCAAGAGTATGGGCTTAAGTTTAACCAACTCTCCAGGTAGTGCCTTTTTACACATGGTTGCTGACTCTAGGGCTCAGATGATAAGTTTTTGTATGGGTTAATCAGATTTGTGAAAACAGAGTGTAGAATGCTATGTTACTGGGATACATGAACATCTCTAGGCTTATGACTCATGTTCACCAGGTTGAGGGTGATAAGCTTAGGGAACATTCCAAGGAGAATAAGAAGGCTGTACTAGGAACATTGACATCTTAGTATAGAGTCCGAGTGGTAAATCGCTCACAATTTTAGTAGGCCTTCGACCCCAGCCCCTTTGTCAGCTAGTTGTTCCATCCTCCAAGAATAGCTATGATCAGAAGGTTAGGGCACCAGAACTAAGTCTTAGGAAGTGTTTTAGGGCACAAAGACTTGCCCACTTGCCCTAATGTGGTAAGAACCATCCAGGCGAGTGACCTCGAGGGAAAGGAAGGATTGTTTGGATGCGGTAAGTCTAGTCAAAAGTTTAGGGATTGTCCTTCTAGATAGGGTTAAGATGTAGTATGGTAGAGTTCATCTCACAACTTCAGCAACACATCCAAGTCGCCCCGACTCACGCGGGGTAACTCATCTGGTACAAAAGAGCGTTCACTGTACGCTCTTCAGGCTCGCCAAGATCAGGAAGGTTTCTCTTATATAGTCCATTGGTACATTACGAGTCATTGACCTTGATGTTAATGCATTTGTAGATCCATGGGATACTCTCTCATTTGTAAATTTTTACATTTGCAGTCCAGTTAGTGTTAGTCCAGAAACTCTCTTGGAACCTTTCTCAAGTCTCTACAAAACCAGTTGGTGACCCAGTTATAGCTAGACGAGTATACAAAATTGCCCTGTCACAATCTCTGAGAAGTCACCTCAGTAGATCTTGTAAATTAGAAATGATAGACTACGATGTCATTCTGGAATGGATTGTTTACATTTTTGTTATCCTCAGTCGATTGTAAAAACTAGATTTTTGTTTTCAATTCCCAAATGAACCAATCTTATAATGGAAGGATAGTAGCTTAGCGCCAATGGGACGATTTATTTTTTACCTTAAGGCTAGAAAAATGATCTTTAAGGGTTATCTCTATCATATAGGGGTTAAGTATTCTAGCTTTGAAACCCCAACTCTTGAGTCAATTCCAGTAGTCAGTGAGTTTCTAAAAGTGTTTCTAGAAGATCTTCCCGGAGTTCCTCTCGAAAGGAAAATTGACTTTGGAATAAATCTCCTTCTAGATACCCAACCTATTTATATTCCTCCTTACATAATGTCTCCAGCTGAGCTTAAGAAATTGAAAGAGTAGTTTAAAGACCTTCCAAATAAGGGCTTCATCAGACCTAGTATTTCGCCATGGGGTGCACCAGTGTTTTTCGTAAAAAGAAAGATGGTTCTCACAGAATGTGCATTAACTATAGACAGTTGAACAAGGTAACAATCAAGAATAAGTATCCCATCCCCAAGATTGATGACTTTCATGACCAACTTCAGGGTGCTAGAAATTTCTCAAAAATAGACCTCAGATCGGGTTACTATCATCTCATGATCAGCGATAATGACATTCCGAAAGCAGTCTTCAGAACTCATTATCGTCATCATGAATTTGTAGTTATGTCATTTACTAATAATGCTCTTGTAACTTTCATGGATTTGATTAACGAGTGTTCAATAGTACTTGGACTGTTTTATTATCATCTTTATTGATAATATTCTCATTTGATCTAGGATAAGGAAGACACATGCAATGAATTTGAGAGTTATTCTACATTCCTCAAATATCGCCATTTATTTTCTAAGTTTATCAAATTCGAGTTCTGATTGCAATCCATTGCTTTCTTTGGTCACATGTATCTCGAAGGTATCTGAGTGAATTCGCAAAAGATAGAGTAGTGAAACAATGGCCCAAACCTATCTCTGCTATAGATATAGAAGTTTCTTAGGTCTAGGAGGTTTATAAAAGGTTCGTGGAAGGATTTTCATCCATATCCTAAGCTTACTAGGTTGACTTAGAAAATGGTCAAGTTCAATTATCAGATGATTGTAAGAAAAGATTTGTTGAATTTAAAACTAGATTGGCTACAACTGCTGTGTTGACTCTACCAGAGGGTTCAGATGGTTATGTGATCCATTATGATGCATCCAGAGTTTTCCTAGGTTGTGTGTTGATGCAGCGAGATAAGGTTATAACTTATGCTTCTAGACAGATTAAGGTGCATGAGAAAAACTATCCAACTCATGACCTCGAGCTTGTAGCAGTGGTGTTTGCACTCAAGATATGGAGACACTACTTGTATGGTGTTCATGTAGATGTGTTCAGTGATCATAAGAGCCTTCAATGTGTGTTCGATGTCTTGAGTTTCTTAAGGATTATGATATGAGTGTGCATTATCATCCTGATAAGGAGAATTTAGTAGTAGATGATCTTAGCATATTATCTATGGGTAGTGTATCCCATGTTGAGGAAGAAAGGAAACAACTAGTGAAGGATGTCACATGCTTGCTCGCTTGGGAGTTTGCCTTATAAGCATATCAGACAGTGGTGCAACAGTTCAGAATGGGACATGATCTTCTTTGGTAGTGGAGGTTAAGGAAAATATAGACAATGATCCAATCTTTCTTGAACTTAAGAGTGCAGTCCATAATCAGAGAGTGGAGGCTTTCTCCCAAAGGGGAGATGGTGTACTTCACTACTAGAGTAGATTTTGTGTTCCTAATGTGGGTGAGTTGAGACAACATATTCTTGCAGAATCCTGTACCTCAAGATATTCTATTCATCTAGGTGATACTAAGATGTATTGCGATCTCCGAGAAGTCTATTGGTGGAATGGCATGAAGAGGGATAAAGAAGATTTTGTGAGTAAGTGCCCCAATTGCTAGCAAGTCAAGGTAGAAGATCAAAAACCAGGGGGTATGACTCAAGATATTGACACTCCTACTTGGAAGTGGGAAGTTATCAACATGGATTTCATCATGGCATTACCTCAAACTCGCATACATCATGACTCCATCTGGGTGATAGTTGACATAATGATTAAGTCTTCTCGCTTTTTGGCGGTCAAGACTACATATTCGTCGAACGACTATTCCAAGCTTTACATTAATGAAATTGTGAGGTTGCATGGGGTTTATTCGTCTATCATCTCAGATAGAGGTCCTCGTTTTACCTCTCATTTCTAGAAGTCATTTCAGAAGGGTCTTGTTACTCAAGTGAACCTTAGCACAACATTTCATCCGCAGATGGATGGACAAGCAGAACGTACCATTCAGACCCTAGAGGATATATTGAGATCTTGTGTGATCAATTTCAAGGTTATTTGGGATTATCACCTTCCTCTTGTTGAGTTAGCCTAAAACAATATCTACCATTCCAGCATTAAGATGGCCCTTTATGAGGCACTATATAGGTGTAAATGCATATCTCTTTTTGGTTGGTTTGAAATACGTGAGTGAGCTTCGATTGGGCCAGATTCAATCCTTTATGCTATGGAGAAAGTGCAACTCATTAGAGATAGACTTAACACAGCCTAGAGTTGGAAAAAATCTTATGCAAATGTAAGGAGAAGGGAACTAGAGTTCAAAGTTGATGATTGGGATTTCTTGAAAGCTTCACCTATGAAGGGGGTGATGAGATTTGTCAAGAAAGGGAAGCTCAGTCCTAGATATGTAGAACCTTACAAGATCATGAAAAGGGTTGGAAAGGTGCATATGAGTTAGAGTTGCCAGCAGAACTAGCAGCAGTGCATCCAGTCTTCCACATCTCGCTCTTGAAGAAGTGTGTGAGTCATCCAACCTTTGTAGTGCCATTAGAGAATGTGGCGGTGAAAAATAGTCTTTCTTATGAGGATGTACTAGTTGAGATTATGGACCGTCAGGTTAGAAGGTTGAGAAACAAAGAAGTCACTTCAGTCAAGGTTTTGTGGAGGAGTCAGTTTGTAAAGGAGCTACTTGGGAAGTAGAAGCAGCCATGAAAGACAAGTATCCACACCTCTTTCCTTTCTATTCAGCTCCAGCTTGTGGTAATAGTTCGTCTTTCATTTTTCATTCATTCATGCGTGAATTAAGCCTTAGAATCAACTTCCCTCGGTTTGTACTTGCATTTTCAGCATAATTGCATGTTCTTGGGTCTCAATTCATTGAGAAACTCAGTCATTGATGTTTAGTGGAGGATTGCAGCTCTCTCCCTCTATTTAAACTAGTTTAGTCATCTTTCAAGGACGAATGGTCCTAAGGGGGAGATAATGTAATACTTCGTATAAAAAATAGATCGAAAAAGTGCATATTTTTCAGAAATTACATGTGCCACAGCAATGGAGCCAACTACGGACCATCAGTCGACTTATGGTCCGTCAATCGACTTTGTCGATGGGCCAGCTGATTCTCACTTATATGTCACAACAACGGTCAACTAGTACGGACCTTCAGTCGACTTATGGTCCGTCAGTCGACACCGTCGATGAACACTAACTTCCAGTTCTCATTTTTGAATGACGATCGACCAGTACGATCGTTAGCCAACTCCATCGATTGATCATCTTACTTCCAATTCGCAGTCGTGAAAACACATCGACCTGTACGAACCGTCAATCAACTTCGTCGAATCTCCAGCTTACTTCAACTCTCAGTCACAATGATGGTCAACCAGTACGCACCGTTTGTCGACTCCATCATTGACTCAAACAAATTTTAATTCAGGGATCTTTTGGTGTTTTTCCTTTTTCGATTGGCCCCAAAGATACATCATTTACCCTAAATCATAAGATTTTAACCAGTTTTAGCCTAGAAACATAACTAGAACATTCTCAGTCAAAATCGTTAATCAAAACTTAGAAATTAGAAGCAAAAGAGGAGAAAAAGGTCAAGAACCCTAGTTTAAGAACGCAAAAAGTTTCCATCAATTACAGCCCCACAATTCAAAGAGCTCTCTGTGGAGTTCATCATCAAGTATGTGGAATTTTACTTGTGGGTTTCTTTCACCTATTAGATCCCCATATTCTTGATTCCCTATCATTTTTAGACCTAGGATTTCTAAAACTTCATTAGATTATCATGAATTAGTTAGTTATATGTTCTAAATCAGATAACCATGTTATTATTCAGCTTATTGTATGAATTTTAGAACCCTAGTTATGTATTTCTTTAGTTCTTGAATTACACATGCTATGTCATATATTTCAGTTATTCAGTTATACATGCCTAAGTTATTAATGCATCATTATCAGATTAATTGTTGCATTTTCACTTTGCGTGTTCGGTTTGAGCTATCCAATATCTATAAAAAGTTATTCATAATCAATTAACCACTAAATCCATTAGAGTAGCATAATATCGAGTTTTGACTAGGGTTTAGCAATACCCAAATAGTCAAAGAACTACTAGCCAGGTAGGTTGTAAGTCCCCTCTGTGGGCATCATTTTAGTGATCACGCCAACATGCCTTTATACCTGTGGCAGGGTATATTGGGTCCTCCCATTGGGGCGTATATATCAGACTCCACATTTAGCTTATGTGGATTTATTAACGGTTATTAGTAGCCCCCACAATTTTGTCAGACTCTTTTGCATTGACCATATTTACAGTTCAATTAGTATTCACCTCACATTGTTATAATTTGGTCATTGCATCCAATTAGCTCAGNGGCAGGACATGTGCGTCTGAGCCAAGCCACTGGGGCTGTAGCTCGAAGAGGGTATTGTGATAAGAGGCGTGGAAGAGGTCGTGGGAGAAAGGTCCTGCTAGAGAAGAGGACGAGCCACTCTAGCCCATCTGGCACTAGGGCGGTGACTCCTCCACCGACTGAGGAAGTAGTGAGAGAGGGTGAGGAAGGGGAAACCTGAACAAGTGCAGAATGAGGAATTGCCACCCCCAACTACCCCAGAATGATCAATCAGGTTCTCTTGCTTATTTAGTGGTTATCTGATCAGGGCAAGATGCCTCCAGTGTTTTCTCGCACCACACCTCCGGTTCCGGAGGTACAACATGCAGCTACTATGGCTCCCCGCATGGATGCCTCATTGGATAGCACGTTTCCTCGTCTGACCACAGGGCCTATAATGACAAATGATCAGCATGAACTTTTCAGTAAGTTCTTGAAATTGAAACCTCCAGTCTTCAAGGGTGCTGAATCTGAGGATGCCTATGATTTTCTGGTGACTTTCATGAGCTAACTACAAAAATGGGTATAGTAGAACGGTTTGGTTTGAGTTTGTGACTTATCAGTTTCAAGGGAACGCCAAAATGTGGTGGCGGTTCATGTTAGTGTCAACCAACAGAGGCACCACCTAGACTTGGCCATCATTCTCTAGCTTGTTTATGGAAAAGTATATCCCCGGACTTTGAGGGATAGGAAGAAAGAAGATAGTTCTTGTCCTATAAAATGTAGGATGTCGGTTACTGCATATGAGCTAAGTTTTCGCGCATTATCCAGGTATGCCCCCAACATGTTCAGGTCCAACAAGAGCGGTTCGCCGTTTTGTGAAGGGGTTGAGGTCAGATTGCGGATTTCAGCCTACAGTAGCCGTCTATGGCAAAATCCTTTCAAGAAGTGGTAGACTTACGTGATAGAGGTGGAAGGGTGAAGCCAGATGACTTCACCATGGCATCGACATCAAAAAGGTTTCGAAAGAAGAGAGTGAGTTTAATGGTTCTTCTTACTTAGAGGACAGGGTTCAGGAGGTTACTCGGTCCGACCAATTCAGTCTTCACTACAGACTGTAGTTGGGGTCCACCTCAGACCAGTCAACACTTCTCTGAGAGACCTATGCTTGAATCCAGAGAGTGTTTGGATGTGGGGGAGACTGGGCATATCAAAGGTATTGTCCAAAACAGAGCACGACCATCAAAGTTAGAGGGTAGAGGTGGTCAGGAATATGAGGCCGTATTCTAGAACGTGCGGTGGTCGAGGTAATGGTGGTCACCAAACGGCCGTTGTTATATTATGAGTATATTATTATTATTCGTATTATTATTATTATTATTATTATTATTATTATTATTCTTATTATTCTTATTATTCATTATTATTATTACTTATTATTATGATTATTATTCTTCTGACTTATTATTCTTATTCATTATCTATTTTATTCTTCTTCTTAATTATTCATTCTTCTTCTGATTATTATGCTTATTCTTCTTCTTCTTCACTTATATGTTCGCTTATTCTTATTCCTTATATTCCTTAGTTCGTCTTCGTATTCTCTTCTTATTCTTATTACTTTCTTCGTCTTCTTCTTCTTCTTCTTCTTCTTACTTCTTACTTATATTCTTCTTATTCTTCGTTCTTCTCTTCTTCTTCTTCTTCTTATTCTTATCTTCTTCTTATTCTTCTTCTTCTTCTTCTTCTTCTTCTGCATTCTCTTTTCTTCTTCTTCTTCTTCTTTTCTTCTTCTTCTGTTTCTGCTTCTATCCCTTATTAGTCTTCTATCTTCTTCTTCCTTCTTCTTCTTCTTCTTCTGTCTTCTTCTTCTTCTTCTTCTCTCTATTCTTCTTCTTCTTCTTCCTTCTTCTTCTTCTTCTTCTTATTCTTCTTCGTCTTCTTCTTCTTCTTCTTCTTCTCTTCTTCTTCTGCTTCTCTCTTCTTCTTATTCCTTCTTCGCTTCTTCTTCTTCTTCTTCTTCTTCTTCTTCTTCTTCTTCTTCTGCTTCTTCATTAGATCAGCATTTAGTAAATATGTTCAGGAATATTATCTGCTTTGTGCTTGTTGAGTTATGTATTATTCAGCTTTAATCTAGCCTGCAGATTAGTCCTTTTCTCTTCCAAGTACTGGCCACACAGTGGGTACATCTTCTGGTGCATTGTAGCTCAGGTTCGGAGCATCTAGATCGCGTTTAGGTCAGTTTTTTATCTCCAGTTTAGCAGAATTAGTGGTGAGTCCTCATTCTCCGAGGACAATAGTCATGGATTTCTTTTTCAGTATTCATAGTCCTTTAGTTTTAGTTTTCTATATTTAGCAGAAGCATGTCCCAACATTTCTAGTCAATTAGAGGCTATTTTCAAACATAGTTAGTTTCAACTAAGTATTGAGTTAATATGTTCTTTGTATTAAAATCATCAGTTTTATATATCTCAGTTATATTATATGGATATTCCCCTTCTTTTCATTTTAATTATGATTTAGCTTCCGCATCAGTTTATTATCTCTAGTATGTTCATGATCATGCCAACAGGGTTCGCTTGGGATCATTTGTGGTCCTAGGTTCCGTGTCTTCATCTCGAGATTAGTGCGGGGAGTGACAACAAGAAGGCTTGGAGCAGGGGAAAGAGCGCGTCTGTGAAGTTCGATGAACAAGAATTGGTGCGGGGAGTTCCAAAGAAGAACAAAGAGGGAGAGGATGGGAGTCTTAATAATTAGAAGAATGAGGTGGTGCAATGGTTGCTGATTGCAGCAATGGGTGGTGGGGTGTGGGGAAGAAGAAAATGTTAGGTTTCTAGTAGCTAAGGGTGGGGTGGTAGGGTGTGAGTATGATGAAGTATGAAAAATAATTGGTAAAAAAAAAATGAGACCCACTTATATTTTTCTCTTTATTCTTTTTATCGATATACGCTTGTACTTATTAACTTGCCACATTAGCAATTTGAGTTCATTTAAATTCACTTGATATGAGATCTTAAAAATATGGATGTTGCTTTTATTTAGCAAAATATGACATTTCCTATCAACGATTAATAAAAGATAAATAAAAAGGTATACATTAAAAAGGAAACTTCATCTTATTCTAATTTGATTCTTTATTTTTGGCTCATCTAATTTTTCTTCTTCTTTAGAACCCAATAGGAAATAATCAATAATAACAAACCTCATTACAAATTAAAAATAATAAAAGCAACGTTGTATCTTGGTGATTGCGTCTTGGTATGTATACAAACTGTTGTTGATACAAACTTT